>JBBGZY010002682.1:785000-900000 GCA_037952925.1 Lithobates clamitans
AGGATATAGAATATAAAAAAATATAATGGAATATAAAAAAATTGAATAGAATAAAAAAAGAATAGAATAAAATAGAAAGAATATAACCATCTTCTGAAATTTGAATTTAGAATAGAATACATTTGAATTCAAATGCATAAGAAAAGAATAGAATAGAAAAAATAATAGAATAGACTATAAGGCCCCTTTCACACTGGAGCGGTTTTCAGGCGGTATTGCGCTAAAAATACCGCCTGAAAACCGCCCCTAAACAGCCTCCGCTGTTTGTTCAGTGTAAAAGCCTGAGGGACGGTAAAAAAAGTCCTGCGAGCCGCTTCCTTGGAGCGGGGAAGGAGCGGTGTATTCACCGCTCCTAAACCGCTCCTGCCCATTGAAATCAATGGGACAGCGCGGCTATACCGCGGTAATACCGCGGCTATAGCCGCGCTGTATGAGCGGATTTAACCCTTTTTCGACCGCCAGCGTTAAAACCGAACTGCTAGCGGCCGAATACCGCTGCAAGAACGACGGTACAGCAGCGCTAAAAATAGCGCTGTTGTACCGCCAACGCCCCCACCGCCCCAGTGTGAAAGGGGCCTAATGGAGTAGAAAATAGTAGAATAAAAAAAAATGGAATAAAATAGAATAGAAACAATATAACTTTCCCAAAATTCAAAAATAGAATCAATTTGAATGTGAATAGAATAGAAATGAATAGATTAAAATTGAATAGAAAATAATAGAATAGTATAGAAAAAACAACAGAATAGAATGTCTGTGTCAATGGACGCAGCAGTAGGACTCGGGAATGCACACGCACATGTGCCCCCTTGGAATTCGGCTCTCTGTGGGGGCACTCGATGAAAAAGGGAGTCGGGAGCGCCTCCTGTGCACTTGAAAAGCGGAGGATTGGGGACGCTTGCACAGAGCAGGTAAGTATGACATGTTTATTATTTTTTTAAATTTTTTTTTACAATTATTTTAAGTATTGAACAATGCCCTGGTTAATTACTGTGCTGTGATAGGTGTTAATTTCTTTAAATTCACTTCCTGCTCTTATTTGTTCTACACAAAGGGAGAAAAGTGTTACACTACAAGCCATAAAGAAATACCACTTGTTGGCCACACCCACCTGCTGGCCACACCAACTTGATGGCCATGCCCACAGGTGCACAGTAGGAGGCACTGTGCCTTGCAAATGTATTCAGCATTTTTCGTCTTTTGTTACCTCACAACCTGGAATTAACATGGGTTGTTTGAGGATTTGCATCATTTAATTTACAGAAAATGCCCACAACTTTGAAGATTTTTTTTTTTTTTTTTTTACTGTGAAGCAAACAGCAAATAGGACAAAATAACAGAAAAAGTCAATGTGCTGTGCATAACTATTCACCCCCCTAAAGTCAATACTTTGTAGAGCCACCTTTTGTGGCTATCACAGCTCCAAGTCGCTTTGGATAAGTCTCTATGAGCTTGCCACATCTTACCACTGGGATTTTTGCCCATTCCTCCTTGTAAAACTGCTCCAGCTCCTTCAAGTTGGATGGTTTGCGCTTGTGAACAGCAATCTTTAAGTCTGACCACAGATTTTCTATTGGATTGAGGTCTGGGCTTTGACTAGGCCATTCCAACATATTTACATGTTTCCCCTTAAAGCGGGAGTCCGGCGACCAATCTTTTTTTTTTTTTTTTTTTTTTTTTTTAGGTCATTGAGACACTTTGCTAATCCCAAAATAATACTCACAGTTTGGGTGTAATATTTCCGCCTCTGTCTGTTTTCATACTGAAGAATAACTTAAAAAAATGTGATGCTGGCTGTTTCCATCTTGCTTGTGGGCATGTGAAGCCCACAAGCATTGATTTCCTGGATGCGGTGAATGCTGTTCATTCACAGCTTGTTCACACGCATGATCATTGTTTCCGCACTGAATCTTGGGAAGCCTGACACTAAGCTCCCAGGAGACAGTGCGGCGCCGGGGAAAGGCAATAAACACGCCTACTCCCATGGGAGGAGAGACAGGAAGTGCCACAATAAAGTACAATATAAAGGTAATTACAGCGATTAAAATTTTTTTCGTGTGGCATTTGAACATCTATGCAATTAACTGAAGGGGGTAAGATGAAGTTAAAAATTTGAGTGGAACTCCGCTTTAAACCACTCAAGTGTTGCTTTAGCAGTGTAATTGGGGTCATTGTCCTGCTGGAAGGTGAACCTCCGTCCTAGCCTCAAATCACATACAGAGTGGTACAGATTTTGCTCAAGAATATCCCTGTATTTATCACCATCCATCTTTCCCTCAACTCTGACCAGTATCCCAGTCCGACTGCTGAAACTTATCCCCACAGCATGATGCTGCCACCACCATGTTTCACAGTGGGGATGGTGTTCTTTGGGTGATGTGATGTGTTGGGTTTGCGCCAGACATAGCGTTTTCTTTGATGTCCAAAAAGTTAAATTTTATCAGATCAGAGCACCTTCCTCCATACATTTTGGGAGTCTCCCACATGCCTTTTCGCAAACTCAAAACGTGCCATTTTATTTTTTGCTGAAAGTAATGGCTTTCTTCTGGCCACTCTGCCATAAAGCCCAACTCTATGGAGCGTACGGCTTATTGTCGTCCTATGTACAGATACTCCAGTCTCTGCTGTGGAACTCTGCAGCTCCTCCAGGGTTACCTTAGGTCTCTGTGCTGCCTCTCTGATTAATGCCCTCCTTGCCCGGTCCGTGAGTTTTGGTGTGAGGCCGTCTCTTGGCAGGTTTGCTGTTGTGCCATGTTCTTTCCATTTGGTTATGATAGATTTGATGGTGCTCCTAGGGAGGGATCATCAAAGATTTGGATATTTTTTTATAACCGAACCCTGACTTGTACTTCTCAACAACATTGTCCCTTACTTGTTTGGAGAGTTTCTTGGTCTTCATGGCAGTGTTTGGTTAGTGGTGCCTCTTGCTTAGGTGTTGCAGCCTCTGGGGCCTTTCAAAAAGGTGTGTCTATGTAATGACAGATCATGTGACACTTAGATTGCACACAGGTGGACATCATTTCACTAATTATGTGACTTCTGAAGGTAATTGGTTGCACCAGAGCTTTTTATGGGCTTCATAACAAAGGGGGTGAATATATACGCACATGCCAATTATCAGTTTTTAATTTCTGAAAAATAGTTTTATGTATATATTTTTCAAATTTTACTTCACCAACTTAGACTATTGTGTTCTGACCCATCACATAGAATTCAGATTAAAAAAAAACTAAAAGCTGTAATGTAACAAAATAGGTAAAAAGCCAAGGGGGGTGAATACTTTTGCAAGGCACTGTATCTGCGGACTTTGCATTGTCCCCGTTTTAACAGCATGTTTTCCATTACGGTAGTTTAAACATTTTAGTTTGAAAACAACACAGCCCAGGAATGAAGGGCAACCCCAGTCACAAAGCTCCATCCGACCCTACTTGACTTTTTGATGTTTTTAAACAATTTATTGTTACTGTAGATACAAAGTAAACATTTTATTCCACTATCTCTCCTGTCTATCACAACTCTAAACGATGTTTCTGGTACAAATGAAAATAATGTTCTTTTCAAATGAAATAACTGTGTTGCAATTTTACAAAATAAATAAATAAAATAAATGAAATGAAGGACATAAACGTGTTTGTAAAACAAAACAATGTTTGTATACGCACGATTATAAAAGAAAATAGCCGAGGAGTGGAGAAGAGGAGGGTGAAAGTTATCAGGTTTATTTAGGATTAATTAGGGATTAATGAAAAGACAAATAGGAAATCCCTTTAACCACTTGCAAGGATTTACCCCCTTAATGACCAGAGCATTTTTTTGCGATACGGCACTGTGTTAATTTTACCGACAATTGCGCGGACGTGCGACATTGTACCCAAATAAAATTGATGTCCTTTTTTTTCCACCACAAATAGAGCTTTCTTTTGGTGGTATTTGATCACCTCTGCTGTTTTTTTTTTTTGCGCTATAAACAAAAAAAGAACGACAATAAAAAAACAATATTTTTTACTTTTTGCTATAATACATATCCAATAAAAAGATAAAAAAAAATTTTTTCATCAGTTTAGGCCAATATGTATTCTTCTACATAATTTTGGTAAAAAAAAATCCCAATAAGCGTATGTTGATTGGCTTACACAAAAGTTATAGCACTTTCAAAATATGGGAAAGATTTAGGGACTTTTTTTTAAATTGTTTTTACTAGCAATGGCAGGGAGCAGCGATTTTTTACGGGACTGCGACATTCCGGCAGACAAATCTTACCCTAAGTGACACTTTTTGGTGACCAGTGACACCAATACTGTGATCAGTGCTAAAAAAAATACACTGGTCACTGTATAAATGGCACTGGCAGGGAAGGGGTTAATACTAGGGGGCGATCAAGGGGTAAAGAGTTCCCTAGGGAGGTGCTTTCTAACTGTGTGGGGGACGGACTGACTGGGAGTAGAGAGAGATCGCTGTTCCTGATTACTAGGAACAGCTGATCTCTCTCTTCTCCCCTGACAGAATGGGGATCTGCCTTGTTTACAAAGGCAGATCCCCGTTCTGCCTCTGTGAGGAGAGATTGCGGGTGGCCGGCGGACATCGCGGCCGCCGGGCACATGCACATGCACATGCCCCCTGTATCTATTACACGAAACGACGTACAGGTACACCGCTTTGCGCAATAGAGCCGCCCTGCCACAGTATATATGTGGTGGGCGGTCTTTAAGTGGTCAATGAAACTGAAAAAAAAACATTTTCACACATCTAAAGTTACAAGCAAAAGTCCAGGGAAGACTGACATCTGCATGTTTCATGTGCAGTAGACATGTGAAATTTGTTTCAGTCCGAATATACATTTGTTTTGGTTATTCGGAGGTTCAAATGTATCTATATCTCCGAATGAAATAGTAAATAATTTGATTAAAAATTAATTTAATTTCATTTAATTTCATTTAATTTCGTATATTTGTTTTCTAACGAATTCCAAATTGTCGGAACAATTTGAATTCTGTGTGAAGAATAGCGTGTCTGGTATGGATTTTAAGGGGAACCCCACGCCAAAATTGAAAAGAAAAATGGCTTGCCCCTCCACAAAATCCATACCAGACCCTTATCAGAGCATGCAGGCCAGGAAGGGGAGGACGAGCAAGTGCCCTCAAGATGGGGCGGAGCTTTGGGGCAAGTTAAAAAGTGAGTAAAGACACAACACAAGTTTTTGACACAAGTTCTTTATTAAAAAATAAAAAAAAATAAAAAAATTGTTCCCCAGTGTAGATCTATCGTCAATTATGACGTCCGCCGTACCGCCAGACCCGAAAAAAAATCGTCGAAAGCTCCCGCTGAATGCCTGCTACGCTGTCTGACATTTCTTCAATAGCTAAGGGGCGAGGCCACCCAGCGACATCATCGAGCGGCCCCGCCTTCTTGTGACATCATGGACTGAGGCTTACCATCACAAGGAGGTGGGGCCCTACCTTTGTGCACTGGTGTGCAGTCATCTTGGAACAGAAAGGGACCATCCCCAAACTGTTCCCACAAAGTTGGGAGCATGAAATTGTCCAAAATGTCTTGGTATGCTGACGCCTTAAGAGTTCCCTTCACTGGAACTAAGGGGCCAAGCCCAACCATTGAAAAACAACCCCCACACCATAATCCCCCCTCCACCAAATGATTTGGACCACTGCAAAAAGCAAGGTCCATAAAGACATGGATGAGCGAGTTTGGGGTGGAGGAACTTGACTGGCCTGCACAGAGTCCTGACCTCAACCCGATAGAACACCTTTGGGATGAATTATAGTGAAGACTGCGAGCCAGGCCTTCTCGTCCAACATCAGTGCCTGACCTCACAAATGTGCTTCTGGAAGAATGGTCAAACATTCCCATAGACACACTCCTAAACCTTGTGGACAGCCTTCCCAGAAGAGTTGAAGCTGTTATAGCTGCACAGGGTGGGCCAACTCAATATTGAACCCTATGGACTAAGACTGGGATGCCATTAAAGTTCATGTGCTTGTAAAGGCAGGCGTCCCAATACTTTTGACAATATAGTGTATAAATATAGTGTATATTGCACTGACTTTCAGATGTCATTGTAATGAGATAATCAATGCTATTCACTTTACTTGTCAGTGGTCAAGGTGTACAGTTGCCTTGTGTGTTGAATTGTAATGTAACTGTGCTGTCTCCCTCCATTCTGTAAAGTGTTGCGCAAACTGTTGGTGCTATATACAGTAAAGCCTGTATTATAATTATAATAATTTACTAAAGAAATGGAGCGTGCGCACTGAA
This sequence comes from Lithobates clamitans, assembly GCA_037952925.1. Classification (NCBI taxonomy): domain Eukaryota; kingdom Metazoa; phylum Chordata; class Amphibia; order Anura; family Ranidae; genus Lithobates; species Lithobates clamitans. The sequence goes on from JBBGZY010002682.1 coordinate 791,271, forward strand.
ATAATTTACCTTTGCCAAGTGAATTTTTAATTATCTTTGTAAATGAGATGAACAAACTGAAAATTCAAAGTGAAGAATAAATTAAAAAAAAAAAAAAATGTTTTTGCACATGATCAACGTCTGATTAACCTCATTCAAGTAAATTTTTGCTTTACAAGCTTTGGCTGTACTTCTCCTTTAACCACCTGGCATCCGCACTATGGCCGAATGACGGCCACAGCGTGGACCTTAATTCCCGGGAGGCCGTCATATGACGGCCTCCCCTGTGCACGCTCCCTGCGCGCCCCCTGTAGGGCGCGCGCCGGGTGCACTGTGATCACCGAGTCGCTGAGACTCGGCTGATCACCGATCCGAGTAAAGGGCCGGTCCCGGCCCCTTACCATGTGATCAGCTGTCAGCCAATGACAACTGATCACATGATGTAAACAAAAGATCGGTAATCGTTTTTTTTTTACTCACGCTGACAGCGTGAGTAGAAAAAAAAGCCGATCACCAGGTCGGATGTGAGGGACATCGGTCCCCAAGTGGAAGAGGCACATCTGCCTCATCAGTGCCACCTAAAAGTGCCACCTAACACTGCCCACAGTGCCACCTAATAGTGCCCACAGTGCCACCTAACAGTGCCCACAGTGCCACCTAACAGTGCCCACAGTGCCACCTATCAATGCCCACCTGTAGTGCCAATCAGTGCCACCCGGCAGTGCTGCCCATCACTGCCACCCATCAGCGCCCATCACTGCCACCCATCAGTGCCCATCACTGCCACCCATCAGTGCCCATCAGTGCCGCCTCATCAGCGTACATCAATAAAGGAGAAAAATTACCCGTTTTAAATTTTTTATAACAAAATATAATAAAAAAAACAATTTAAAAAAAAAAATCATTTTTTTACATTTTTTTATCAAAAAGTAAAAACTGCAGAGGTGATCAAATACCACCAAAAGAAAGCTCTATTTGTGGTGAAAAAATGGTAAAAATTTCATTTGGGTACAGTGTGGTATAACCGCGCAATTGTCATTCAAAGTGCGTCAGCACTGAAAGCTGAAAATTAGTCTGGATAGGAGGGCGGGTTTAAGTGCCCTGTAAGCAAGTGGTTAAACGAACATTTGTACAACATCTCAGTACATTCGATAATTTGACGAATATCATTCGAATGTCATCATCTGCTTTTAAAATTTAACATAGTGGACCAAACTAAAACCACATACCAGGTTAGAAATGTGTTCCTTTGAGAAACATCCTGCCCCTTTGAATCTTCTCATCACTGCTTTTGAGAATGAACGTCAATGTGACCCCACTAACGACTACAACGGTTTCATTCTTAGACTGAAAATATTTGAATGAAGTTCCACTAATGGCCAGCTTTAGACTTGCTCGACAGATTTACAAATACTTTGGCAGGTAATGCAGTTCCCCTATATATACTCCAGCTGTCTGATCAGCAGTTTGATTGAAGTTCCCCAATTTATCATGCGGAGATAATTGCTTTCAGTCATAGTCCCGGTATCAGATCCTGCTGTCAATATACCAGTATTTCCAAAAAAGTCACTACAAGACTAAATCGCTGCATTCAGCAGATCCTGCCTTGCACCTGGACATGTTGCGTTGATTCAGCAAATGTATTTCTGTCCTACTGTATATAATACAGATCAGCAGATGTTCCGATTTGTGTTACAATTATCTCTTTCCTTTTCTGCTTGAGAGTCCCGTCAACAGGAAGAGAATGGAAAAGTCCCAGCCGAGTTCCATCAATGGCACAGGGAATATATAAATTACATGGCCTTCCACTTATTTCACAAGGATGAGAGGAGCACCAACAGAGGTGAAAATGTCCTCATTTCAGGGACAAGATTGTGAGGCTGGGTTCACACTGAAATCGGATGTGGCTCACAGAAGGGGTCCGGTGCGTCCCTGTTCCATGATTCAGGGACGAATCAGGCCTGAATTTTTGCCTGAAGTTGGACCTGAAACTGAGCCAAAGATGCACAGGACCTTTGTGCAATCCGCTTCATGACCGCAACGAAGCTGTATGAACAGGCTCCATTGAGAGCCGGTCACAGTCTCCTGTCATGTGAATTGGATGCAGGGAAACCCGCATCCAATTTCCATAGGTGTGAACCCAGCCTGAAGGTTAAACAGGTGTTTCTGTTTCTATCAGCTGTCCCTGTAAGACAGGGGTTTCTCAAACAGGGTTCCATGGAACCCTAGAGTACCTCCAGAGGTTGCCAGGGGTTCCTTGCACAATTACTGATTTCTGTCTCTCAGATAAGCTCCCACTGACACCACTGAACTTTTTAGCTATCTGTAAGGAGGTAATTCTTCTCAATTACCACAAGTGTAAATAGCATTCTTCCCACTGACCATCACACTAAGCTATCACGAGTTGTAAATGCAATCATTTTTAGTAGGGGTCCCCTGAGATCGGAAAGTTACTTCAAGGGTTCCTCTGTGTTGAAAGTTTGAAAAGGGCTACACTAGGTAGTCCTCTCCATCACATCTTGGGATTGAAGAAGGGGCAATCTGGAGCCATATACTGGACAAAGTAGGTCCAAGTGCTCTTTATTGCTTGCGTGTCCCATCAACAGGCAGGGAATGAAGAAGTCCAAGTTGAGCTCTATCAATGGTACATGTTTAAATTACACCAACCTTCCACTTATTTCCCAACAATGAGAAGAGCCACAGAGGTTGAAATGTCCTTGGATCAGGGACAATGATCATGAAGATTAAATATTCTGTCTCCAACTACTGTCCTTCTATGAGGTCTTCTCCATCATATCTTGGTATTGAAGAATGATCCATCTGAAGCCATAAACTGGACAGAACAGGTCAGAGTGGATGATTTTAACGGTATCAACTACACACTTTTTATCACCATCTATCTACAATTCCAATATGATGAAAACACAAAGATCATGTAGGTTATACAGATATTCTGTTTTCATCAGCTGTCCTTGCTGGAGGTCTTCTCCATTGTATCTTGATATTGAAGAAGGAACAATCTGGAGCCATAAACTGGACAGCAGGTCCAAGTGCTCCTTAGTGCTTGTTTGTCCTATCAACAAGAGGAGAATGAAGAAATCCAAGCCAAGCTCCATTAATGGCACAGGTTTAAATTACAACAACCATTTATTTCACAAGGATGAGAAGAGCTTAAGTACGGGTTAAAATGCCTTTGATTCAGGGACAATGATCATAAAGGTTAAACAGATATTCTATTCCCAGCAATTGCCCTTCTAGGAGGTCCTCTCCATCTTATCTTGGATTTGAACAATGATCCATCTGGAGCCATAAACTGGACAGAGCAGGTTAGAGTGGATGGTTTTAAAGGCATCATCACCATCCATCAATAGTTCCAATATGATGAAAACACAAAGATCGTGAATGTTTTACAGATATTCTGTTATCATCATCTGTCCTTGCAGGAGGTCTTCTCCATAATGTCTTTGGATTGAAGAAGAAGCAATCCAGATCCATAAACTGGACAGAATAGGCCCCCAAGTGAATGATTTTAAGATGTCAACCTCATGCTCTTCATCAACCCCATCAACGTCTCCAATATGATGGTCTTCTCCATTATATCGTGGGATTGAAGAATGATCCATCTGGAGCCATAAACTGGACAGAGCAGGTCAGAGTAGATGATTTTAAAGACATCAACCATGCGCTCTTCATCATCCTCATCCCCCCCATCAGTATCTCCAATGTGATGAAAACCTCAAAGAACATGAAGGTTATACAAATATAGGTTATACAGGTATTCTCCAACAAATCATGGGCTTAAAGAAGGAACCATCTGGAGTCATGAAGTGGACAGAACAGGTCTGTGTGGGTGAATTTATGGGTGCCAACTGCACGCCCTTCACCAACCAAGGTTAATTTCTCCAATATGATGAAACCCCCACATTTTGGAATATTTCTAAACTATTTTGGGCTGAGGGAATATTTTAGTACACCATCAGTGAAAAGATGTTGCAGTATTTGCCTGAAAGCCATTTTTTATGTGAATGTCACGATTGTACATGTTTTGTGGTAAGTCATATTTCCATTACAGTGTTAAACGTAGAGATTTGTAGATTGGCCACTAGAAGGAACTTTGCGTGGCTTAAAGTCCTGCACAATTCCTCATCCCCCAACTCTATTAACGTATCACTCTTCAAATACAAATATACTTAACTCGAAATGACATGAAACAATATCCTTATTCTACAAAAATTATCCACACACATCTACTACTATATGGTCCTAAAAGCAGGAGATCATCTCAGACCTGGAAGCAGCCAGCCAAAGATACCACCAGCATAGTATTTCTTGGACTCAGACTCCCAAGTATGCCATATTTGAAAAGGAGAAAGGAGACCAACTCTCCAATAGTGTAAATAGTGTTTATTTTCATAAATATATTGCAAAAGGGCATCACAGTGTTGTGAACAACTTTAAATATGGTTGACTCGCACTTCCAGGGCGATTCAGTAGCGTGATGACGTCACGTAACGTGGCTCCGCCCTACACATTTTGTCCAATCTGACATCTTTCTATTGGATATCCAGCAGCAAGGTCTACTGGACACTGCAGAGGTTGATGATTTCGGGAAAATGTGACTGGCCCACTACAGCTCTGGATCATGTCTTCTGACAGTGGCGCTGGTGAGGGACATAAAAAGGTGGAGTTAGATGAGTAGAAAGGTGCTCCAACAGGATTTAAAAAAAGGGGAGGGTGGGGGCAGTAGAAGGAATTAGAAAAAGGATAAGCCTTGACCAGAGATAAGATATCAGCCATATAGGGAGTACATTGTTTTTAGTGGGTAAGCAGACTCCTTGATTTGTATTGTAAGATGGAGCAGTAAAGCACAACCATGTACATAAATGATTTAAAAGGATGTTGAAACAATGCTGGAACAACCGATATCTGTTGTAAGCAAAAGAAGGAGAGAGACATGGGGTGGGGGGAACAGAATTGTGCGGTGGAGGATTATCTCTAGATTAAATACACAGTCTGAGAGGGTCAGGGGTTGGGGGTGTACATTACAGGTCTCCTGTTTCTTGTTTTGTTCACTTGTTATCTAATAACAATTCACCTCCATGACTTGCAGGAAATTATTTTTGCAATTGTCTCATCAAAAATAAATAATGCCACTCGTACTCCTAGATCGCCCTCCCTTTATTATGGATTGCATAGAACGCCAAGAGCTGGAAATGGCGGAGGGAAGAGTGGCGGATAAAAGTCCGACCCTCAGATGATCTTCCTGGAGAGGGGCAGAAAATAATATTGTCATGATTTCTTTTTCTTTATCAGTTCACATCTTGGATGGAAGATCATTTGCATTTAAATGGAACTTTTAAAACAGTTACTAAAGAGAACATTAGCAGAAGTGGAAATGCCGGCCGGGATGGAGGTAATGATGGCAGGTGAGCCGGCTCTGTAAGTGGAATGGAGATTTAACCGGCGGTGAAAAAATGATGGAGGAGACGGAGCTAAAGAGTGTGCGATTAGGCTTTGCTGCTGATGGCTCTGAAGACTGAATATACATAGCTACTATTTATCTATCTATCTATCTATCTATCTATCTATCTATCTATCTATCTATCTATCTATCTATCTATCTATCTATCTATCTATCTATCTATCTATCTATCTATCTATCTATCTATCCATTGTCTATCTATCTATTATCTATCTGTCTATCTATTCATCTACCATCTACTGTATCTATTATTATTTTTATTATACAGGATTTATATTTTATTGTAGGATTTTATAGCGCCAACAGTTTACGCAGGCTTTACCACTTAAGGGTAGACATTACAAATACAATACACTTTAATAGAGTAGGAATCAGAGGGCCCTGCTTATTAAAGCTTACAGTCTAAGAGGGTGGGTCAGGAGATACAAGAGGTAATAACTGTGGAGGATGTGTCGATGGTGAAAATAAATGTAGAGTTGTTAGGTGGGGGCCAGATAGGCTTCTCTGAAGATATGAGTTTTCAGGGATCGTCTGAAAGTAGACAAAGTAGGAGAAAGTCAGACAGCTTGGGGTTGAGCATTCCAGAGGATGGGAAAGGCTCGGAAGGAGTCCTAGAGGCGAGCATGGGATGAGGTGACAAGGGAGCTAGAGAGCAGGAGGTCTTGGGAGGAGCGAAGAGAACGATTAGGTTGGTATTTTGAAACCAGGTCAGTAATGTAGCTGGAGGCCAGGTTGTGGATGGCTTTGTAAGTTATTGTTAGCATTTTGAATTTAGAATCTAATTAGTTGGTTGAGTGGCAGCCAATCGAGAGGTTGGCAGAGAGGGGCAGCAGACGCCAAGCTGTTTGTAAGGTGGATGAGCCTGGTATCAGTGTTCATGATGGACTGAAGTGGGGAAAGCCTATTTACAGGTAAACCAATGAGGAGGGAGTTGCAGTAGTCGAGGCAAGAGATGACCAGGGAGTGAATTAGAAGCTTTGTGGTGACATTGGTTAGGAAAGGGCGTATCTCTGAGATGGTGCGGAGGTTGAGGCAGCAAGCTTTGGACAGCGATTGGAGGTGGGGCCGAAAGGAGTCCAGGATTACACCTATGACCTTGGCATGGGGGGACGGGTTGATAGTTGAGCCGTTTTGACAGAGAAATTAGGGGAAGTGGAACACGGGGGAGGAGATATCATTAACTCGGTTTTGGATACATTGAGTTTGAGGAAGTGATGTGACAGCCAGGCTTATATGTCTGTTAGTAAGTTGTTGTTGCGTGAGGAGACAGATGGAGTGAGTTTGGGGGTGGAGAGGTAGATTTGGGTGTCATCAGCATAGAGATGATATTGAAAGCCGTGGGAGGCAATCAACTGACCCAGGGAGGAGGTGAAGATTGAGAAAAGGAGAGGTCCAAGAACAGAACCTTGGGGGACCCCGACGGAGAAAAAAGAGGAGAGAAGGAGGTAGAGTTGTAAGTGACAAGGAGCGGTGGGATAGGTAGGATGAGAACCAGCGAAGAGTACAGTCACGGAGACCAAAGGAGTGGAGTTTTTTGATGGCTGAGGGGGTGGTTCACTGTATTAAAGGCAGCACAGAGGTCCAGGAGAAGTAATACAGAATAGTGTCCGTTGGTTTTAGCCGTAAGTAGGACATTTGTGAGTATAAGCAGTAGGGATGAGCTTCGAGTTCGAGTCGAACTCATGTTCGACTTGAACATTGGCTGTTCGCAAGTTCGCCGAACAGCGAACAATTTGGGGTGTTCGCGGCAAATTAGAATGCCGCGGAACACCCTTTAAAGTCTATGGGAGAAATCAAAAGTGCTAATTTTAAAGGCTTATATGCAAGTTATTGTCATAAAAAGTGTTTGGGGACCCGGGTCCTGCCCCAGGGGACATGGATCAATGCAAAAAAAGTTTTAAAAACGGCCATTTTTTCAGGAGCAGTGATTTTAATAATGCTTAAAGTCAAACAATAAAAGTGTAATATCCCTTTAAATTTCGTAGCTGGGGGGTGTCTATAGTATGCCTGTAAAGGGGCGCATGTTTCCCGTGTTTAGAACAGTCTGACAGCAAAATGACATTTCGAAGGAAAAAACCCATTTAAAACTACTCACGGCTATTGCATTGCCGACAATACACATAGAAGTTCATTGATAAAAACGACATGGGAATTCCCCACAGGGGAACCCCGAACCAAAATTTAAAAAAAAATGACGTGGGGTTCCCCCTAAATTCCATACCAGACCCTTCAGGTCTGGTATGGATTTTAAGTGGAACCCCACACCAAAAAAAAAACAAAAAACGGCGTGGGGTCCCCCCAAAAATCCATACCAGACCCTTATCCGAGCACGCAACCTAGCAGGCTGCAGAAAAAGAGGGGGGGACAAGAGTGCGGCCCCCCCTCCTGAACCGTACCAGGCCACATGCCCTCAACATTGGGAGGGTGCTTTGGGTTAGCCCCCCAAAACACCTTGTCCCCATGTTGATGAGGACAAGGGCCTCATCCCCACAACCCTGGCCGGTGGTTGTGGGGGTCTGCGGGCGGGGGGCTTATCGGAATCTGGAAGCCCCCTTTAACAAGGGGACCCCCAGATCCCGGCCCCCCCCTGTGTGAAATGGTAAGGGGGTACTTACCCCTACCATTTCACTAAAAAAACTGTCAAAAATGTTAAAAATGACAAGAGACAGTTTTTGACAATTCCTTTATTTAAATGCTTCTTCTTTCTTCTATCTTCCTTCATCTTCTGGTTCTTCTGGTTCTTCTGGCTCTTCTGGTTCTTCCTCCGGTGTTCTCGTCCAGCATCTCCTCCGCGGCGTCTTCTATCTTCTTCTCCTCGGGCCACTCCGCACCTATGGCATGGGGGGAGGCTCCCGCTCTTATGACTTTTTATGACAATAACTTGCATATAAGCCTTTAAAATTAGCACTTTTGATTATTCATGTTCGTGTCCCATAGACTTTAACGGTGTTCGCGTGTTCGAACGAACTTTTTTCCTGTTCGCATGTTCTGGTGCGAACCGAACAGGGGGGTGTTCGGCTCATCTCTAATAAGCAGTTTCTGTGGAGTGTTTAGGGCGAAATCTGAACTGAAGGGAATCAAGCAGTTTGTTGATAGTCAGGTGGTCGCTCAGTCAGTTGTAGACCAGTCTTTCAAGGAAAAGTGGTGCCACAGGAACTAATCCTAAGACAAACAGCGCTAGCAATGGAACTAATAATAATCCACAGTAAATAAAAACTGTCAGTGACCATATAAATAGTAAATAAATGCATAAAAAAGTGCAAATGAAGTCCAATAATATTGAATTAGATGAATTCTTCATTCAGATATAAATGTGTGGAAATGTTACACAATAGTGAACAAATGTTGATATCCCAAACGATTCATCTAAAAAGTGAAGGTCCCTACTCACCGAATGAAGTTGACCCTCATTACCTTATGATAAGAGAGGTCAAATGTGCTGTGCGTTCTCAGTGACCAGAGATTTGCAGGAACCGGCTCCCGTCACTACCTGTTGATCCGTGATCATCCTTAGTGAACAAACAACATCATAAAGTTGTGAAAAACTTTAAAGCAGGGTTAGGGTATAAAAAAATATCCCAAGCTTTGAACATCTCACAGAGCTCTGTTCAATCCATCATCCGAAAATGAAAAGAGTATGGCACAACTGCAAACCTACCAAGACATGGCCGTCCACCTAAACTGATAGGCCGGGCAAGGAGAGCATTCATCAGAGAAGCAGCCAAGAGGCCCAAGGTAACTCTGGAGGAGCTGCAGAGATCCACAGCTCAGGTGGGAGAATCTGTCCACAGGACAACTATTAGTCGTGCTCTCCACAAATCTGCCCTTTATGGAAGAGTGGCAAGAAGGAGGACATTTTTGAAAGAAAGCCATAAGAAGTTTGCAGTTTGCGAGAAGCCATGTGGAGGACACAGCAAACATGTGGAATAAGGTGCTCTGGTCAGATGAGACAGAAACTGAACTTTTTGGCCTAAAACCAAAACACTATGTGTGGAGGAAAACTACTAGGGCGTACACGCGGTCGGACTTTGTTCGGACATTCCGACAACAAAATCCTAGGATTTTTTCCGACGGATGTTGGCTCAAACTTGTCTTGCATACACACGGTCACACAAAGTTGTCGGAAAATCCGATCGTTCTGAACGCGGTGACGTAAAACACGTACGTCGGGACTATAAACGGGGCAGTGGCCAATAGCTTTCATCTCTTTATTTATTCTGAGCATGCGTGGCGCTTTGTCCGTCGGATTTTTGTACACACGATCGGAATTTCCGACAACGGATTTTGTTGTCGGAAAATTTTATCTCCTGCTCTCCAACTATGTGTGTCGGAAAATCCAATGGAAAATGTCCGATGGAGCCCACACACGGTCGGAATTTCCGACAACACGCTCCGATCGGACATTTTCCATCGGAAAATCCGACCATATGTACAGGGCATAACACAGCACATCACCCTGAACAGACCATCCCCACCGTGAAACACGGTGGGGGGCAGCATCATGTGGTGGGGATGCTTTTCTTCAGCAGAGACAGGGAAGCTGGTCAGAGTTGATGGGAAGATGGATGGAGCCAAATACAGGACAATCTTAGAAGAAAACCTGTTAAAGTCTGCAAAAGACTTGAGACTGGGGCGGAGGTTCACCTTCCAGCAGGACAACGACCCTAAACATACAGCCAGAGCTACCATGGAATGGTTTAGATCGAAGCATATTCATGTGTTAGAATGGCCCAGTCACAGTCCAGACCTAAATCCAATTGAGAATCTGTGGCAAAACTTGAAAATTGCTGTTCACAGACTCTCTCCATCCAATCTGACAGAGCTTTAGCTATTTTGCAAAGAAGAATGGGCAAAAATGTCCCTCTCTAGATGTGCAAAGCTGGTAGAGACATCCCCAAAAAGACTTGCAGCTGTAATTGGAGAGAAAGGGGGTTCTACAAAGTATTGACTCAGGGGGGCTGAATACAAATGTACTCCACACTTTTCACATATTTATTTGTAAAAAAATGTTGAAAACCATTTATCATTTTCCTTCCACTTCACAATTATGTGCCACTTTGTGTTGGTCCATCACATAAAATCCCAATAAAATACAATGACGTTTTTGGTTGTAACATGACAAAATGTGGACAATTTCAAGGGGTATGAATACTTTTTCAAGGCACTGTATCTATCTATCTTTCCATTAATTTTTGATCTATCTATCTATTTATCTATCTGTCCGAGTAGACAGAGCTAAAGAGCGCTATTAGGCTTTGCTGCTGATGGCTCTGCAGAATGAATATACATATCTTTCTATACATATTTCTTTCTTTCTTTCTTTCTTTCTTTCTTTCTTTCTTTCTTTCTTTCTTTCTTTCTTTCTTTCTTTCTTTCTTTCTTTCTTTCTTTCTTTCTTTCTTTCTTTCTTTCTTTCTTTCTTTCTTTCACTGCCAGCCTTACTATCTATCTATCTATCTATCTATCTATCTATCTATCTATCTATCTATCTATCTATCTATCTATCTATCTATCTATCTATCTATCTATCTATCTATCTATCTATCTAGCTATCATGGGAATTTTTCTTGTTCCTTAATGAATCTGGTGAAATTTTACTTTGCAACCGATACCCAATCAGAAGGAAGGAAAATAAAAATAAAATAAAAAACAAAAAACAGCATTTTTTTCTTGCATATGATGAAAGTCAGCAGAGCTTCACCTTGTTCATTAAGGTCTGTGGATAATTCACTTACAAAGTGCTACTTACCTTACAAAGTGTATTTGCCTTTGGTAAATCAACCCCATGGATAGGAAATAACACCGTGTGCCGAAATGGTTATTTTGTTTAAATAACACGACTTGAAATAATGTGCAGAGATGTCGGAGCGCAGAGAGAAGTGGCGGCGTGTAAGGCGTGAAGGTGATGCGTCCCGCGCTGTACAGCATTGCACTGCATTCATTTTCCCTGAGATCTGATATATACTTACAGCTGTGTTCTCCCACCGCTTATTCAGTATACGGCGGCCTTATTTATTTCCCGTGTTTATATAGGACTGACTTTACACACACCGCCTTACAGAGTACAAGGAACCATTTACATCCACCCCCTCATTCGCTTCTCTAAGGTGACAATGACGTGCGTGCAAATGTCGCAGTTCCCATTATCTTAGTTTGAATGCGTTTATTTCTTCTCAAAGGGTCACCTCATGTAAGTCCCTGGAAATAAAGGTCAGGGTTGGCTCTTGCAGATGTAAAGACTATCAATGTGTGCAGCTTTTATTTATTTATTTTTATCGTTTTCTTTTCTTGAGGATTAACAAAGGTTTTTTTTTCTTTTAGTTCTTACATTTTTTTTTTAATTGAGGATTAACAAAAATTTTTTATATTTTTTTTTTGTTAATTCTTCATTTTTTTATTTATTTTTTGTTGTTGTTTTACGAACTTTTTTATTCAAGTAACTTGGTGGTATACAAGTAGGAAAAAAAAAAATATGAAATGGGTACACTGAAAAAGAGTGTCCAAGGTACAATACAAAGGCTGGTTACATCTCGATATTCGCAAAATGACAAGGGAATACATACAGTGGGGACAGAAAGTATTCAGACCCCCTTACATTTTTTACTCTTTGTTATATTGCAGCCATTTTCTAAAATCATTTAAGTTCATTTTTTTCCTCATTAATGTACACACAGCACCCCATATTGTACACACAGCACCCCATATTGTACACACAGCACCCCATATTGTACACACAGCACCCCATATTGTACACACAGCACCCCATATTGTACACACAGTACCCCATATTGTACACACAGCACCCCATATTGACAGAAAAACACAGAATTGTTGACATTTTTGCAGATTTATTAAAAAAGAAAAACTGAAATATCACATGGTCCTAAGTATTCAGACCCTTTGCTCAGTATTTAGTAGAAGCCCCTTTTGATCTAATACAGCCATGAGTCTTTTTGGGAAAGATGCAACAAGTTTTTCACACCTGGATTTGGGGATCCTCTGCCATTCCTCCTTGCAGATCCTCTCCAGTTCTGTCAGGTTGGATGGTAAACGTTGGTGGACGGCCATTTTTAGGTCTCTCCAGAGATGCTCAATTGGGTTTAAGTCAGGGCTCTGGCTGGGCCATTCAAGAACAGTCACGGAGTTGTTGTGAAGCCACTCCTTCATTATTTTAGCTGTGTGCTTAGGGTCATTGTCTTGTTGGAAGGTAAACCTTCGGCCCAGTCTGAGGTCCTGAGCACTCCGGAGAAGGTTTTCGTCCAGGATATCCCTGTACTTGGCCGCATTCATCTTTCCCTCGATTGCAACCAGTCGTCCTGTCCCTGCAGCTGAAAAACACCCCCACAGCATGATGCTGCCACCAACATGCTTCACTGTTGGGACTGTATTGGATCGGTGATGAGCAGTGCCTGGTTTTCTTCCCACATACCGCTTAGAATTAAGGCCAAAAAGTTCTATCTTGGTCTCATCAGACCAAAGAATCTTATTTCTCACCATCATGGAGTCTTTCAGGTGTTTTTTAGCAAACTCCATGCGGGCTTTCATGTGTCTTGCACTGAGGAGAGGCTTCCGTCGGGCCACTCTGCCATAAAGCCTCAACTGGTGGAGGGCTGCAGTGATGGTTGACTTTCTACAACTTTCTCCCATCTCCCGACTGCATCTCTGGAGCTCAGCCACAGTGATCTTTGGGTTCTTCTTTACCTCTCTCACCAAGACTCTTCTCCCCCGATAGCTCAGTTTGGCCGGACGGCCAGCTCTAGGAAGGGTTCTGGTCGTCCCAAACGTCTTCCATTTAAGGATTATGGAGGTCACTCTGCTCTTAGGAACCTTAAGTGTAGCAGAAATTGTTTTGTAACCTTGGCCAGATCTGTGCCTTGCCACAATTCTGTCTCTGAGCTCTTCAGGCAGTTCCTTTGACCTCATGATTCTCATTTGTTCTGACATGCACTGTGAGCTGTAAGGTCTGATATAGACAGGTGTGTGGCTTTCCTAATCAAGTCCAATCAGTATAATCAAACACAGCTGGACTCAAATGAAGGTGTAGAACCATCTCAAGGATGATCAGAAGAAATGGACAGCACCGGAGTTAAATATATGAGTGTCACAGCAAAGGGTCTGAATACTTAGGACCATGCGATATTTCAGTTTTTCTTTTTAATAAATCTGCAAAAATGTCAACAATTCTGTGTTTTTCTGTCAATATGGGGTGCTGTGTGTACATTAATGAGGAAAAAAATGAACTTATGGCTGCAATATAACAAAGAGTGAAAAATTTAAGGGGGTCTGAATACTTTCCATCCCCACTGTAAAATCGTATCGTATAAGACAATATTACGACCTGAGAAAAAAGGGGTAGCTAACAGCATATATAAAAAAAATGACATTGATGTGTTTAACTGTAAATGGTTAGTCCGATGTAAATGATCCACATTGAAAAATGACTTTCTTTTTATAATTAATTAAAGGGCAACTTCCCTTTCACGGGGGGAAAAAAGCAGAAAAGAAAAAAAAAATTAGGCATATAAAAAAATGGCAAATCATATTGTAGTTCAATGTTATTAAAAATGACCTTTCCTTTTCAATCTGCAGCCGCTGTCATTTTCTGTAACATGCAATATGGCCGCCTGAAGGAGGATGGAGGATTTACTTTTTTATTATATGCAATATATTATTATTATTATTATTATTATTATTATTATTATTCAGGATTTATATAGGGTCTACAATTTGCACAGTACTTCGTAATTTAAATGGGGACAGTACAATTAGAACACAGTACAATACACAATATTAATAATACAAAAAGTTAAAAAAATAATAATGATGATGATAATATTAGGAGGTATGATAATATGGAAGAGTGTAATTTCCTGCTTGCGTGATTGGCTCACTGATTTTCCCAGAAGTCTGCACTAAGATACAAGTCCGATTTTGGGCATCCCCTGCAACACAAATGTCATTTTTGGTGAGATGCTCCCCAGGAAAAAAAAAAATCACCTCTAAAGGGATGCAGACCCTTCCGCTTTCCTCATTAGAGCCCTGCAGATGTAGCAGCTGGTTGATAATTATAAAATCGCTCCCATTAGATTCACTCTGAACATGGACACAGAGAAACAAACAGCTATTCCTTAAAAATAACAAAAGGTAGGAATCTGCAATAAAGTTTGGTGAAATCCCCGCAATGTACATAGATCACCCAGAGGGGAATGTTTTTTTTTTTTTTTCTCAACATAAATGGAGATACTCTTTATGGCGTGAAAAATAAATAATATTATTGTTATTGTTGTTATATTTGGGAATTTTATTAAATGTATAACAATGTATTAATGTATCATTATATTTATTATACTATACATATAACTTTTATATTCACTTCTTTATTATATGCAATATATTATTATTATTATTATTATTATTGTTATTATTATTATTATACAGAATTTATATAGGGCCAACAGTTTGCACAGTTCTTCACAATTTAAAGGGGGACAGTACAATTACAACACAGTACAATACAGAATATTATGTATGCATTTATTTATTTGTTAAGAATAAATAATAATAATAATAATACAAAAAATAAAAAATAATGAAGATGATAATATTAATAATAATACTCTTTTATAAATAATTAACCAATTATTTCCAAAATTAATTCCTTTGTTCCAATTATTTCTGTTCTCCTGTGTGCTTGCCCTGCATTGCACTTTAAGGGTGTCTCCTTCCCTCTTGCAGGGTATCATGGAGTCAGTTCTGCAGACCTGCATACTAGCGTTCTTATCTTATACAAGTATAATTAACAGAGGTTTGAAAAAAAAAACCCACAATACCTAACTTGTTATTTTGTTTAAATGACACAACTTGAAAAAAGATGTTGGAGTGCAGAGAGAAGTGGTGGAGTGTAAGGCGTGAAGGTGATGGGTCCGGGCAGCACAACATTTCACTGTATAACCAATACCTGAGATCTAATATGCATTTTATTCGCTTTTTTTTTTTTTTGCTAAATAAATGAAAAAAAGGCCAAAAACTTCGAAAAATAAAAATGCGTTTTTCCTACTTTCTGTTATAAAAGTTTGCAAATAAGTAACCTTTCTTCATAAATTTAGGCCAAAAATGTATTCTGCTCCATTTCTTTGGTGGAAATAACCCAAATTAGTGTATTTTATTTAGTCTGTAGGAAAGTTATAGCGTTCACAAACTATGGTATATATATATATATATATATATATATATATATATATATATATATATATATATATATATATATATATATATATATATATATATATGAAAATCCATCAGTCCTGATAGACTGACGGTCGATCTAATTTCTTGAGAGCCAAAAAATGTCAGGACAGTACAAACACCTCCAAATGACCTTTTTGGAAAGTAGACACTCCAAGGTATTTAGTAAATGGCGGCATGGTGCATTTTTTGAAGTTGTAATTTTCTTGTCACAGTTGTTTTTGGAAAATGAAGAGAAAAAAACAAACTTTTTTTCACATTTTTAAAAACATGTTTTAACTGCTTCAGCCCCGGAATAATTTACACCCCTTCCCTTCTGTACTGCGTCGCTTTAACTGACAATTGCGCAGCCGCGCGACGTGGCTCCCAAACAAAATTGACGTCTTTTTTTTTCCCCACAAATAGAACTTTATTTTGGTGGTATTTGATCACCTCTGCGGTTTTTATTTTTTGCGCTATAAACAAAAAAAGACCGGCAATTTTGAAAAAAAAAACACAATATTTTTTACTTTTTGCTATAATAAATATCCCCAAAAAATAATTAAAAAAACATTTTTTTCCTCAGTTTAGGCCGATACGTATTCTTCTACATATTTTTGGTAAAAAAAAATTGCAATAAGCGATTATTGATTGGTTTGCGCAAAAGTTATAGCGTTTACAAAATAGGGGATAGTTTTATGGCATTTTTATTAATATTTTTTTTCAACTAGTAATGGCGGCGATCAGCGATTTTTATTGTGACTGCGACATTATGGCGGACACATCGGACATTTTTGACACATTTTTGGGACCAATGTCATTTATACAGCAATCAGTGCTGTAAAAATGCACTGATTACTGTGTAATTGACACTGGCAGTGAAGGGGTTAACCACTAGGGGGCGGGGAGGGGTTAAGTCAGTACTAGGGAGTGTTTTCTAACTCTAGGGGGGAGGGGCTAGCTGTGACACGTCACTGATCTCTGCTCTCGATGACAGGGAGAAACGCGTCAAGCTTTTTACTATTGGATGCTATGCCCCAGTGACCATGATTCTACTATGGGTTTGATCCATTCAAATCATCAATTAATTGTATTGATTATTACTGTATACACACTTTGGAATGTACTGTTAGTTTATTATTAATCATGTGTAACAATGCTACTGTACTATGAATTTTATTGTGTTATGTTATTATCATACCTTTTAATTCTGCTAATTACATATTGACCTATCATTCATTTATCTACTGTACTTCCTCCCTCTGTGTTGCCAATAAATTACTATTTATTTTATTATATTGATTAATTTAATCTACCCCAAGTGTCTTGTTTCATATAAAGTCCAGCTGTTCCCCCTTTTTGCCCCCTTTCCCTTTTGTGTCAGGGAGCAGAGATCAGTGAGCCTGTCACTAGGCAGAACGGGGAGATGCTTGTTTACATTAGCATCTCCCCATTTGTCCTCTCCGTGATGCGATCGCGGGTATCCCCGTGGCAATCGAGTCCGCGGGACCCGCGACCCAACTCACAGAGCTCCCCTGCCGGCACGCATGCAATGGCACCGCGGGGAATTCAAATGGCATTTACAGGTACGCCCATTTGCCCAGCCGTGCCATTCTGCTGACGTACATCGGCGTGCGCCGGTCGGAAAGTGGTTAAATACTGTCACCAGTGCAGTACAGCATTATCATATAACTGGTGAGGCGGCGACCAGGGACACTGACTGGTGACAGTATGTAAAATATATATATAAATATATATATATATATATATATATATATATATATATATATATATATATATATATATATATGTATATACCCTGTTCCAAATTATTTATGCAAATCCTATTTCAGTGTCACAAAGATGAAATATTTAGTTTTTCAGTTTAACTCATGGATGGCATTGTGTCTCGGGGCTCTTTTGATCACTGAAAACAATCTCGGACACCTGTGATAATTAGATTGCCAGATGAGCCCAATTAAAGGAAAAACTACTAAAGGAGGGTGCTCCACATTATTAAGCAGAGCACCATTTTCAAGCAACATGGGGAAGAAAAAGGATCTCTCTGCTGCCGAAAAGAGTGAAATAGTTCAATGTCTTGGACGAGGTATGGAAACAGTAGATATTTCACGAAAACGAAAGCGTGATCATCGCACTATTAAGAGATTTGTGGCCGATTCAGAGCACAGACGGGTTTTGTGCAGATAAAAGGCAAATTGAGGAAGATTTCTGCCAGATCCATGCATCGGATCAAGAGAGCAGCTGCTAAAACACCATTACATGGCAGCAAATAGATATTTGAAGCTGCCGGTGCCTCTGGAGTCCCACGGACATCAAGGTGTAGAGTCCTCCAGAGTCTTGCAACTGTCCATAAACCTTCCATTCGGCCACCACTAACCAATGCTGACAAACAGAAACGGCTGCATTGGGCAGAAAAAATACATGAAGACTAATTTTTAAACAGTCCTGTTCACTGATAAGTGCCGTGCAACCCTGGATGGTCCAGATGGATGGAGTAGTGGATGGTTGGTGCACGGCCACCCTGTTCCAACAAGGCTGTGACGTCAGCAAGGCGGTGGTGGAGTCATGTTTTGGGGCCGGAATCCTGGGAAGAGAGCTGGTCGGCCCCTTTAGGGTCCCAGAAGGTGTAAAGATGACCTCTGCAAAGTATGTGGAGTTCCTGACTGACCAAATCCTTCCCTGGTACAGAAGGAAGAACTATGCTTTCTGTAATAAAATCATCTTCATGCATGACAATGCACCATCTCATGCTGCAAAGAATACCTCTGCATCAATGGCCGCTATGGGGATAAAAGGAGAGAAAGTCATGGTGTGGCCTCCATTCTCCCCTGACCTCAATCCTATTGAGAACCTTTGGAGCATCCTCAAGCAAAAGATCTATGAGGGCGGGAGGCGGTTTACATCCAAACAGCAGCTCTGGGAGGCTATTCTGACATCTTGCAAACAAATTCAAGCAGAAACTGTCCAAAAACTTACAAGTTCAATGGATGCAAGACTTGTGAAGATGCTATCAAATAAGGGGGGTCCTATGTTAAAATGTAACGTGACCTGTTAAAATGTTTAAAAAGTTGTTCAAAGTTTGATTGAAATAGCTTTTGATTTCAGTAAATTTGCTGCAAACACAACAAATGGCAATTTTCAGTTCTTTACAACCTATAAAGTGTTTTGAAACAAAATAATCTGGAACAGCGCATTGTAAGTTTTTTATTTTGAAAAAAAAAACTGTTATTATTAGGAGGTTTGTTCAATACAATTTGAATGTTACTCTTAATAGTTGATAACATGAGAATTCTGCTGACTGTTGTTTACATCAATTATTTAGGTAAATGAGAAAAATATCATAATTTGGAACAGGGTGTATACTGTGTATCTTTTTTTTCAATTTTGTAAAATATATTTTTCTTCTTTCATTTATTTATTTAAAAAAATGTTACATACTATAACCAGAGCAATACAGTGTTACCATGTTAACTCTGGGGAGTTGTCCAGGATATATATATATATTTTTTACATACTATGATTGCTTATAGCAGTGAATTTTAAATAAAATAAACAATAAATAAATAAGCAATTATTTTTACTGAATGACAGCGTGTAGACGCTGTATTGTTGTGATTAGCTGTGATTGGCCGCAGCTAATCACATGAGACAAATGGGCTGTGATTGTCCCTGTCTGTACCAGGTGATCACTGTGACTAATCACAGCTATCCACACAATTGTATACAATGGATGGCATGAAAGGAAGCCATTCATTGTTTTCAACTGTCCTGTGATCTGCTGTGATTGGTCACAGCGATCACATGGTACCGGCAGCGGGCCGATACACTGATCAGTCATTCACTGTGTCCAGTGGGCACAGCGGGTGACAGACCATGCCGGAGCGCAGCCTTGGATGAATGTCATATGAGGTCCCCCCAGAACAAAAGGTTTCCCGCACATGATTTTACAATGGCGCGGGCGGGAAGCAGTTAAAGCGATATTAAACCCAAAACCAAATATGTCATATATTGCAGCTTACCAATCATTAGATGTGATGGCTGCATTAGTTTTCTTTTCTTTGGCTTTCCTCCCCTCCCCCTGTTTTCCGCCATCTGACAATGCTACTGTACAAAGGTACCTCCCGTGGCTTCTTCATCCAGAGTGGGGGGCGCTGTAATAAAGGAGGTGTGTTACTGGACAGATCACACCTCCTGTAATACAGCGCCCCCCCCCCCACTCTGGATGAAGGAGCACAGGAGGCACCTTTGTACAGTAGCATTGTCAGTCTCCGGGCCGTCTTTAATACTGATTGGACCCTGGGCAAAACTTTTCTTTGCCCCCCCCCATGCAGTTTCGCTCTCCACCTGCTCTGAGACATACAAAAAATAGCAGCTAGACTCAAAATCAGTTTACTGAATCAGATCAGGCAGCGATTGCGATTGGTTGCCAGAGGTTACAGTGTATCATTACTGCTCACTGACTGGTTGCTAGAGGTTACAGTGTATCATTACCGCTCACTGACTGGTTGCTAGAGGTTACAGTGTATCATTACCGCTCACTGACTGGTTGCTAGAGGTTACAGCACACATTACGGCTCACTGATTAGTTGCTAGAGGTTACAGCGCATGATTTCTGCTTGTTGATTGGTTGCTAGAGATTACTGTGGAAATGGCCTCAGGGGGGCATGATATACATATCAATGCTGCCGGCCGATGCTATTTACATATGAATGCCGGTAATTTACATGTAAACACAGGGTCTGCAGGTGAGTCATCTGTACACAACAATAGGGCAGAGCTGGGCAACATTAGTAGCAGAACTTCACACTGAGATATTGGGACACAGCACGGGACTAAAACCTTGAGGGACGAGGGAATTTAAACCAGGATAGTCGGCAAGTATGAGGCAGCTGCTTTGAGCCCCACAGCAATGACAGGGCCCAGGGCAGCTGCTCCTTTTGCCCTGCCTTAAAGATGGCCCTGGTCAGTCTAGAGGGAGGGCAGTGTTAGATGGACTAGCAGATTTAGATACACTAACAAACTGAAGCCAAACTCCAGCTCACACATTATAAGACGTTACAGCAACCAGTTTTTGCCCTTTTGGGATAAAGGTTTTACATAAATGAATAAGCTTTCATTGTAAGCTCCCCTCCCGGTGGTAAATGGTTTGTCTCAGCACTTTAAACTGCTACATCTACAGGACAGCTTGTTCTGATGCAAAAAACCCAAAAAAAACAGACTTACTAGCAATGTGAAAAAAAAGAATGAAAGCCTTAAAAAGAAAACAAATGCAGCCATCACATCCAAGAACCTGGTAAGCTGCAATATAATATATGTTTGCTTTTTTGGGTTAATACCGCAATAAAATGGAGAAATACACTAAGCAACCAGCCTTGAAATTCAGAAAATGCGGTTCAGATCCCGTGCGCTGCCCAAGAACATTTCTTCTAAAATTCGCATAGAAAGGAACTCATTAAGTCAGCCAGGTGCATTTTTTTTTAAAAAGTAGGTTACAGGGTTGCAAAACGCAGAGCGGAGTCTGGAAGAAAGAGGGCCCTTTAATCTTGAATGTGGCTAATTAAACCTGACATCTTCTCCGCTCATTATACATCCCGTTGCTGTGCAAAGCGAGGAAGAGCCTCGGCGATGGCGACGGTCCCCGTGTCATAGCATGACATAACTGGGTTTGTCCTCTTGGTAATCGCCTTCGCCCAAAGAAGAGCTTCAATTTCCCGCAGGTGATCTAGAAATTCAGGTCATTGTATTGTAGAAGGAACTCTCTCGGGTGGATTCCAAGGCTGATGTCAATACGGCTTCTACTCAGTCAATATCGTAACCGACGGGCGTTCAAGTAAATGTGCAGTGCTAGGTGACTGCTGATAAAAGGAACCCATACAGGGCATTAACTAACCAGTTAAGGACCGGAAAGGATTTGCCCCCCTAATGACCAGGCCATTTTTTTGCGATACGGCACTGCGTCGCTTTAACGGACAATTGCGCGGTCGTGCGATGTTGTACCCAAACAAAATTGACGTCCTCTTTTTCCCACAAATAGAGCTTTCTTTTGGTCGCGACCACCGCTGCTTTTATTTATTTTATTTAATTTTTTTTGCACGATAAACAAAAAAAAAGACCGAAAATTTTGAAAAAAAAAAAATTTTTTTTTACTTTTTGCCCTGGAAGGATTTGACCCCCTTCCTGACCAGAGCACTTTTTGCGATTCGGCACTGCGTCGCTTTAACTGACAATTGCGCGGTCGTGCGGCGTTGTACCCAAACAAAATGGACGTCCTCTTTTTCCCACAAATAGAGCTTTCATTTGGTCCTGATCACCTCTGCTTTTATTTTATTTCTATTTTTTTTTTTTTTTGCGCTATAAACAAAAAAAAGACCAAAAATCATTTTTACTTTTTGCTATAACCACTTCAGCCCCGGAAGATTTAACCCCCTTCCTGACCAGAGCACTTTTTGCGATTCGGCACTGCGTCGCTTTAACTGAACTGCGCGGTCGTGCGACGTGGCTCCCAAACAAAATTGACGTCCTTTTTTTCCCACAAATAGAGCTTTCTTTTGGTGGTATTTGATCACCTCTGTAGTTTTTATTTTTTGCTCTATAAACAAAAAAATAGCGTCAATTTTGAAAAAAACCCATTAATTTTTACTTTTTTGCTATAATAAATATCCCAAAAAAAATATAAAAAATTTTTTTTTCCGCAGTTTAGGCCGATATGTATTCTTCTACATATTTTTGGTAAAAAAAAAAAAAAAAATCACAGTAAGCGTTTATTGATTGGTTTACGCAAAAGTTATAGCGTCTACAAAATAGGGGATAGATTTATGGCATTTTTATTAATAATTTTTTTTTATTAGTAATGGCGGTGATCAGCGATTTTTAGCGGGACGCGACATTGCAGCGGACAGATCGGACACTTTTTGGCACCAGTGACAATTATACAGCGATCAGAGCTAAAAACAACCACTGATTACTGTATAAATGTTACAGGCAGGGAAGGGGTTAATACTGGGGGGGGCGATCAAGGGGTTTATTGTGTTCCCTGTGTGTGTTTCTAACTATAGGGGGAGGGGACTGACCTAGAGGAGATGACAGATCGTGGTTCCTAGCTATTAGGAAGTCACGATCTGTCTCTCCTCACAGAGCAGAACAGGGATTTGTGTGTTTACACACACACACGTCCCTGTTCTGTCTCTCGTGCCCGCGATCGCTCGTGGCCGGCGGTCATCGCGACCGTCGGCCACGAGCATCGGCACCCCCGCAGTGCAGCGCGTGTGCGCCTCTGGCTTAAAGGAGCCGACATACAGCTATGACATCGTGTCGACCTGCCGCCGTATAATGACGGCGGCTGGTCAGCAAGCGGTTAAATGAAATGCAATCAATCAGTGATCACCCTTCTCACTAAATGTACAATCAGATTGCATAGTGTATGGCCATCTTTATACAAGTACACAGAAGGGAGTGGACAGAAACACTCACCTGTCAAGCCCCGTTCACATCTCGGGAACTCGCATTCGCACGTGCGTTTTTTTTGGTTTTTTTTTAGCGAGGTGGGGAGATGTTTTGGAGCATTTTCACTCATCGCACATAGGGCAGCCCACCCACCTGAATGAGCCGCCCTACATGCAGCAATCGACCCAAAGAAGCTTCAGAACTTTTTTTTTTTTTTAGAACGGAGCTTGGTGCGTTCTTTACTGCGACTTTTGGTGCAGCGCATTTCTAAAATGCAAGGAAACGCACAGATGTGAATGGAGCCTCGTTATTCTTGTGTTTATCGCACCATTTTCAGGCCCCATTCACATCTATCATAGCGGGGAGCGAACGTTTTCTAGCTCGTTTTTCCTGTGACACGCATAGGGCCGCCTGCTGATTTAAATTGGCTGCACCACATGTGGTTAATGGGACATTTTGGAGTTTTGCGGGTTGTGTGTGTTTTTCAAAACAAAAAGGGGTAAATTACCGTGCTGTGAAAATAAGAAAAAAGTATGTATATATATATAATATATATATATATATATATATATATATATATAAAATATATATATATATATATATATATATATATATATATATATATATATATATATACAGCATATATATATATATATATATATATATATATATATAGCAGCCAGCACGTCCGGGGACATATACATATATATCTATATCTATATATATATATATATATATATATATATAGATAGATAGATAGATAGATAGATAGATAGATAGATAGATAGATAGATAGATAGATAGATAGATAGATATAGATATATATATATATATATCTATATATATATTATATATATATATCTATATATATCTATATATATAGATATATATATATATATATATATATATATATATATATATATATATATACATTAGTAAATATGTAAAAATATATATATATATTATGATATATTATATATTATGATCAGTGTAAACACACAAGTATAAATACAGTCCAACAAAAAAAGTATATAATAAAACACATATAAATTATAAAATATTGTCCACCAAGTAAAAAAGATGAAATTCAAAAGGTCCTGATATCAGTGAATAATATTAAAAAAAGACAATCTCAGAGACATCGATAAGACACGTGACATTGATGTGAAGAAACTCTATGGAGAGAGAAAACTCTATGGAGAGAAGCTTGTGGAAGACACCGCCACCAATTGTATGAAGGCTTACCGGAAGTAATGGACTTAAAGGGGCTACTTATACCTCTTAGGTCAAACAGTCTATGGAAAAACCATCAGAAATCCTGGACAGATCTTACGAACAATGTTGGTTCACGTCAAATCCACAGCGTACAGGCACATGAGGCTCAAAACGGAAGGTGGAAAAGCCAGAAGATAGCCTTTGGCTCACGTGTTGAAACCAAAAATCAAAGAAAGGTTCCACATAGTATGACATCGTTTAAATATTGCATCTATTTCAAACAGTAACAATGGAACACTCACACTCAAGTGCATACAAAGCTCATAAAAGAACACGAAGAGGCGCAGTAATATTGGCAGAGGTCGACCCGACGCGTTTCGTCTGCGGTTGTGTGTTTTTAACTGCGCGTTTTGCAGCATTTGCCACTCGTTTTTTTTCACATGGCAAAATGTGTGTGTTTTTTTTTCTTCTGTGTTTGGTGCGCCGTTAACAATTAATGGCACTGAAAGCGCAACTTGTAATTTTTAGGTTTTTAAGCATGGCCATACACTATGCAGTCTGATTGTATATTTAGTGAGAAGGGTGATCACTGATTGATTGCATTTCATTAAAAAAAGGTGCACCTGGGAATGGGTGGGTGGATGATGCAGGGTGTGTGCTAATGAGATCAGCTGGTCAACTCCTTCCTGTGTCATGACCTATGACTCCTTCCTGTGTCATGTCTTTAAGGAAGAAGACATTACTAATGGAAACGTCTGGAAACATGGATTAGGACAAGAAAAGTAAGTGACTGTAGATTAAATGGAAAGCTTTGATATTTTTGCATAAAAAGTACATAAATGCTATATTGCCACATAGGGGAGCTGGAATTTAAAAAAAAAAGTGTACAAAAGTGAACTTACCCTTTAAAAACAAATCGCTGGCAACACAGATTACAAAGGAGTAAATTGTCACATCAAGAACATGGCACCTTCCAGGCTTTGAGAAAGAAGCTGGGTGGCTCCGAAAACACACTATCCACACTCCTTCCCACCCCTTCTTGTCCCAAGTAGATCGAATAGTCTTGACGTGAGACAAGTGCATTTACTCCTTTGTAACGTGAGGTGCCAACTGCTCCTTTTTAATAAATCGCTTTTGTTTTTAACCACTTGCCGCAAACCGTCCTAGCTGAACATTGGTACTTTGGCGCTAAATATTATTGTTATGGCAGCAGCTAGCAGCCATAACCCCAGTATTTTCAGCAATGGTGGGCGGTCCTCCTAAGGATAAAAGTGGTCTCTGCAGCGGATTCGCCGCAAGATCACTTTTATCAGGGACGGGAGAGGGACCTCCCCCCCTCCCGCTGCACTCCGGTCGTCTCCGCCAGACGAGATCGTGTCCTCTCCCCTGACAGGCCTGGTGCCGAGTGAGGGAAAGATGGCCCCCCGCTTGGCTCCATACCATTGGATGACGGAAGCGATGTCAAACGTCACTTCCGCCCAATGGTCTTAAAGGGGACATTTAAAAAAAAAAGACATTATTTTTTTTTTTTTTTTATTTTAGCATGTTAGTGTAAATATGAGATCTGAGGTCTTTTTAATATTTAAGAGGTCCTGTGATGCTTTTTTCTATTACAAGGAATGTTTACAGTCCTTGTATTAGCAATAAAAGTGACCCAATTTTTTTTTTTCAAAGGACAGTGTAAAAATAAAAAAAATTGAAAGTAAATAATAGAATTTTTTTCTTTTTTTAAAGCGCCCCGTCCCGCTGAGCTCGCGTGCAGAAGCGAACGCATACGTAAGTCACGCCCTCATATGAAAAAGGTGTTCAAACCACACATGTGAGGTATCGCCACGATCGTTAGAGTGAGAGCAATAATTCTAGCCCTAGACCTCCTCTGTAACTCAAAAGTGGTAACCTGTAGAAATTTGTAAACATGCCTATGGAGATTTTTAAGGGTCAAAGTTTGTCGCTATTCTACGAGCTGGCGCAGTTTGGAAGCGTGACATGTTGGGTATCAATTTTCTCGCCGTAACATTATCTTTCACAATATAAAAAAATTGGGCTAACTTTACCGTTATCTTATTTTTTAAGTCAAAAAAGTTTATTTTTTTTCCCAAGAAAATTGCGCTTGTAAGACCGCTGTGCAAACACGGTGTGAGATAAAGTATTGCAACGACCGCATTTTATTCTCTAGGGTGTCTAAAAATTTATATAAAGAATGTTCTGGTTCTAAGTAATTTTCTAGCAAAAAAAAAAATTATTTTAACTTGTAAGCAACAAGTGTCAAAAAGAGGCTCTGTCCTTAATTGGTTAATGCTGCACAGAGTGGTGCCCTTGTTTGCATCCTTTCATTTAGCTCGACTGGATTATAGGAGGTTATATAGACAGCTAGTTCCCACTAATTTTTTTTTTTTTTAAAAGCCCGTGGCGTGTGAAATACACCAAAAAACTCCACCCAGTGCCAAAAAAAGTGCATACACATAAAGAGTGACACTAAACGTGCAACGGGTGTTACACTGGTCCTCCCTAGGAAGAACATTACCCTGATCCCCCGGGGTGTCAGGCTCCAGACGGGGACTGAGTTACTCACTGGGTCCATCTGGCCGAAACCAGAAGGACCCCCTTTCTCTGGAAGGTCTGCCGAAACAGACCCACCCAAGTACTAGGTGGGGCTCCGCCGAGCCCATGAGAGAGTGCGAACCAAGCCAGAAGGCCATGTCCACCCCCTCCCAAGACTTTAAGGGTAGGCCCGAGAACCCACAACCTACTAATCACACTGCGACAAACATGTAACATCAAACAAAAAAGTACAAAAAAGTGACAACACAAGGGGTAAATAAATAGAAAGTGGGGGAGAAGGAAGTGGGAGAAGTGAAAAGTGGCCATTGTGCAATACAATGACCGGCCCTTCGGCCAGGAATAAAAATATGCCGCTGGTCCTAGCCAAAAGAATCGGCCCTACCGGCAGGTGTGAAAGAAGTGTGTGTGGTGAAGTGACCATGGTGCCATAAATCAAAGTGACCCTCACTATTAGTGATTGTACGGCACCCCTGAACTGCCACTTCAGGAGCACATTCACCACAGACTCTTCTCCCAACCCTATCCAACAGCCCAGTCACCCCAAACCGGAAAGCCTGAAGTTCTGAGAGCTTAGGGACAGCACCTGACCCCAAGGCTCAACCATCGCTCCCCTCACTTCTACCTAATTACATTCGGGAAATACTACCCCCCCCCCCCCCGCGCTGAGAAGGGGGGGCCAGTGTCCTCCCCTGAAAAGCTGACCGGAGCTAGGACTACAGCAATCTAGGCCAGAAGGCCAGGGACCCGACCCTCTGGCCAGACCCAATGCAGCACCCATCCCCACCAGGAGCACCCTTCCAGAGGGCTCAGAAGCAACCATTGATCGGCCCCAGTATCTGTCGGGCAGCTCGATATAGTCCCTGCTGAAACCGCCCTTCCAGACACAATTACACCATTGGATTTGCATAGCTCTCCCCTATGGGAGCAGCACAGCGCCTCCTCTGGCAACTGATAAGAACAGATACTATACTTGATCTTAGCCAAAAGGTCGAGAAGCGATAACTTCCCACTAATGTCAGAGGCGGCCATTGTCCAGTGTTAGTGGATGACCAGGTGCATCATTTCGCGTGATCTTGTGTCCTACCCACCCAGAACTAGAACTGAGACAGGGGTGGATCCCAGCGACATACAACCGCCATCCTGACAGGTCCGCTCCAATGGACGTTAAAGGACTCTGCGACTTCAGCCCAATGTCAGGGCTGCTCTGACCTGCCGCTTGCAGTTTCTATTTCACTACTGAAATACCAAAAAGACGTTTTTCAAATTACCACCCTCCATTTTCGTGATTAGGATACGTACGAAATAATTAGCGTGCACGCCGTTCCAGACATCGGCTTGTAAAACAGTTTATATTCCCTGTATAAAATTTCTGATTAATGTAAGCTCCAAATAGCTTGTACATTTACGGCCCACAAAATCACACTTCATGACGCTTCACGCTTGGTTTGCCTGATATTTGGCAAACAAAACTGGCCGCAATTCCTCGAATTAAAAACACAGAAATCTTGTTATGTGCGACCGGTGCCAACTACAATAGTCAGTGTAATTTGGAGCGGTTGGTCGTTATTTATACAAGTCGAATGACCTTACAGGCTTTTGCCGAAACTGGAGCTGAGAACGCTTAATGGTGATACGCAGGTTAAGGCGGGGTTATGGGTTATACATAAGGAAAAAAAAAGCATTACAGAATCTGTTATTCCACGGCAGGTTGGCGTCTTGTAAACCGCCTGCTCATTAGATCTGCACATCGTGCTGCTTCTATGCAGAATATTTCCTCAAAATTAATTTGGAGTCTCCCATCATATCACTGGGGTTGAGGACTTGCGCTTACAGCCCAATTCTACTTTGGGCAAAAAAATTATTAAATGGATGCCCAACACCAAAATAAAGTAAAAAAAAAAAGCAGTTCTGGTTGCTTTACTCACCTCCTCTCTGGGGCTGTCCCCTGCAGTCACACATGTTAAGGAATCCAGCACAGATCCTCTTACAGGTGGATGACCAATGCCATTTAACCACTTCAGCCCCGAAAGATTTTACTCCCTTCCTGACCAGAGCACTTTTTGCGATTCCGCACTGCGTCGCTTTAACTGACAAATTGCGCGGTCGTGCGACGTTGTACCCAAACAAAATTGACGTCCTTTTTTCCCCACAAATAGAGCTTTCTTTTGGTGGTATTTGATCACCTCTGCGGTTTTTATTTTTTGCGCTATAAACAAAAAAAGAATGACAATTTTGAAAAAAAAAGCAATATTTTTTACTTTTTGCTATAATAAATATCCCCCAAAAATATATGAAATTTTTTTTTTTTCCTCAGTTTAGGCCGATATGTACTCTTCTATTTATTTTTGGTAAAAAAAATTGCAATAAGCGTATATTGATTGGTTTGCACAAAAGTTATAGCGTCTACAAAACAGGGGATAGTTTTATGGCACTTTTATTATTATTTTTTTTTTATTACTAGTAATGGCGGCGATCTGCGATTTTTATCGGGGCTGCGACATTATGGCAGACACATCGGACAATTTTGACACATTTTTGGGACCATTGGCATTTATACAGCGATCAGTGCTATAAGAATGCACTGATTACTGTAAAAATGTCACTGGCAGGGAAGGGGTTAACACTAGGGGCGATCAAGGGGTTAAATGTGTTCCCTACTGTGTGTTCTAACTGAAGGGGGGAGGGGACTGTGTAGGGGAGATGACAGATCGCTGTTCATACATGAACAGACGATCTGTCTCTTCTCCCCTCAGAGAAGCGGAAACTGTGTGTTTACACACACACAGATCCCGGTTCTCCGTGTGTCAGCGGCGTTCGCGGGAGCCCGGCGGTGATCGCGAAACGCCGGGCACTCGCATCGGCTCCGGGGGCGAGCAGCCCCTAGTGTCCACACGACGTAGCGACGTTACATAACGTCGTTTCGCCCAGCCATGCTATTCTGCCGCAGTATAACTGCGGCGGCTGGTCGGCAAGTGGTTAAAAAAAAAAATGTTCCTATTTAACTCCTTATGTTTGATAAAAATTACAGAAGTTCAGTTGTCATATCTGGACCCCACTGAAGTCAAGGAGAGACATTAAAAATTGGTTCTGGTCATTCTCTAGTCTAATAGGCATGGGATCGTCAAACAAATGACAAGAAAGTCTAAGCAGTGCCCTGGGCAACGTATAAAAAAAATTGTTTTAAAAGTTCAGTTTGGAATGGAGCGGAAATTTTAAAAAACACTTAAAGGGCATCATTAAAAAAATGCAAATTTCCCAGTTATATCTATATACCATTCTTCTATCAACATGTATTGGTGTGATTGGTGGAACCATGGTGAGGCCCCATCACATATACAGTAATAATAGACTATCCTGCACTGTTGTATCTTTAAAATACGTCTCTACTGGATTGTACTGGATTATTCCTGTTTGTTGAATTTCTTTTGAAACCAATAAGGAAATATACCGCAGTTATTTTTTAAAAAATGCAAATTTTCTTTAAATTGCATGCCCTTAACCTGTGAAGTGATGCACTTGTGTGATTTGTGTCACCTACTACAGCAAAATTGACATTTACAAAGAAAAACATGCCCTTTAAATTGCTAGTAAATGACAGCTCCTTGCTGATTTCTGGAAAACAGATTCTAGATAAGGATCTGGTATAAATGTTCATTTGGGACCCAATTGAAAAAAAAAAGGGGGGTTTCCCCATAATTCATATAAGGCCCTTCAGATCTGGATAGGAATTATTAGGGGAACCACAAACAAACAAAACAACAAAACAAAAAGAAAGCATGGGGTCCCCCCAAAAATTCATGCCATACCCTTATCCAAGCATGCAGCATGAGCCCCACTTCTGTACCTTACCACGCCAAATACCCCCCAACGGGAGAAGGAAGGGGGGTACCTTACCGGGGGGGGGCAAGGCCCTCTTCCCCACAACCATACCATGTAAATCCAATGCTAATCACGTCGTTCATCGATCAGTGGAGAGGGGAGCGGCCTCCCCTCGCCACTGAACACAGGGAGATTAGTCTTCATGGCGGCCATCTTTTTGTAGCCCACCAGAAGTGACTTCACACTGAGAACAAAGCACCTGGGGGGAAGCTGCTCGGCCCAATGGATTGCGCCACAAAGCAGCTCCACACCCTGCCAATGAAGCGCCGTGCCTGCAATCACGTGTTTGCATAGACACGCTTCTTACAGTGCACTGTGTTTGGCGCCCGAACACAGTGCACTTAAGGACTTTTTTTTTTAAAGGGCCATGTTTAAAATTGTTTTGTTTGTTTTTTGTGACTCCCGGGGGGGGGCGCATGGGCGCCCTCTATGGACGGACTGCCACTGATCGATCTGATCCTCACTGCTCACCCTGCTGAAGGGGGGGGTAAATCTTCCAGAGGGCAAGTGGTTATTCGCATGAGGAGGGGCAGTATCTGGGGGCCACATTATAGTTAAAATGGGCTTCCACCCACAGACTCCCACAGCTACCGAGCCAGGGGGCATTAACATAAGGATAGGGTGCATTTCCAGGGGGCCCCCACCCAAAGACTCCCACAACCACCGAGCTAGGGGGCATTAACATAGGCATAGGGTGCATTTCCAGGGGGCCCCCACCCAAAGACTCCCACAACCACCAAGCCAGGGGGCATTAACATGGGGATAGGGTGCATTTCCAGGGGGCCCCCCACCCAAAGACTCCCACAACCACAGAGCCAGGGGGCATCAACATAGGGATAGGATGCATTTCCAGGGGCCCCCACCCAAAGACTCCCACAACCACTGAGCCAGGGGCATTAACATAGGGATAGGGTGCATTTCCAGGGGGCCCCCACCCAAAGACTCCCACAACCACCGAGCCAGGGGGCATTAACATAGGGATAGGATGCATTTCCAGGGGGCCCCTACCCAAAGACTCCCACAACCACCGAGCCAGGGGCATTAACATAGGGATAGGATGCATTTCCAGGGGGCCCCTACCCAAAGACTCCCACAACCACTGAGCCAGGGGAATTAACATAGGGATAGGGTGCATTTCCAGGGGGCCCCCCACCCAAAGACTCCCACAACCACAGAGCCAGGAGCATTAACATAGGGATAGGGTGCATTTCCAGGGGGCCCCCACCCAAAGACTCCCACAACCACAGAGCCAGGGGCATTAACATAGGGATAGGGTGCATTTCCAGGGGGCCCCCCACCCAAGGACTCCCACAACCACAGAGCCAGGGGCATTAACATAGGGATAGGGTGCATTTCCAGGGGGCCCCCACCCAAAGACTCCCACAACCACAGAGCCAGGGGCATTAACATAGGGATAGGGTGCATTTCCAGGGGGCAAGGTACCGCCCCCATGTTCAAGAGATGTGACCTAGAATGTTTCAGGGGAGGGGGCAGGGCCAGATTAAGAACATCATGGGCCTGGTGCTGAGGATTTCGGTGGGACTTTTTATGGAAATAAATAAAATGAAAAACGCAAAAAATTTTTTGTTAAAACAAATTAAATATTTTTATTTCCCATAATAACCTCCAGCATCAGTGCCAGTTTCTGCAATAATATCCCCCAGCACCATTGCCAGTTTAAAAATAATTCCCCCCCCCCAGCATAAATGTCAGTTTCCATTTAAAAACTGGCAGTATAAGTGCCGTTTTGTTTACATGGCCCAAGATTCCTGGTCAGTAAATTAATTGGGACCATTGATATCACTGGTTGCTAAGGAGATGGCAGGTGACGGCACCCGCCACTTCCTTATCAATCTTAAAAGCAGAAAAAAGGAAGCTGTCACATATATCTGTGGGAGAAAAACCCACTACTATGTTTGATAGTCCATTCCTGCCTAATAGGCTGTAAGACAGGTGTTTAGAAAGAACTTGGAGATTTTTTTAATTTTTTTATTTATTTCAATTTTTTTTTTAAACCATTTTATTGAAACTTTTTCATTGTCAGTGCTATTTGTTCACTTTTTTTTTTTTGTCAATGTCCTTGTAAAGAAAGCACACAATTGAGTAAAAAGCCTTTATTTTATTCATAAGTAATTTTGCAATGCTTTGTGCCAGAATCATAATTTAGGTGTCATTTTAAATGGAACAAAATGATCGCATAAAATGTATTATTTTTATCCACAGTAACAGCATTTGTCATTTTTACCAACATTTATCAAGAAAAAAAAATAGATTTTCTTATAGATTTGTTGTAAAAATGTGTCTATGATTGCATTAATAATGAAAATGATTTTCATTGTAAGAAAGCCTTGTTTGAACTAAAAAAAAAAATATATACATTTTTTTATTATCTTAAGTAATGATAATACACACCCATAGGAGAGATGTCAAATTTGCTCTGATCCAAAAGCGGTAAAAAGTGTATAAAAAAATGAAAAGGTGAACTAACATCATACACCTTCCCCATCCCACAGGTCTCCACTCTACCTACCAGTGGTGGGTGGTGCTCAAAATTTTTTTTTGGTGGGGGGGGGGGGGTTTGGGGGGCGGCAAACCAATGCCAATGCCTATTTTTTTGCTTTTTAGCACTACACTACTTTGGTAACTGGCAATTGCTCGGTCATTAGTTCACTGTACCGAACTGACTTTATATTATTTTGTGTATACAAATAGAGCTTTCTTTTGATGGTATTTGATCAATACAAATGAAAAAAGACCAAACATTTAAAAAATAGAAAAATATTTTTTACTTATTGCTATAAAACATATCCCATAATTTTATTTTTTTTTTACATTTCTTTATAAATTTTGGCCAAAATATATTATGCTGCCTTTGATTAAAAAAAATTGTATATTGATTGGTTTGCGTGGAAATGATTTGTACCCGTGCACAAAGCAAGGTCCATAAAGACATGGATGAGCGAGTTTGGGGTGGAGGAACTTGACTGGCCTGCACATTCTTTCAGAAGCTCATTTGTGAGGTCAGGCACTGATGTTGGACGAGAAGGCCTGGCTCGCAGTCTCCACTCTAATTCATCCCAAGGGTGTTCTTTCGGGTTGAGGTGAAAGCCAGTCACGTTCGTCCACCCCAAACTTGCTCATACATATCTTTATGCTTTGCACATTCAACAATCATTTGGGGGAGGGAGGATTATGGTGTGGGATTGTTTTTCATGGGTTAGGCTTACCGTCACAAGGAGGTGGGGCCCCACCTTTGTGCACTGGTGGGCAGTCATGTTGGAACAGGAAGGGGCCATCCCCAAACTGTTCCCACAAAGTTGGGAGCATGAAATTGTCCAAAATGTCTTGGTATGCTGACCCCATAAGAGTTCCCTTCACTGGAACTAAGGGGCCAACCCCTGAAAAACAACCCCACAACATAATCCACCTCTCCCCCCCCACACCATAATCCCCCCTCCACCAAATGATTTGGACCAGTGCACAAAGCAAAGTCTATAAAGACATGGATGAGCGAGTTTGGGTCGGAGGAACTTGACTGACCTGTACAGAGTCCTGACCTCAACCCCATAGAACACCTGTTGGGATGAATTAGAGCGGAGACTGCAAGCCAGGCCTTCCTATCCAACATCAGTGCCTGACCTCACAAATGCTCTTCTGGAAGAATGGTCAAACATTCCCATAGACACACTCCTAAACCTTGTGGACGGCCTTCCCAGAAGAGTTGAAGCTGTTATAGCTGCAAAGGGTGGGCCAACTCAATATTGAACCCTACGGACTAAGACTGGGGATGCCATTAAAGTTCATATGTGTGTGAAGGCAGGCGTCCCAATACTTTTGACAATATAGTGTATGCGCAGGTACCCTCAGCTACCGCCCCGTAGCGGTTTGAAGCACGGATGTTACAATGTGTTTTAAAGCTCACCACAATGCACCAAAGCACGTGTAAAATGCATCAAAAGGCACAAAAGGCACCTAAAAACGCATGTAAAAATCTTTTTTTTTTTTTTTTTTTTTTTTAAACGTAGAGGTGTGAATGTGCCCCTAGGGGTTTATATTGGTGTGACAATTGTTTTTAATGACAGGTTCACTTTAACAACAGCCTACAATATAATGTAATAAAAAAGGAACAGCAACCACAAAGAATGGCAGTAACTTGGAGCCGGGCGAACGCGTTTTCACAAAGGAACGGGGAAATGTTTACTCAAGCTGATACAAAAGTTTATAAGCAGTTTTTGTGTTTTTTTTTCCTCTAAACGTTTTTTGTGGTTAAAGTAAACTTGCAGGGCTCTCCTCTGATCCCGGAGACTCCGGCTATTATTAGACTTCGATACAATAAACACATATAAGAAAAAAAACAACAGGAAACCAAATATTTGCCAAGTGCCGGTGAAAAGCAAATGTCTGCCACCCCTGGGGGGTCTGACGGAGGAGAAATGCAAATAATCAGCGCGGTTTGTTACCGGCGTGCTTGTCAACACGTATCTATCTGTACAACGTTCATCTTTATTTCAACTGTTTTGATGTGCAAAATTAATGACAGTTATGTTAATCTTCAATTTATTTATTTGTGTCTGGATAGTTCGGAGTTAGTTTACTTCTTAATCTCTTATTGGTTTAGGTAAACAACCTAGACCAATAAGAGATTGGTTTAGGTTTGGGTTTGGGTTTGGGTTTGGGCTTGGGCTTGGGTTTGGGCTTGGGCTTGGGTTTGGGCTTGGGCTTGGGTTTGGGTTTGGGCTTGGGCTTGGGTTTGGGTTTGGGTTTGGGCTTGGGCTTGGGCTTGGGCTTGGGCTTGGGTTTGGGTTTGGGCTTGGGCTTGGGCTTGGGCTTGGGTTTGGGCTTGGGCTTGGGTTTGGGTTTGGGTTTGGGCTTGGGCTTGGGCTTGGGTTTGGGTTTGGGTTTGGGTTTAGGTTTAGGTTTGGGCGGCACAGTGGTGTAGTGGGTAGCACTTTCGCCTAGCAGTAAGAAGGGGCGCTGGTTCGAATACCAACCACGACACTACCTGCCTGGAGTTTGCATGTTCTCCCTGTGCCTGCGTGGGTTTCCTCCGGGTACTCCGGTTTCCTCCCACACTCCAAAGACATGCTGGTAGGTTAATTGGATCCTGTCTAAATTATCCCTAGTATGTATGAATGTGAGTTAGGGATCTTAGAGTGTAAGCTCCTTGAGGGTAGGGACTGATGTGAATGTACAATGTATATGTAAAGCGCTGCGTAAATTGATGGTACATGAAATGATAATAATAAGGTAAGTCATGCATACAGAAAAATTATACATTTCACAACTGGTAAGCTCCATGAGCTGGACCCTCCTATTCCTTCTTCTTGTAAAGCGCTGTGCAAACTGTTGGCGCTGTATAAATCTTGTATAGTAATAATAATTAGCATTTGGGCTAAATCTCGCAAACACATGGACGTTAAACGCGGCACATTGCAGTGAAATCCCAGAGGTCGGATGCTTCTAGACATGCGCAATTCGTTTCTTTCCGAATACGTTTCTTAACAAATTTCGTCAAATTCGTTAATTCGAAGATATCCAAATTAACGAAAACCCGTTTAACCACTTGCCGACCGCCTCACGCCTATATACGTGAGCAGAGCGGCACGGGCAGGCAAAATCACGTACCTGAAACGTGATTGCCTTCCCGCGGGTGGGGGGTCCGATCGGACCCCCCCCCGGTGCCAGCTGCGGTCGGCATTTGGTTGGGAGCGATGACAGACGAGGGGGAGGCCATCCGATCGTGGCCCCCCCCTCGCGATCGCTCCCAGCCAATGAGAAACATCCCCTGCCTCTGTATAGTACACAGAGGCAGAGGATGTGATGTCATCTCTCCTCGGTCTGGCAGTTTCCGTTCCAGCGCCGAGGAGAGATGACATGTAAGTGCACCAAACACACACACACACACAGTAGAACATGCCAGGCATACATTACACCCCCGATCCCCCCCCGATCGCCCCCCGATCCCCCCCCAATCACCCCCCCCCCCCCCGTCACAAACTGACAGCAAGCAGGTTTTTTTTTTTTTTTTTTTTCCTGATTACTGCATAGTGTCAGTTTGTGACAGTTAGCAGTGGTGGGACAGTTAGTATTACCCCCCTGTAGGTCTAGGGTACCCCCCTTACCCCCCCTAATAAAGTTTTAACCCCTTGATCACCCCTCCTCACCAGTGTCGCTAAGCGATCATTTTTCTGATCGCTGTATTAGTGTCGCTGGTGACGGTAGTTAGGGACGTAAATATTTAGGTTCGCCGTCAGCGTTTTATAGCGTCAGGGACCCCCATATACTATCTAATAAATGTTTTAACCCCTTGATGGCCCCCTAGTTAACCCTTTCACCACTGATCACCGTATAACCGTTACGGGTGACGCTGGTTAGTTTGTTTATTTTTTATAGTGTCAGGGCACCCGCCGTTTATTACCGAATAAAGGTTTAGCCCCCTGTAGGTCTAGGGTACCCCCCTTACCCCCCTAATAAAGTTTTAACCCCTTGATCACCCCCTGTCGCCAGTGTCGCTAAGCGATCATTTTTCTGATCGCTGTATTAGTGTCGCTGGTGACGCTAGTTAGGGACGTAAATATTTAGGTTCGCCGTCAGTGTTTTATAGCGACAGGGACCCCCATATACTATCTAATAAATGTTTTAACCCCTTGATGGCCCCCTAGTTAACCCTTTCACCACTGATCACCGTATAACCGTTACGGGTGACGCTGGTTAGTTCGTTTATTTTTTATAGTGTCAGGGCACCCGCCGTTTATTACCGAATAAAGGTTTAGCCCCCTGATCGCCCGGCGGTGATATGCGTCGCCCTAGGCAGCGTCAGATTAGCGCCAGTACCGCGAACACCCACGCACGCAGCATACACCTCCCTTAGTGGTATAGTATCTGAACGCATCAATATCTGATCCGATCAGATCTATACTAGCGTCCCCAGCAGTTTAGGGTTCCCAAAAACGCAGTGTTAGCGGGATCAGCCCAGATACCTGCTAGCACCTGCGTTTTGCCCCTCCGCCCGGCCCAGCCCAGTCCAGCCCACCCAAGTGCAGTATCGATCGATCACTGACACTTTTCTTTGTAGCGTTTTGGTGAACTGGCAAGCACCAGCGGCGTAGTACACCCCGGTCGTAGTCAAACCAGCACTGCAGTAACACTTGGTGAATGTTTTGAACGCTACCATGCACTAGTTGAGTATTAGCGTAGCGTACAGCATTGCACAGACTAGGCACACTTTCACAGGGTCTCCCAAGATGCCACCGCATTTTGAGAGACCCGAACCTGGAACCGGTTACAGTTATAAAAGTTACAGTTACAAAAAAAGTGTAAAAAAAAAAAAAACACAAACAAAAATAAAAAAAAATAGTTGTCGTTTTATTGTTCTCTCTCTCTCTATTCTCTCTCTATTGTTCTGCTCTTTTTTACTGTATTCTATTCTGCAATGTTTTATTGTTATTATGTTTTATCATGTTTGTTTTTCAGGTATGTAATTATTTATACTTTACCGTTTACTGTGCTTTATTGTTAACCATTTTTTTGTCTTCAGGTACGCCATTCACGACTTTGAGTGGTTATACCAGAATGATGCCTGCAGGTTTAGGTATCATCTTGGTATCATTCTTTT
This sequence comes from Lithobates clamitans, assembly GCA_037952925.1. Classification (NCBI taxonomy): domain Eukaryota; kingdom Metazoa; phylum Chordata; class Amphibia; order Anura; family Ranidae; genus Lithobates; species Lithobates clamitans. Next base: position 829,691 of record JBBGZY010002682.1, read on the forward strand.
CAGCCAGCGGTCGGCTTTCATGTAAAAGCAATCCTAGTGGCTAATTAGCCTCTAGACTGCTTTTACAAGCAGTGGGAGGGAATGCCCCCCCCACCGTCTTCCGTGTTTTTCTCTGGCTCTCCTGTCTCAACAGGGAACCTGAGAATGCAGCCGGTGATTCAGCCAGCTGACCATAGAGCTGATCAGAGACCAGAGTGGCTCCAAACATCTCTATGGCCTAAGAAACCGGAAGCTACGAGCATTTTATGACTTAGATTTCGCCGGATGTAAATAGCGCCATTGGGAAATTGGGGAAGCATTTTATCACACCGATCTTGGTGTGGTCAGATGCTTTGAGGGCAGAGGAGAGATCTAGGGTCTAATAGACCCCAATTTTTTCAAAAAAGAGTACCTGTCACTACCTATTGCTATCATAGGGGATATTTACATTCCCTGAGATAACAATAAAAATGATTTAAAAAAAAAAAAAAAATGAAAGGAACAGTTTAAAAATAAGATAAAAAAGCAAAAAAAAATAAAGAAAAAAAATAAATAAAAAAAGCACCCCTGTCGCCCCCTGCTCTCGCGCTAAGGCGAACGCAAGCGGCGGTCTGGCGTCAAACGTAAACAGCAATTGCACCATGCATGTGAGGTATCACCGCGAAGGTCAGATCGAGGGCAGTAATTTTAGCAGTAGACCTCCTCTGTAAATCTAAAGTGGTAACCTGTAAAGGCTTTTAAAGGCTTTTAAAAATGTAGTAATTTTGTTGCCACTGCACGTTTGTGCGCAATTTTAAAGCATGTCATGTTTGGTATCCATGTACTCGGCCTAAGATCATCTTTTTTATTTCATCAAACATTTGGGCAATATAGTGTGTTTTAGTGCATTAAAATTTAAAAAAGTGTGTTTTTTCCCCAAAAAATGCGTTTGAAAATCGCTGCGCAAATACTGTGTGAAAAAAAAAAATGAAACACCCACCATTTTAATCTGTAGGGCAATTGCTTTAAAATAATATATAATGTTTGGGGGTTCAAAGTAATTTTCTTGCAAAAAAAAATAATTTTTTCATGTAATCAAAAAGTGTCAGAAAGGGCTTTGTCTTCAAGTGGTTAGAAGAGTGGGTGATGTGTGACATAAGCTTCTAAATGTTGTGCATAAAATGCCAGGACAGTTCAAACCCCCCCCAAATGACCCCATTTTGGAAAGTAGACACCCCAAGCTATTTGCTGAGAGGCATGTCGAGTCCATGGAATATTTTATATTGTGACACAAGTTGCGGGAAAGAGACAATTTTTTTTTTTTTTTTTTTTGCACAAAGTTGTCACTAAATGATATATTGCTCAAACATGCCATGGGAATATGTGAAATTACACCCCAAAATAAACTCTGTTGCTTCTCCTGAGTACGGGGATACCACATGTGTGGGACTTTTTGGGAGCCTAGCCGCGCACGGGACCCCGAAAACCAAGCACCGCCTTCAGGCTTTCTAAGGTCGTAAATTTTTGATTTCACTCTTCACTGCTTATCACAGTTTCGGAGGCCATGGAATGCCCAGGTGGCACAACCCCCCCCCCAAATTACCCCATTTTGGAAAGTAGACACCCCAAGCTATTTGCTGAGAGGTATAGTGAGTATTTTGCAGACCTCACTTTTTGTCACAAAGTTTTGAAAATTGAAAAAAGAAAAAAAAAAAAATTTTTCTGGTCTTTCTTCATTTTCAAAAACAAATGACAGCTGCAAAATACTCACCATGCCTCTCAGCAAATAGCTTGGGGTGTCTACTTTCCAAAATGGGGTCATTTGGGGGGGGGGTTGTGCCATCTTGGCATTTTATGGCCTTCAAAACTGTGATAGGTAGTGAGGAGTAAAATCAAAAATGTATGCCCTTAGAAATCCTGAAGGTGGTGCTGGGTTTTCGGGGCCCCGTACGCGGCTAGGCTCCCAAAAAGTGCCACACATGTGGTATCCCCGTACTCAGGAGAAGCAGCTGAATGTATTTTGGGGTGCAATTCCACATATGCCCATGGCCTGTGTGAGCAATATATCATTTAGTGACAACTTTTTGTAATTTTTTTTTTTTTCTTTTTTTTGTCATTATTCAATCACTTGGGACAAAAAAAATAAATATTCAATGGGCTCAACATGCCTCTCAGCAATTTCCTTGGGGTGTCTACTTTCCAAAATGGGGTCATTTGGGGGGGTTTTGTACTGCCCTGCCATTTTAGCACCTCAAGAAATGACATAGGCAGTCAGAAACTAAAAGCTGTGTAAATTCCAGAAAATGTACCCTAGTTTGTAGACGCTATAACTTTTGCGCAAACCAATAAATATACGCTTATTGACATTTTTTTTACCAAAGACATGTTGCCGAATACATTTTGGCCTAAATGTATGACTAAAATTTAGTTTATTGGATTTTTTTATAACAAAAAGTAGAAAATATCATTTTTTTTCAAAATTTTCAGTCTTTTTCCGTTTATAGCGCAAAAAATAAAAACGGCAGAGGTGATCAAATATCATCAAAAGAAAGCTCTATTTGTGGGAAGAAAAGGACGCAAATTTCGTTTGGGTAGAGCATTGCATGACCGCGCAATTAGCAGTTAAAGCGACGCAGTGCCGAATTGTAAAAAGTGCTCTGGTCAGGAAGGGGGTAAATCCTTCCGGGGCTGAAGTGGTTAACCTATTTTTCCCGAATATTCGTAAATTCGTTAATGCCTACATTCGTTATTTCGTAAATTTGTAAATATTATACCCGCTTTTTTCAAAAAATTCCGGAAGTCTATTCAATTCATAAAGATAGTAGTTATCCCATATGAAATAAAACGAAATCCCCTGGTGGTGGACTTTTAAGGCACAGAGATACTGTAATAAAGAATATTCTAATATGAAAAAATGTTTATTAGAGTATGAAAAATACAAAACATTTAATAAAAACCACATTTAAAGTGAACATTCCAGTGTTGTCATAGAATACATAAAGCAAGCTAGTATTTCTTGTACCCAACGTGTTTCGGAGTGTGCTTCTCCTTCGTCAGGGGTAAAGTTTAAACAAGATAACCAGTGTTATAGACTGGAATGACAGTTGTTGCCGATTAAAAACATAGAGGTACCAAGGATGGTTGTTTCCAAATTGCTTGAGCCAGAGAGTTCAACATAGAGGCATACTTCAGAAACAGAGGAATGCCTAGCCCGTAAACGCTGGTCCAGCTCCCCCACACCCACACAACACCGGCCCGAAGGGGGGGGAAAAACCAGAGGACCCACTGGGGCCGAAAAATAGGAAAAGACAATGCAAGATGGTGCGTAGAAGTTGCTCGGCTATACAGGGAGGAGTGTTGTTATTTGTATACATCTTGAGCTGGTTGCTGGAGCGAGCGGTCACAGGATTTCATCAGTTGAAACGTCTGCAAACAGCCCCTTCTTTTTTACTATACAAATGTTTTTAATCGCAACAACTGTCATTCCAGTCTATAATACTGGTTTTCTTAAACTTTACCCCTGAAGAAGGAGAACCGCATGTTTACTCCGAAACGCGTTGGGTACAAGAAATACTAGCTTGCTTTTTGTATTCTATGACATGTTCACTTTACATGTGTTTTTTATTAAATGTTTTGTATTTTTCATACTCTAATAAACATTTTTTTCATATTAGAATATTCTTTATTATCTCTGTGCCTTAAAAGTCCACCACCAGGGGATTTTGTTTTTTTTTTCTTGTAAACACTGGATGTGGCACAACTATATGCCCAATCATAACCGACGTACCTCTGTTATAGTTATGCCATATAGGCATATGTTTCGTATAGCCCTTATGCTGAGTAATAGTTCGCACAGCTTCCCATACCCTATGAATTAAACAAAAAATAGGGAACTTTCTTTTATTATAAAAGTGGTGAGCTACTATTAATTGAACTAAAGGGTACTTTTTGAATTGGGATATTATTATCTTCTGTGTGCTCCAAATTCATTTACAATTCATTTACACTTATCATAACCCAAGGTGAGCTGTGAAAATGTGGAAAATGTGGAATAGACTCCCTCCAGAGGTGGTTCTGGCCAGCTCAGTAGATTGCTTTGAGAAGGGCCTGGATTCTTTCCTAAATGTATATAATATAACTGGGTACTAAGATTTATAGGTAAAGTTGATCCAGGGAAAATCCGATTGCCTCTCTGGGATCAGGAAGGAACTTTTTCCCCTGCTGTAGCAAATTGGATCATGCTTTTCATGGGTTTTTTTCGCCTTCCTCTGGATCAACTGTGGGTATAGGATTGGGTATATGGGATTGTATGATATTTTTTATTTATTTTATTTATTTATTTAGTTTTTTTTTTATTTTTATGGTTGAACTAGATGGACTTGTGTCTTTTTTCAACCTGACTAACTATGTAACTATGTAACTATGTGATCAATGAAGTCCTTTGGTGTCCAGAAATGGCCAACCCAATGTTCGGATTCTTCACATTCACACCATTGCCGTACTCTTGGATGATAACGATAATATAAAAAAAAAAAAACATATAAAGAAGTCAGAGGGTTCTATTACCTCACACCCACTTTTCCAAGTGGCAGGGAATTGTCACTCTACAACAGGAAGTGCCTTAGCAAAGACCTTCATGGAGGAAGAGGATGGCCGCACACTCTGGTAGGATGCTTCAAAAATCTTTATTGTAGCAAAATAGAGGTAAACAAAAAAAAAAAAAATCACAGCACCAGAATCCTAACCAGCATCCTAAGAATATGAGTGCATCATACATACTAGAGGGGGTACAACTGGGAGAATCCTTAGTGGAGAAGGATCTGCAGGTTTTGGTAGATCATAAGATTAATAATAACATGCAATGCCAAGCTGCAGTTTCCAAAGGGAGCAAAGTCCTTTCCAGTGGCGGCTGGAGCTCAAAATTTTTTTGGGGGGCGCAAACAAACTGAAAAATACTGAACCCCCCCCTATCAACTGCATCCTTACTGTGCCCATCAAATGCAGCCATTGTGCCCATCAAATGCAGCCACTTGTGCCCATCATATGCAGCCATTTGTGCCTGTCAAATGCAGCCAATTGTGCCAATCAAATGCAGCCACTTGTGCCCATCATATGCAGCCATTTGTGCCTATCAAATGTAGTCATTTGTGCCCATCATATGCAGCCATTTGTACCCATCAAATGTAGTCACTTGTGCCCATTAAATGCAGCCACTTGTGCCCGTCAAATGCAGCCACTTGTGCCCATCATATGCAGCCATTTTTGCCCATCAAATGCAGCCACTTGTGCCCATCATATGCAGCCATTTGTGCCCATCAAATGCAGCCACTTGTGCCCATTAAATGCAGCCACTTGTGCCCGTCAAATGCAGCCACTTGTGCCCGTCAAATGCAGCCACTTGTGCCCATCAAATGCAGCCCAGCTCGGCTCTCACCTCACTAAACCCATCCCCACGCGGCCTGTCCGGCAGCATTTCCCCCCCTCTCCTGGAGTAACGGGGCTCTCCTCCTTGGTGGTAACCAGTGGTTCTCCTCCTCTGCGGCTCTTTTCCTCGGCGACTCTTCTCCTCGGCGGCTCTCTTGCTCGGCGGCTCTCTTGCTCGGCGGCTCTCGTCTCTTCCTCGGCGGCTCTCCTCCTCGGCGGGAAGCGGTGTCCGCTCGTCTCCTCTTCTGCCAAAGCATTAGGCATCCAATAGGATCGACTAATGCTTTGGCCAACCGGGAGACAGGTCTCACTGACCTGCCTGCTGATTGCCAGGGAGGAACGTTAGTGTGAAAATAGTGAAGATTCATTCGCTATGCCACACAACAGGGTGGGATCGGAACGCAGTGCTCTGCACCCGGAGCCCACCCTATTTTGAAGCCTATTAGAGCCTCTGGCTCTAATCACGTGCTTCAGAATACACCCCCCCCTCCTATCCCCGCCATAGTATTTCATGTGTCCGGCGTCCTAAAAGGGGAAGGACACATGAATAGGAAGGGCGGCGGAGGTGTTGGGGGGGGGGGGCGCCCGTGTGCCCACAATGCACGGGCCGCCACTGGTCCTTTCTTGTATTAAGAGAGGTATGGACTCCAACAAGTGAGATATCATTTTGCTCCTGTATAAATCATTAGTAAGACCTCATCTGGAATATGCAGTTCAGTTTTGGGCACCAGTTCTCAAAAAGGATATCGTGGAACTGGAGAAAGTGCAGAGAAGGGCAACCAAACTGATAAGAGGCATGGAGGAGCTCAGCTATGAGGAAAGATTAGAGGAAGTGAATTTATTCACTCTTGAGAAGAGCAGATTAAATGGGAATATGATCACCATGTAAATACACAATGGGTCCATATAGTGATCTTAGTGTTGAGTTATTCACTTTAAGGTCATCACAGAGGATTTCATCTCCAAATACAGAAAGGTTTCTTCACAGTAAGAGCTGTGAAGATGAGGAATAGACTCTCTCAAGAGGTGGTTCTGTCCAGCTCAGTAGATTGTTTTAAAAAAAGGTCTGGATTCTTTCCTAAATGTACATAATATAACTGGGTACTAACATTAATAGATAAAGTTGATCCAGGGAAAATCCAATTGCCTCTTGGGGATCAGGAAATATTTTTTTCCCCTGTTGGAGCAAATTGGATCATGCTTTGCTGGGGGTTTTCGTCTTCCTCTGGATCAACTGTGGGTATATAGGATTATATGATTTTTTTCCCTCCTTTTATTGGTTAGACTAGATGGACTTGTGTCTTTTTTTCAGCCTGACTATGTATCTACGTAATCCAAGGGCGATCTGTTGACGTGTTTCAAGTTGAATAAACGCTTTTCAGCTTGAAACCCGTCAACAGATCTCCTTCGGATTCTGGTGCTGTGATGTTTTTTTATCTCTCTCTTTTGTACAATAAATATTTTTAAAGCATCCTACTAAAGTGTGTGGCCGTCCACTTCTTCCACAGAGGTATCTTCAAGGTGAATAAATGCTTTCAGCGTGAAACACGTCAATAGATCTCCCTTGGAATCTGGTGCTGTGATTTTTCTTATCTCTGTTTTGCTACAATAAAGGTTTTTGTAGCATCCGACTAGTGTGCTGCCATCCACTTATTTTATTGAGGTTTCTTCGGGTTGGGAGCTGGGCTGGCACCGCGATGTAAGGACTTTTGACAGGGGTACTATGTGGACCAGCCTGGAGCGTGGCTTTACTTTTGAAAGACCTTCATGGCAGGATCACCAGAGATTATTTTACGGAAAGCTTCAGATTTAGAAATATGGAAAATTACTTTTAAAATGAGGTTATCAATTTAGATATTACCTGAGGTTTTAGTGCTTGGGTTTATATCTACTTTAAGAAAAGGATTTGTGTACCACAAGCTGCGCCTAGTCTACATGTGCGGCCCCCATACACCAAGTCAACAGATCTACGCTGAGATTATTAGATCTTTCTCTATGCAGATCTATAATGTGCCGCCAAACATAATAAATCCCCTGAATGACTTAGAACTCCCTCCTCCAGCCTGCTCTTCAATTAGATGAAAATAACATTTCACACGGAGCGTCCTCTCTTCCTCAGATCACGGCAGTTGGGCAATTATAGTTTTTTCCCCGACATCCCAAACTGTGAGACTAAATGACAATCAGCATTATAGAGCAAGTGTTAAGTAGACATAATATGCATTACTTAACCGCATCGCAATTCAGCGCGGGACGCGGACAGCCGATGTAATCTAGTGATTATATGTAAATTAATAATCCGATCTTTTATTCATAACAAATACGGCATTCCCAGCGTGTAATGAAATCCTCGGGCTAAACTGCCTGTTTATTACGATCTCTTGGCCTTCTAATGAGAATGAATCCATTATATGAGTAGTGAGGGCCACGGGAACTTATAGTCTCCATAGAACGTTTCTTATTACAAGTATGTCAGGAGGCGGTAACTAGTGATGAGCCAAATGTACCTGGGCACCTGCCAGGGGGCGTATGTACAGGGGGTCACAGGGGTCTCAATTGCAACCTAGCCCCATGCTCCAAAGGACCAGTGCGACCCCCTGTATACCTGGATAGGAGGGGTGGCGGGGTGGCGGTATATATAGTAACCGATTATTCCATGCAACCACTGAATGCCCGCATCTCCTCCTCTCCCTCCTGCAGACATTCAGTGGCTGTAGGAAGGAAATGGAGGGCATCAGTTGCTCTACCCTCCGCCGCCACCCTATCCCTGTCCTGCTTCCCTGGGCCCCAGTGTGCCCCCCGACTCCCGTAGCGCTGCCGGGTTTCCCCCTACCACCAGCTTTCTGTGGGGGATACTGTGAGGATGGAGAGTGGGGAAGGAGCTGGCCCCTTCCTTGGCTTAATGAATAGAGTCTGTGGTCGGTAACCATCACTGACTCTGTTTTTATTTTTTTCATAGCTGAGGTATAATAAACTATGTTTGCTAAGCTTCAGTTTATGAATGAACGGGAATCTCTGTATAGAGCTTTTCCTGTCCAATTCATTCTGTGCAGCTGAAGCTGCAGAGATGGAGATTGAGGTGTCCTTAATCTCTTTTCTGTCTCAAAGGTGAAAGATCAGAGATCTGTTTAGACCAAAGTCCCCCAATGGGGGTCCTAAAAAAAAAAAAATTAAATAATAAAAATTAAAATTGTAAACAAAAAATAAATAAATAAAATGGTAAAAAAAAAGAAAAACTACTGACACCAGTGGTGGAACTACTGAGGTCACAAAGATCACATTTGCGACCGAGCCTTGGCGTTCCGCCACCGTGGGGGGACCCCAAGGCAGTAGGAAGGGAACCCACTGCAGGACCATAATAAAGGGTCCAACGATGGGGGTAAAGGGCCCCAGGATCAGTTGGAAGAGCCCCGGCCAGGGGGGGCCCTTTATGGTTTCCTGCACCAGGGCCCTGAAGGTTCTAGTTATGCCTCTGGCACCTGCTGCTTCCTTAACAATCATTGACAGTAGAAGAAGGGAGCTGTCACTGTCATTGTTGTGGTAAGCAGTTCCCACAGAGTGAGCAAAAAGTTGCACCAAATCTGGACTTGTCAAAAACTGTGTGTGTGTTTTTATTTACTTTATACTATTTTGTAAATGTAAAATGCAAAATTGGTGCAGCGCTAATGAAGTTGAAAATACACAAGTCAAAAAATCCTTATAATAAAGACTAATGAAGAGTCCCACATGCATAGTCCATATAAAAACAGGTGAAACCAAAGCCAAAATCCGTACTTCAAAATTCCAAATTTAATGGTGTAAAAAGATTGCACTTACAGGATAAAAACATCGAAACAGCATGTTTTTAGAATGGAATCGCGGTGTCCCTACAAGCTTCGCTTCACTTCCTGGTTTGCTTGTCTCTCAACCACTTGGGAGGTGTAACATGTTGACGTCACCATTGTAGGCCCCATCCTACGCGTTTCATCACAAAAGATAGTCGTCTGGAGATTGGCCAGGAGCATGACAGACAAATAAACCGTGAAGTGAAGTGAAGCTCGTAGAGACGCCGCGGTTCCATTCTAAAGACATTCTGTTTCAATGCTTTCACCCTGTAAGTGCAATCTTTTACATCATTAAATTTGGAATTTTAAAGTACTGCACTATGGGAGCATTTCTTTTGTTTTATATTTCCGAGTTCCATCTACAAACCGGGCATTCCAGCTAATATTAAAGTTTCTGGGGAGACCCATTTCCCCGTGCTTGGTGAGACCATTTTTTAGTGATCACGGAGAGCTGGTAAGCAGGATTACTTACTCTCTTATATGGACTGTGCAATTGGGACTCTTCATTAGTCTTTATTATAAGCCTTTTTTCACTTGTGTATTTTCAACTTCATTAGCGCTGCACCAATTTTGCATTATATATCTGTTGAGTTCGTATTTGACTTTGGGGTGCTAGCAGCTGTGTTTTATAACCAATATCTGTAATAATTGCGCAGCGTTAGCCTTTGGGCTTAATTCTTTCCATTTACTATTTTGTAAATGTGTTGGGAGAACTAGTACCCCTTATGCCGTGTACACACGGGCGGACTTTCCGACCACACTGGTCCGACGGACCGAATCCGGCAGACAATCCGACCGTGTGTGGGCTGCATCGGACTTCTGACGGACCCTTTCGGACTTTAGATTTAAAACCTGCTTCAAATCTTTATGTCGTAACTCCGTCGGACTCAGTTCTTAACGGAAAGCCCGTTCCTCTGTATGCTGGTCCGACGGACCAGATACGACACAAGGGCAGGGTACTACATCTCGCGCTCGCTGCAATAGGAAAATCACATTTTCCTATTGTGGCGAGCACGAAGGGGGGGGTCTGGTATGGCTTTTAAGGGGAACCCCTTACGCCAAAAAAACGAGGTGGGTCCCCCCAGAATCCATACCAGACCCCTATCCGAGCACACAGCTCGGCCGGTCAGGAAAGGGAGTGGGGACGAGCGAGCGCCCCCTCGAACTGTACCAGGCTGCATGCCCTCAACATGGGGGGGGTGGGTGCTTTGAGGGAGGCCTGCAGCCCCCCTCCCCCAAAGCACCTTGTCCCCATGTTGATGACAACAAGGGCCTCTTCCCGACAACCCTGGCCGTTCTGCCGGGTCTGCGGGCGGGGGGCTTATCGGAATCCGGGAGCCCCCTTTAATAAGGGGGCCCCCAGATCCCGGCCCCCCACCCTATGTGAATGAGTATGGGGTACATCGTACCCCTACCCATTCACCTAGGGAAAAAGTGTCAATAAAAAAAGCACACTACACAGGTTTTTAAAGTAATTCATTAGACAGCTCCGGGGGTCTTCTTCCGACTTTGGGGGTCTTCTTCCGACATGCCCCCCCACATTGAGGGCATGAGGCCTGGTACGGTTCAGGGGGGGAGGGCCGCCCGCTCGTCCCCACCCCCTTTCCTGACCGGCCGGGCTGCGTGCTCGGATAAGGGTCTGGTATGGATTTTGGGGGGACCCACGCCATTTTTTTCGGCATAGGGGGTTCCCCTTAAAATGCATACCAGACCTAAGGGCCTGGTATGCCCCGCGACGGGGCTCGCAAGGTGTCAATCTCGACGATAAAAGCGGCGAGATTGACTTCCTTTTCTAGTCCAAAATGAACGGACTTGTTTGTGTGTGGGCAAGTCCGTTCATTCGGAAAGTCCATCGTAACTCCGTCGGGAAGTCCGGCAGACATAGTCTGACGGAAAGCTCGGTCGTGTGTAGCCAAGTCCGTCCGTAGTCCGGTCCTGTGTAGGCAAGTCCATTCGTAAAAAAAAAAGTCCATCGGAAGTCTGTCAAAAGTCCGTCGGAAAGTCCGCCCGTGTGTACGCCCCATTACTCATTTACATGATTCCAGTAAGCCCCCCACCCACAAACCCCTGATATAGAAATTGGGGGGACCCCATGTTGTTTTTTTGTGTGTGAGTCTGTGTGTGTGTGTGGCGTCTTCCTTAAAATTTAAGCCAGACTTAAAAGGGTTGGTATGAATTAGGGGGGAGGTTATTTTGTTTTTAAACTATCCTGGCTGCTTGTGTCATGTACCTGGTCGTTGAGCCTGACGTGCAGAGGAAAGGCCTCTCGTACAGCTCCAACACGAGGACCACTGATGGTGAGACAGTAACCGCAGGAGCATGGCGAGGTAAAAGCGCCTGTGATCAATCTAGTAGTCTGTGCTGGTGGTAGCTAATACTTCACTGGAAGGAAGCCAGATGACAGCTGACAGCGGGCAGATGAGACAGCAGGACAGCTGGATGCAGGCAGACTGACACGAGGCTTGGCTGGCGACAGACTGTGGATGCACAGCAGGAAACTAGAAGTTTCCTAATCTGTGAACTGGTGGTAATTTTATATCTTAAAGTTTCTGCCTTTGGAAACATCACATGAACTATATTGTCAAAAGTTTTGGGACGCCTGCCTTTACACACACATGAACTTTAATGGCATCCCAGTTTTGGTCCGTAGGGTTCAATATTGAGTTGGCCCACCCTTTACAGCTATAACAGCTTCAAATCTTCTGAGCAGGCTGACCACAAGGTTTAGGAGTGTGTCTATGGGAATGTTTGACCATTCTTCCAGAAACGCATTTGTGAGGTCAAGCACTGATGTTGGACGAGAAGGCCTGGCTCGCAGTCTCTGCTCTAATTCATCAGTTCGTTTGGGTTGAGGTCAGAACTCTGTGCAGGCCAGTCAAGTTCCTCCACCCTAAACTCACTTATGCATGTCTTTATGGACCTTGTTTTGTGCAAGCTGCAGATTGAAAAGGATTGTAAATGATTTTGTCAAGGCCAAAGAGAGGGAAAAGGAGCGTTCTGAAAGACAAAAGGCTGAGGTGATCATGTGATTACTGTGATTGGCTGTCACTGCAGTCATGTGACCATGAGTCCCTCCCATGGGCTCATGATTGCAAACAGTGACAGCTCAATCATTGTGCTGGGAGCTCACAGTGGGGGCGCTCTCAGCATAGAACAGTGAAATCTGCCGAATTATACACATGTACTTCCGGAATTAGGGTGCACCTGCATGTGCGTTGCACCAGCGGGAGTATGTTAAAGCTTATACAAGATTTTAGTGATGAATGTTTCTGTTTCTAACAATTGTTGGTAAAGGGGGCAGTGATAGTGCCATTTAGTTGGCAGCAGTGGCGGAACTACCAGGCGCACTTGCGACGGGCCCTGGCATTCCGCAGCCGCGGGGGGCTCCAAGACTGCAAAACACGTGAAAGGGTCCCGCTGTCGGGCCGTATTGGGAGAAAAGGGCCCCTGGGTTCAGTGGTAGGGGCCCTAGGTTCCAAGGGAAGGTGGTTTCTTGCCCCAGGGCCCTGAGACACATTTGCAATGGGCCCTGGCATTCCATAGCTGTGGGAGGAGGCCCCAAGACGGCAGGAAAGGGGCCTGCTGCAAAACGTGTGAAAGGGTCCTGCTGTCGGGCCATAATAAAGGGCCCTGGATTGGGAGAAAAGGGCCCCTGGGATCAGTGGAAAGAGCCCTAGGTTCGGAGAGAAAGTGGTTTCTTGCCTCAGGGCGCCCTGAGGCGCACTTGCGATGGGCCCTGGCATTCCGCAGCTGTGGGGGGGCCCAGCATGGCAGGAAGGCGGTGTGCTGCAAAACATATGAAAGGGTCCCACTGTGGGTAATAAATGGCCCCGTATTGGGAGAAAAGGGCCCCTGGGATGAGTAGAAAGGGCCTTTATTCGGAGGGAAGGTGGTTTCTTGCACCAGGGCCCTGAATGTTCTAGTTATGCCTCTGGTTGGCGGGGTCTGTATCTTTGGGCATCTTTATCCCAGCAGCTGAATTGCGCTCTCTTATGAATATTTTTCTTCCAGAGGTGAAAGGCAGACCCAGAATCCCCTGCAGGTCATTTTGGATTTGCGGTTGCTGGCTTGCGGTGTATATGATTGCGGTTTACTCTTTGCCAATTTTCAGAAGCAGTAAAAAGGCCAAGCCATGAAGTGGTAGACAGAGACTTTCATGCCCAGTGAGGCACCTCCATAACCAATGGAGGTCAAATCTATATCCCAATCAGCCCCCCAGAAACCGCCATGTTGTGTTGACTCTGAATATCCGGGACACAAACCAATATCATTCTGAATCAACGAGCCTCAAATGTCGCCATTTATGCAAAAATGGTTTCATCGCTTTCCGAGGGGGTCAGCCAACCTCGCGGGCAGATTAACCCCCCGATGGCCGCCCCCGCTGTGTTACAAAACTGTCTAATTTTATTGGATGTCACATCAGGATTTCTCGCTGAACTGTAAATCATTGGTTACCAAATCCAATTAATTTAAGTGATCGGAGAGGAGTGTTGCCACGGTAACGACGAGCTTAAACACGTCGCCATAAAGCAGAGTTTAATCGCGGCTCTCCTCCATCCAGCACCTTCCCCTCCATCAGCCCTCAATTAGTTTTAAAATTGAAAGCTTCAGCCTGTTTCTTGCAATTCTTTTCTTTCTTTTTTTTTTTTCCTGATGATTTATCTAGAAGGTTTCAAGTACACTTCTGAAGGAGAAGAATTAAATTAATATCGAACAACCCCACCCAAAAATATTCATCTTGGGGCTAATAGGATGAAGTTTTTGAAGCCCACTTCATCTCATTTTAAAGGGTTAGTCCATGTGAAACTGGTATTTCTCCTATAGGTGGATTCCAATGGGCTAAGTCCTCTTCTGATTACATGGGGACTTCAGAGTTCCCGGCTTTGCTCTTGCCCATCTTGAGGTTTTGGTGTTCCCATCACTCCATCTGTTGCCTTCTCCGTGATATAAAATAAATGATAAATTGAAACACTATTCAAATATATATATATATGGAAACAATTTTACTTTTCAAAGTCTTAGGTATCTGTCCATCCAGTCCTGAGATTTACACAGCTCTGCCAGATAACAGAGCAAGCCTGGTGACCTGACTATCCTCTACTGCAGTTAAGCAAAAAAGCTAGGTCACCTTACCACCCCTTATCCTGTGATTGGACAGTGGAGGAACAACAGAGGACCGATGAGATATGGCTCTGCTTTCTCCTCTTGTCAGCACATGAGTACTGCAGCACAATCGATTGGCTTCCTGACTGGCCCCTCATTCTTCTGGTCAATTCATTCTGGTGATTCTGTCATTTTAAGTCCTCCCAAGTTGTAATATTTGAGCCCTCAAGAAGGAGGATACCTTTGAACCCCTAAAATGTGTTGGGGTTTCTTAGATTGTGTTACATTGTTACATAGTAACATCAAGTCCAACCTATGTGTGTGATTATATGTCAGTATTACATTGTATATCCCTGTATGTTGCGGTCGTGTTGATGAATGAATACACGAATACTGATATTAAAAGTTTTTCTTTAACTCTCAGCTTCTGGTCTGGCACTCTTTTTGGGCTTGATATACTTAGGTTTCAAACTTGAGGTTCCCCGATTTTAGGGGCACCCTGTTTGTGTTTAAAGCGGCAGCCTCACTGAAGCCCTTGAGCCCCATATGAATTTGTTTGATCTTCTGAAATCAGGATCCAGGTAGGTAGACGAGGAGCAAGTTGCAATAGTCAAGGCAGGAGATAACAAGGGAGTGAATTAGTAGCTTTGTGGTGTAGTTGTCCCCCCCCCCCCCGGAAAAATTATACCAAGTCTTTTGGGTCTGGATTATAAAGTAAAACCCATAAAAGACAAGGAAAAAAAAAGCATGGGGGGCCCCCTCCAATATCAGTACCAGACCCTTATCCAAGCATGCAGCCTGGCTGGCCTGAAAGGGGGAATGAACACACGACCCCTTCCCCTCCTGAACCATACCAGGCTGCGTGTTCTCAACGTGGGTGGAACCCTCCCGGTAAAGCACCCTGTCCCATGTTGAAGAGGGAAAGAACCTACTCCTCACAACCCTAGGTAGATGAGGAGCAAGTGGCAATAGTCAAGGTGAGCAATAACAAGGGAGTGAATTAGTAGCTTTATGGTGTGGAAGACCCCCCCAAAAAAATTCATACCAGGTATTTTGGATCTGGTATGACTTATAAAGGTAAACCCCATAAAAAAAACAAAGAAAAAAGCATGGTGGGGACCCCCCATCCACACCAGACTCTTATCCAAGCATGCAGCCTGGCTGGCCTGGAAAGGGGGATGAGCATGTGGCCTCTCCTCACAACCCTGGCCAAGTGGGTCTGCGGGTGGGGGGCATATCAGATTCTGAAAGACACCTTTGAATATAAAGGTGCCCCCCAGATACTACCCACCTTACATGAATGAGTAAGGTGTACTATGTCAATCAGGGGCGTTGCTAGGGGGTGGCTTTTGGGGCTATAGCCCCGAATCTGAGGCCAATAGCCCCGAGTCTCTGCAGGGGTCCCCAAGGGGAGGGGAGGCTCTCTGGGGACCCTTATGTAAGTGGGGGGGCTCTCTAGGGGCCCTGATGTAAGGGAGAGGCTCTCTGGGGACCCTGATTTTAAGGCCTAGGCTCTCTAGGGACCCAGATTTAAGGGGGAGGCTCTCTGGGGACCCTAATGTAAGGGGGCCTCTCTGGGAACCCTGATGTAAGTGGGGGGTCCTCTGGGTAAACTGATGAAAGGGGGAGGCTCTCTGAGGACTCTGATGTAAGGAGGAGGCTCTCTGGGGACCCTGATGTAAGGTGATGTAAGGGGGGGCTCTCTGGGGACCCTGATGTAAGCGGGGGGCTCTCTGGGGATATATATACACACACACATATATTACTGTGTATACATGTGTATGCCCGCCCAAGCGTATGACTTTCTTTACTACGCTGCTATGGGCTCTAGCCCCAGATCTTTTGTAGACCTAGCAACGCCCCTGATGTCAATCATGATGCCCAATGTATGACTTTGCTCTTTTGATGTTTTGTAGACCTCACCCTCTCCAAGACTTCTCTGAGTCCACTACAACATGTAAAATCTATGTGCGGTCATCATATACCATGCCATATTGTATGACTATTAACTTTAGCCCCATGGGGGGATGTATCACCAGCTTTGCTACAAATGCCATATGTCATGAAGGAATCTGAGATTCTAATGAAGAGCAGACGCCAGAGGTGGGAATCCACCTGCGAATCAGATCCTGACCTGGATCAAACGGAATGGCGAAACCTTACCTCCTAAATCTAAATGAAGATGCACTCAGACTATGCCTGCATTATGGTGTATTGAATTTCACCATCTGGACTCGCTATTACACCCCAGTCACTGCAGGGATAGCAGACAGAGTTTTGCATACGTACCAGACGGCGACAAGAGTATGACTCATCCGAAGACGTTTTGGGGCACACTGAGCGGCCAAGAAGAGTCTTGAATAATCTGACAAAACTCATGGTTCTGCCGATATACTGTATATAGAGTTGCTCCTGACATTGCTTTTGCATGGTAGCCCAAAATTTCGTAAATCTTAGCCAATCCTAATGTCTTTCTGTCCCCCAGAGAAACTTCAATTGATAATAATGATGATGGAACTGTCCCGAGTTCGTGAACTGTTTTGTGAATCTTGCCTAAAGTTTGTGGAACCCGAACATTGCGGCAACATTGAAGTCTATGTATGGTAAATCCTGCTATTTATTTCTTGCCATTTGAGGGCTATACACAAGCTATGTTAAACAAAGGGCATGGGAAGTTTGTAGGCCGGTGCAATCCACTTTTTCCACTGTAGGTGGCACTTGAACCGAGTGGTACCACAGCCTGGAGAGGAAGTGTCAGGGCTGGGCTCAGCCCTTCCTTCTCAGAGCTGGCCGCTCAGCTGTTGGCTAATTGCCAGCTCCCATCTCTCCACAGTGACTCACCTGTTGATGATATCCTACTAGTCAGTCCTGCCTACTTAAGCCGTCCAGTCCAGATGATCTTTGCCTTCGCCTTGGTCACATATCTAGAGACGCTCTCCTGTGTTCCTGTTAAAGACTTGCTTGGCTGACATTCCTTCTGGCTCCAGATCCTGCCTGCTGTTCTACTACGCTGTTCTCTGGCTCCCTGACGTTTTGTCTTGTCTGACTATCCGTTCCGGTTCCTGAACTCTGGCTATGTTTTGACTATGTTTACTCTGTTTACTTTTTTTTATTGTTATTAAACAAGTGTGATTTAACTGTACTTCTGTCTCAGTCTGATTCATAGTTTCTGACAGGTAGTAAGGAGAAACCTGGTTTCTCTAAGGTTTCCTGGTTGACCTCTGCTTGCCATTTTGGGTCAGCAGAGGCTTTATAAGTCCCTTCCCCCGGGTTTTGGCATGCTGCATAGTATAGAGTAGGGAAAGAGCACTTGTCTGTGAGAGAAAGTATTAGCGGCAGGGAAACAATCCTGACAAGTAGGGATAGGCTTGGGACATGCAATTCTACTACAGTATGCATACCTCCCAACATTTTGAGATGGGAATGAGGGACACCTACTAGCAAACATATGTAGGCATAGGACATGCCCCCTGCCACATCCCCTTAAAGGAGAATTAAGCAAAAAAAGGTTAATTAAATCCACAAGAGCTTTTTTTTACCACTACTATTCCTTTGTATTGGCTTTAAAAATTTACAAATGCAGCAATTTAGAATTTGGATGAAATGTTTAGCACTTGGAAACACTTTTTGAAAGATATATACAACTATATCGATCAGACCAAAATGAGGGACAAATGAGGGGGGAAGAGGGACATTGCTCCAAATCAGGGACAGTCCCTCGAAATCAGGAACAGTTGGGAGCTATGCAGTATGTAGGCCTCCCCTTTGGGACTGGCTGCATTCCACCCTGCAAGACCAGTGCTTTCAGTGGATCTTCACTGTATCTCTGCATTGAACAGAACTGTGAGTCTTACCCAAAGCAGCGCTCCCCCGCTGGGGTTGTTTGTAGTTGAGCACACTCTGCAATACAAGTTGTGTGTTATCTGCAACTGGATTCTGTGTCATTACTGCCGTCACACCACACTGCACCTCCCCACAAGTTGGGCTCAAAAATTACAGGAGAGCGACACTGAAAATAGACAAATCTCTCAAATTATAGGCTTTGATCATTTATTTATTACAGGTATTTCTATAGTGCTCACAATTTACGCAGTGTTTTACATGGTATAGCACAGGATCTATCCTACACAGATAACTGCTCTAACACAGTGACAATATACTGTACCCTTTTTTTACTTATCGGCCAATAAGTGGAGATTCAGCCTGAACATGAGTCTTGGGGATCCATCTGGATCAGAGAGGCAGACATACTCCTAGCTGTACACACTTCAACCCTGACTCGTCAATCTTCTAGTACCACTTAAAGCGGGGTTCCACCCAAATTTTGAACATTATCTCTATGCATTCTCTTCCTTGCCTAGATGCTGACATGCTGTGTAGAAAAAATTAAATCGCCGTAATTACCTTTTTTTTTCTAATCTTCTTATCACTTCCTGGTTTTCCTCCTATGGGAGTAGGCGTGTTTCTAGCCTCTCCCAGACCTCCCACAGTCCCCTGGGAGCTAGTCACAGGCTTCCCAGCATGCATTGTGCAACAGCGTCATCACAACATCTCGGTGAATGCTGGGAGCACAGCATTCACCGCATCCAGGAAATACATGCTTCTGGGCTTCAAATGCCCACAATGAAGATGGAAACCGCCTTCAGTGAATTTTATAAGTTATTCTTTACAACGAAATCGGACACAGGCGGACTTATTACACAGAACATGTGAGTAGATAATCATGAGAAGAAAAGTTTGTGAATGAACTCCAAAAAAAAAAAACGATAGATAGGTGGACCCCCGTTTTAAGGAAATATAAAGTGTTCTTAAGGCATGCTAAAGTGGCCTCCTAATCGGTACTATCATAAGCCTTTGAGTGTTTTCTATGACAGCCTCATGTTTCAGTCATTGACAAGGACTGGGCACTAGGTATTGCCTCTTCCTGGAGTGAAGACCCACCATTGCAGTCCAGGTCCACCAACTGGTCTTGTTGTCACCCTGTAGGCAGGTGCAGTCTTTTTTCTCCACTGCAGTTGGTGCTCACTCTCCCGGGGCTGTTAGTATTATTTGACTTCTGGTACAATATATTCATGTGACTGCACCTGAACTCTGTGTTTCCTTCCACTGCATCACACTGCATCTTCTCACAACCTGCCTTCCCACCACTGGAGACTTCGGAGGACCTTACCAATTTACACAATAGAAGACATCTACAATATCGGGATATGACATGGACTATGGAAAAATAACTCTAATGTCGCGTACACATGATCGGAAATTCGGCCAGCAAAAGACCGATGAGAGCTTTTGGTCGGAAATTGCGACCGTATGTACAATCCATCGGACTTTTGCTGGCGGAATTCCCGCCAGCAAAAGGTTGAGAGCAGGTTCTCAATTTTTTCGGTCGGAAAAAGTTCCTATCCGAAAATGCGATCGTCTGTACAAATTCCGACGCACAAAATTCCTACGCATGCTCGGAAACAATTCGACGCATGCTCGGAAGCATTGAACTTCATTTTCTCGGCTCATCGTAGTGTTGTACGTCACCGCGTTTTTGACGGTCGAAAGTTCAGAGAACTTTTGTGTGACCGTGTGTATGCAAGCCAAGCTTGAGCGGAATTCCGTCGGAAAATCCGCTTGTGTGTACGCGGCATAACACTCTACTATCCAGAAACACGAAAACTGGGGACCCACTAGGGCCATCTTAAGAGCATTATAGGCCCCCGGGCAATACAGTGCACTGGGGCCCTGTCTACACTACACTATATCCACTGACCACTACACTATATCCACTGACCACTACACTATATCCACTGACCATGACACTACATACCACACTGACCACTACACTACACACCACACTAACCTACCTGATTCCTATACTGACCACTACACTACACACTGACCACAACACACCACCCTACCTGATTTCTATACTGACCACTACTACACAAATTACACTATCCACTGACCACTACACTATACACTATAAACTATACACTACCCACAGACCACTACACAATACACTACACACAATACACTACACACCACACACACACAATATGCTATACACTACACACACAATACACTATACACTACACACAACACATTAAACTATACACTGACTTTATGGCTGCTCCCTCTCCCCAGACCATATCTACTCCCCCCCGGGCCAGCAACAAAACTCACGAGTGAGTCTCTTACCTTTTTTCTTTCATGATTTGCTCTGCATCTGCACCGCCTGTCACACTACCAGACTGCCTGCCCCGGCGGGGACATGATGGGTGACCCGGAGAGGACGAGGAGAGGAGGAGAAGAAGACATCGGGCACAGACTGCATGCCCCGGCGGGGACATGATCGGTAACCCCGAGAGAAGGAGGAGAAGACAGCGGCCACGGCTCACAGTGAAGGCCAGCCCCGCTCTCCCGCGATTGAGGACAGGCCAGCCCCACCTGCTGCACATGACTCCTTTCGCCCAATCACATGGCGCCAGGGGCCGGCCTGAGACTGGACATGGCGGCCGGAGAGCGGCGTCACAGAAAATTGAAGCGAGGGTGACACATAGATGCTTGGCTGGGGTCGCTGGGCAGGTGGGGCTCCTCAGGCAAGTGGGGCCCCCGGGCAACTGCCCAGTGTGCCCAATGGAAAAGACAGCCCTGGGACCCACCACACCCTGCGCCCACAGGAATAGCTGAATATTTGTGGCATTTAGCTTAGTTTTATTTTTAATGAATGAGGTGACTAGTTGGAGGAGGTGGGGGTTTTGTTTGTTGAAGAGTTTTCCTTGTCCAGACTACGGCTTTAAAATACTTTACATATTTTCATTTAGATGTGGGGGTTGCCTCTAGAAACAGGTCATAACAAAGTGTGCAAATTATACTGATTACCCTAACATGTGAAATTTTCGCACATCACGTTTGGCGCACAGGATTTTGGGAGTAGTACTGAGCATTGGGGCCAATCTAATTTTTGTGAATTTCCACATCACGGATTCCACCTCCAGCCTCTGCCGGTGAGATTTACATAGCATTAGTCTCCTGCCGTCTCCCAGCATGCTGTGAGCTTCTTTGTTCTGACAACATGTCTCCTCCGCCTGATTGATGACCTCTTCCATTAAAAGGAATTTCAACCTGTAAAATAACGCGCCCTTTTTCGGGGGGCTCCAGCAAAGCTCCGTATTGTGTAATGGATTATTATGGATTCTCGGCTCGGTCCTGCACTGTTATTCGTCCCCTGGGCTGGAATAAAAAAAAAAAAAAAATCTCCCAAGTGTAAGTCGGAGTTACAACTTTCTGATTGCCGGTGCCGGAGGAAAGGAAATGCCTTTTTATTGCACATGGAAATTCGGTGTTGGCTTGTCAGCAGCAATCCCAGTCCACGGATTACAGTAACTTCTCACCGACAGGCAGCTGTGTCTGCAACAATGGCGTAACTTTATGTTTTTCCTCTACGCAGAGACCTCCGAGGGGGGCTCAGACATGAGATCGTCATTTATAGACTTATAGGGGATATATGAAAGTTATTTTTATTGCGGTATTAAAGAAATAAAAGAATACATTTCCATAACAAGTCATGTGGTCAGTACAATAAAGCCCCGTTCACACCTGAGCGTAGCGGGAACAGGCGCTCCCGTACCTATTGTTTTTGCATGTTTTTCACGTGCCAACATGACTCCTGCCTAGGGCTGTCCATTGGCTAGAATTGGCTGCCCTATGTGTGACAGATGCCCCAAAGTAGCTCCAGAACCTTTTTCGGTCTTGGAGCATCGGGTGTATTTTCAGTGGCCGTTTTGGCACGTTTGTAGCATCTTTTGTCGTGCAACAAACGCGCGGCAAAACACGCGTTTCCTACCAGCGCTTGGGGTAATACTAAAGTGTGAGTAAACTCCCATGCATGACTTTTACCTATAGGTAAGCCTATAGTAAGGCATATCTATAAGCACTGTAAATATCTCCTAAACATGCGTCATTTAGGAGATATTTCATTTAATGCAGCTGGTGACATCACCGATGCATGCGCTCTGAAGGAACCGCATACCATGTGGCGTGAGTGGCGGCTCCGACGCAGGAGTGATGTCATCATGGCCCCGGCCTCTCACACAGCTGGGGTCTGCGAACCCAGAAGGAAGACCGGGTGAAGATGGACGGGCCTTCAGCGGTGACAGCACGCCACTGGATGGCTTCGTTCTAAGGTAAGTTTCTGTCAGGGCTGGGCGCAGCCCTTCCTTCTCTGAGCTGGCCGCTCAGCTGTCGGCTAATTGCCAGCTCCTATCTCTCTCCACAGTTACCCAGCTGTTGTTGATTCTGCTCGTCAGTCCTGCCTACTTAAAGTTGTCCAGCTCACTAGATCTCTGTCTTCGCATTTGTCAACATCACAGAGACTTTCTCCTGCGTTCCTGTTGAAGACTTGCTCAGCTGACGTTCCCTCTGGCTCCTGATTCTGCTTGCTGTACTACTACGTTTATCTCTGGCTCTCTGACATTTGCTTGGCTGACTACCTGATCCGGTTACTGAACTCTGGCTTGTTTTGACTACGCTTACTCTGTTTACCTTATTATTATTATTATTATTATTATTAAACAAGTGTGATTTAACTTTAGTTCTGTATCGGTCTGATTCATGGTTCCTGATAGTTTCACATAATGTGCTAGTATGCTATACTATAGTATATGTATAGCTATAGTATGCATACTATCCTTGCAGGATTTAAAAAAAAAAAAACTGCGGTTTACTACCGCTTTAACAGTTAATGGCACCACAAGCAGGATCCGCGATTGCAACTCTTTTCCGAAACGCGCAGCAAAACGCATATTTTTGTGTGCTTTGTTGTGTATTTAGGAAAGGCGCAGGTGTAAATGCAGCCTAGGACAAAATAGAAAGAATGTGGTTGATTTTCTTTGGACAGTGAGGGCTCATTCACACCAGTGGGTCCGCGTTAACATGCTTGCGCTTGTGTGCATAGCGGTGCATTTAACAAAACGTGTTACAGTTATTTTTTTATTTTTTACCTTTTTAAACTTTATTGAAAATGAAAATTGCCTTATCTATGCATTGGGACTGCAGTGCTGCCCAATGCAGCCCAACTGAGTTGGCAAAGGTATGTGCCTATAGCCTATTGCAGTGGGTGTGCACTCTAAAGCTCAAACACACATGCGCGCAGTAAAGCAGTGGATTGTGTCAGCAGGGATGAGATTTGTGTCAGTAGTTTTTTGTTTTTATTTTATTTTTTATTTTATTATTTTTATTTTTTTCCTAATATTATTATTATATTTTATTAGATATTATATATATATATATATATATATATATATATATATATATATATATATATATATACACATACATATATATATATATATATATATATATATATATATATATATACACACACATACATACATATATATATATATATATATATATATATATATATATATATATATATATATATTTACAATTTGTTAGGAGTCCCATCATGGGGCTTTGGTGAAAAAGCAGAGAAAGGGACTGAGAACAGAGATTTATCAGTCCCTTTTCTCTGTGGCCTCAGCTGCACAGATGAATGAATAGGTAGATCTCCAAGACTTCCTGCTCATTCACAAGCTGAAGCGTAGTAAACACAGTTTACTATGTTTCATTGGTGAATAGACACAAGTGTGATCAGTACCCATTGCTCACTATGTTCATCCAGGAATGAAAGTGGCCAGTAAATGATAGATTAACCTCTTGGCATCTGCGCTATAGCCGAATGACGGCCACAGCGCGAACCTGAATTTCCGGGAGGCCGTCATATGACGGCCTCCACTGTGGACGCGCCCCGTGCGCCCCCTGCAGGGCGCGCGCGGCGCGCGCTGTGGTCACCGAGTCACTAAGACTCGGGTGATCACAGATCCGAGTAAGGGCCGGTCCCGGCCCCCTACCACATGATCAGCTGTCAGCCAATGACAGCTGATCACATGACGTAAACAAAAGCTTGATAATCTTTTTTTTTTTTCTCCTCACGCTGTCAGTGTGAGGAGAAAAGAAAGCCGATCACCGGCTTATCTGCAAGGGACATCGGTCCCGAAGAGGAAGAAGCAATTATGCCTCATATGTGCCCACCAGTACCCCCTGCCAGTGCCACCTGTCATTGCCACCTGCCAGTGCCCACCAGTGCCACCTATCAATGCCCACAAGTGCCACCTTTCAGTGCCCATTATTGCCACCCATCAGTGCCCATCACTGCCACCCATCAGTGCCCATCACTGCCACCCATCAGTGCCCATCACTGCCACCTATCGGTGCCTCATCAGCTTACATCAATGAAGGAGAAAAATTACATTTGCAAAATTTTAAACAAAATATTAAAAAAAAAAAAATGTTTTTAAATTCTGTCTTTTTTACATTTTTTTTAACAAAAAATAAAAACCGCAGAGGTGATCAAATACCACCAAAAGAAAGCTCTATTTGTGGGGAAAAAGAATTATAAAAATTTCATTTGGGTACAGTGTAGCATGACCGCGCAATTGTCATTCAAAGTGCATCAGCGCTGAAAGCTGAAAATCGGTCTGGGCAGGAGGGGGGTTTAAGTGCCCTGTAAGCAAGTGGTTAATCGACCCCTTCCTCCGCTCTCCATCTTAAAAAAGTACAGCCAGACCTCCTGCTAAACAGGTGCCCGGGCACTCCTTTTGAACTGATGGGGCCGGGCCCAGTACAGGAGGGCTGGCTGTACTGCTATATCAGTGGCCCTGCTTACATTGGTTGTGTCCTCAACCAAACTGTCAAACCATCCAATGGCTAGTGTCATAACTGATCACATGTGCAGCACCATGACAGTTGAAGATCAAACAGGAGCCAAAATGGCAGCTATCTTGGCGGAAAACCATAGGAGGGTTTACTTCCACTTTAAGGTCATCATAGAGGACAAGGGGGCACTCTTTACGTCTGGAGGAAAAGAGACTTAAGCCACAAATACGGAAAGGCTTCTTTACAGTAAGAGCTGTAAAAATGTAGAATAGACTCCCTCCAGAAGTGGTTCTGGCCAGCTCAGTAGATTGCTTTAAGAAAGGCCTGGATTCTTTCCTTACTGTACATAATATAATGGTTACTAACATTTATAGGTAAAGTCGATCCAGGAAAAATATCTCTTGGGGGGTCAGGAAGGAATTTTTTCCCCTGCTGGAGCAAATTGGATCATGTTTTGCTGGGGTTTTTTGCCTTCCTCTGGATCAACTGTGGGTATGGGATTGTGTATATATGATTGTAAAAAAAACGTTTGTTTGTTTTTCCCCCTTTTTATTGGTTGAACTAGATGGACTTGTGTCTTTTTTTCAACCTGACTAACTATGTAAAATGAGGCAAAAAATCCCCATCATGTGTCTAATATACAGTATGTAGTTCCTATGATCGTCAGCTCCATCTAGTGGCCATAGTGCAGTATTTTCCTGAAATACTGCAATAAGGAAAATACTGCATTATGCCCACTAGAGGGAGTTGATGATCATAGAAAATACATATATCTCCGCATATATTACGATGTATCTCTTCCTTCCGCGGCAGTACAGGGTGTACAGAAACCATGTTCCCCCCGGGGCCTTTCATCCATCGGCTCTGCTTCAAGGTCATCTCCATGTTTGGTATGTGCGGCCCTCTCCCTTCCTCTCAATGTTCTGGCTGTATGGAGTCATTCCAAGAATTGCTCTCTGATTCTTATTAGATCTACAATGCAGCGGCAGGCCTTGGTCCACATTCCATCACTCGACCTTCTGTCCGGGTGGATTCTCTCCATCGCTGCCGCAGACAATGGGTAAGGTGAAGGGTCACGGTCAGAGGAGTAACAAAGGAATAAAAGACTTTTATCTCTTGTCAAACTATACCTGCAAATCTTGTTTTATAAAAATCTGTGTGCAAGCGTAACCGGTTACCAGTACTGGTGTTTTACTAACCTGTATCTTTAACCCCTTCAGGACCGTAGTTTCATGGTTGGTAAGGATGAATAAAGACACTAGACCATCCCGTCCAGCCTGTGTGTGTGTATTCATGTCGATAATCATTTCCCACATCCCTGTATATTGTGTTTACTAAGATGCACGTCCAAGAGTCTTTTAAAACTATCAATACTTCCTGCCGACACCACCAATTGTGGAAGAGAGTTCAACATCCTTATTGCCCTAGAAGTGAAAAAAAAAAACCCTATGCAACTTAAAGCGATATTAAAGCCTCGTTTTGTTTTTTTAAGAACAAACATGTTATTCTTACCTGCACAGAGCAGCCTGGATCCTCCACTTTTCAGGTCCCTCGCCGGCGTTCCTGGCTCCTCCCTCCTGCCAGGTGCCCCCGGAGCAAGCTCTGGGGGCACCCAAGCAGGCGCGCTCCTAACCCATGGCTCTGTGTGTCTATTCACACACAGAGCCGTGACTCGGCCCCGCCCCACCCCATCTCTCTCCTCATTGGCTCACTGACTTTGATTGACATCAGCGGGAGCTAATGGCATTCACTGCTGGGTCTCGGCCAGTCAGGAGGGAGAGACCAGAACAGCCGAGGCTCTCGTGCAACATCGCTGAATCGAGATGGAGCTCAGGGAAGTATTATGGGGGCTAAGTGGGGCTTCTGCCTTTAGAACCACTGTAAATATTTAGACCCTTTACTGAGTACCTTGTTGAAGCACCCTTACAAGCCTTTACAGCCTCAAGTCTTTTTGGGTATGACGCCACAAGCTTTGCACACCTGGATTGGAGGATTTTCTGCCATCCTTCTTTTCAAATCCTCTCAAGCTCAGTCAGGTTGCGTGGGGACCGTCGGTGGACAGCCATTTTTAGGTCTCTACAGAGACGTTCAATAGGGTTCAGGTCAGGGCCCTGGCTGGGCCACTCTAGGACATTCACATAGTTGTCCCTAATCCACTCCTGTGTTGTCTTGGCTGTGTGCTTAGGATAATTGTCATGTTGGAAGGTGAACCTTCGGCCCGGTCTGAGGTCCTGAGTGCTGTAGAACATGTTTTCTTTGAGGATATCTCTGTACTTTGCTCCATTCAGCTTTCCCTCAACCCTGACCAGTCTCTCAGTCCCTGCTGCTGAAAAACACTCCCACAGCATGATGCTACCACCTCCATGCTTCACTGTTGGGATAGTATTGGACAGATGATGAGCGGTGCCTGGTTTCCTCCAGACATAACATTTAGAATTGAGGCCAAACTGTTTAATCTTGGTTTCATCAGACCAGAGAATTTTATTCCTCACAGTCTGAAAGTCCTTCAGGTTTTTTTTTTTGCAAACTCCAAGCAGGCTTCCGTCTCGCCACTCTGCCATAAAGCCCAGATCGGTGGAGGGCTGCAGTGATGGTTGTCCTTCTGGAATCTTGTCCCATCTCCACACAGGATCTCTGGAGCTCAGTCAGAGTGACCATCGGGTTCTTGCTCACCTCCCTTAATAAGGCCCTTCTCTCTCGATTGCTCGGTTTGGCCTGGTGACCAGCTTCTGAAAGAGTCGTGGTTGTGCCAAACTTCTTCCATTTGAGATGTATGGAGGCCACTGTGCTCTTCAGTGCAGCAGAATTTTGTTGTAGCTTTCCCTAGATCTGAGCCTTGCAATATTTCTGTCCCTGAGCCCTGCAGGCAGTTGCTTTGACCCCATGGCTTTTGCTTTGATACAGTATGCATTCTCAGCTGTGAGGCAATTTATAGAGAGGTGTGCGCCTTTCCAAATCATGTCCAATTAATTTACGTAATTTGCCACAGGTGGGCTCCAATCAAGGTGTGGACGATTCACAGCAACAATCAAGAGAAATGGGAAGCACTGTAGCTTAAAGCGGTGCTCCAGCCGTAAAAGTTTTTTTTTTTTAAAGTCAGCAGCTACAAACACTGTGTGCATTACAGGTCTCCTAAGACCATCCAGAACACTGTGTGCATTACAGGCCTCGTCAGATGACCATCCAGAGTACTGTGTGCATTACAGGCCTCCTAAGACAATCCAGAGCACTGTGTGCATTACAGGCCTCCTCAGACAGTCCAGAGGACTGTGTGCATTACAGGCCTCCTCAGACAGTCCAGAGCACTGTGTGCATTACAGGCCTCCTCAGACAGTCCAGAGCACTGTGTGCATTACAGGCCTCCTAAGACAATCCAGAGCACTGTGTGCATTACAGGCCTCCTCAGACAGTCCAGAGGACTGTGTGCATTACAGGCCTCCTCAGACCACCCAGAGCAATGTGTGCATTACAGGCCTCCTCAGATGACCATCCAGAGTGCTGTGTCTATTATAGGCCTACTCAGACCACCATCTAGAGCACTGTGCAGCATTTACAGGCCTCCTCAGACATTCCAGAGCCCTGTGTGCATTACAGGCCTCCTAAGACCGTCCAGAACACTGTGTGCGTTACAGGTCTCCTAAGACCACCATCCAGAGCGTGTAGTTTCTTCAAACCTTAATACCATAAATAATAACATGATATTAGATTTTTTTTACTCCAGGAGTATATAATGAGTTTGGAAATTCTAGAGAAATGCTTAAATAATGCATTGCAATTTAACTAAACACATTCAATTTAAGTTGATTAAATGTACTAGAGATTTTAGTCGACTAAATACGACTAAAACTTAAACAATTCAGATGACTAAAATACGACTAAAATTAAAATGGCACTTTAGTCAAACGACTTTGACTAAAACAAAATCTAAATTTGACACCAAAATTAACACCGACTGCCACTAACTGCCACTTGCACTGACAGTAACTGCCACTTATACTGCCGCTGACAATTACACTGCCACTAACTGATATTTACACTGCCACTAACTGATATTTACACTGCCACTAACTGGCACTGTCAACAACTGATACGAACAGTAACTGACACACTGACACTAACTGACACACTAATTTATTTATTTGAACAGGCTTTTTTTTTTTGCAGAGGCCTGACCATGGCTTCTGACAGGAGACAGGCGTGTGCTCCATCCAGGGAGACAGATTGCTTACCTATGGGACCAGGAGATTCAGGACAGCGAGTCCGGAAGAACAGGGGAGCTGAGGGGACTAGGCGAGTCCAGGGGACTGAGGGAGTCTGTAAGTCTCAGAGGAGTGAGAGAGCCATGGGGTGCCTGAAGATCTCCTATTGAGAGGCCAGGGAGTAGGCCCGTGAAGCGGGGGGGGGGTCTGTAACTAGAGGCTGAGTGAGCCAGGGCTCAGGATTGCTGGGTGAGACAGTCTGAGGGACCAGCAAAAAGCCAAGGTCAAGGCTTAGCAGCTGCCAAAGAGAAAGACAGGTGGCTCGGTATTTTTCCTTTTACCTGTCTCTTTTACCACCCCCCGGTCCGTTCGGTCTGTTGGTCAGGTCATCAGGAGCACCGGCACTTACCCCATCTATGACGGGCAGCGATTCACCCACGCGTCGGGCGGCTACCCCTTCCCCTGCTCTCCTCCTCGGCATCACGGGTGATGGGTGGCAGCTTCCCCTTCCCCTGCTCTCCTCTGCAAGCACCATGGCGGCTTCTGCCGTGCGTCTCCTCCCTTTTCCGCCATGCGTCTCCTTCCTCCTCCTCCTAGGCTAATTTGAATGCTTCTCCATTCGGCCATTCAGGAAACGGGTCTCAGAATCAGTGTGACAAGAGTGAATATTTATTCGCTCTTGTCAAACAACTGGGTGGGATCAGGGCGCAGTGCTCTGCGCCCGAGGCTACTATTATTTGAAGCCTATTAGAGCCTCTGGCTCTAATAACGTGCTTCAAAAAACAGAAAAACCCTGATTAGAATCCATGCGTCCGGCGCCCTGCATGTAGATTATGGGGCTAGGCGTATAAATGGGGGGGGGGGGGGCGGTTCCCCTGTGACCCTAATAGATGGGCCGCCACTGAAATCTCCTATGTGGGCAATTGTTTTGTGGACTTTACTTTGATGGATTACTGAAACCATGTCCTGTGGTCTGATGAGACCAAGATAAACGTATTTGGTTCAGATGGTGTCAAGCGTGTGTGGCGGCAACCAGGTGAGGAGGACAAAGACAAGTGTGTCTTCCCTACAGTCAAGCATGGTGGTGGGAGTGTCATGGTCTGGGGCTGCATGAGTGCTGCCGGCACTGGGGAGCTACAGTTCATTGAGGGAACCATGAATGCCAACATGTACTGTGACATACTGAAGCAGAGCATGATCCCCTCCCTTCAGAGACTGGGCCACAGGGCAGTATTCCAACATGATAATGACCCCAAACACACCTCTAAGATGACCACTGCCTTGCTAAAGAAGCTGAAGGTAAAGGTGATGGACTGGCCAAGCATGTCTCCAGACCTAAACCCTATTGAGCATCTGTGGGACATCCTCATATGGAAGGTGGAGGAGCGCAAGGTCTCTAACATCCACCAGCTCTGTGATGTCATCATGGAGGAGGGGAAGAGGACTCCAGTGGTAACCTGTGAAGCTCTGGTGAACTCCATGCCCAAGAGGGTTAAGGCAGTGCTGGAAAATAATGGAGGCCACACAAAATATTGACACTTTGGGCCCCATTCGGACATTTTCACCTAGGGGTGTACTCACTTTTGTTGCCAGTGGTTTAGACATTAATGGCTGTGTTGGGACAGCAAATTTACACTGTTATACAAGCTGTACACTCACTACTTTACATTGTAACAAATTGTCATTTCTTCAGTGTTGTCACATGAAAAGATAGAAGAAAATATGTACAAAAAATGTGAGAGGTGTACTTACTTTTGTGAGATACTGTATATATCTACTCACCGGACACTTTTATTAGGTACACCTTGCTAGTACCGGGTTGGACCCCCTTTTGCCTTCATTCTTCGTGGCATAGATAGAACAAGGTGTTGGAAACGTTCCTCAGAGATTTTGCTCCATAGTGACATGATAGCATCCCGCAGTTGCTGCAGATTTGTCGGCTGCACATCCATGATGCGAATCTCCTGTTCCACCACATCCCAAAGGTGCTCTATTGGATGAGATGTGGTGAGTGTGGAGGCCATTTGAGTACAGGGACCTCATTGTCCAGTGGTGAGATGATTGGAGCTTTGTGACATGGTGCAATATCCTGCTGGAAGGAGCCATCAGAAGATGGGGACACTGTAGTCATAAAGGGATGGACATGGTCAGCAACAATACTCAGGTAGGCCGTGGTGTATAAACGATGCTCAATTGGTACTAAGGGGCCCAAAGTGTGCCAAGAAAATATCCCCCCCACCATTACACCCCCACCACCAGCCTGAACCGGTGATACAAGGCAGGACGGATCCATGATTTCATTTTGTTTACGCCAAATTCTGACCCGATCATCATAATGTCGCAGCTGAAATCCAGACTCATCAGACCAGGCAACGTTTTTCCAATCTTCTATTGTCCAATTTTGGTGATCCTGTGTGATTTGTAGCCTCAATTTCCTGTTCTTAGCTGACAGGAGTGGCACCCGGTGTGGTCTTCTGCTGCTGTAGCCCATCTGCTTTAATGTTCGAAGTGTTGTGCGTTCAGAGATGGTATTCTGCATACCTTGGATGTAACAAGAGGTTATTTGAGTTACTGTTGCCTTTCTATCATCTCCGACCAGTCTGGCCATTCCCCTCTGACATCAACAAGGCATTTTCCTCCACACAACTGCTGCTCACTGGATAGTTTCTCTTATCGGACCATTCTCTGTAAACCCGAGAGATGGTTGTGTGTGAAAATCCCAGGAGATCAGCAGTTTTCGAAATACTCAGACCAGCCCGTCTGGCACCAACAACCATGCCACGTTCATAGTCACTTAAATCCCCTTTCTTCCCCATTCTGATGCTCGGTTTGAATTTCAGCAAGTCGTCTTCACCACGTCTAGATGCCTAAATGCATTGAGTTGCTGCCGTGTGATTGGCTGATTAGCAATTTGTGTTACCAAGCAGATGTACCTATCCTAGATTGTAAGCTCTAATGAGGAGGGCCCTCTGATTCCTCCTGTATTGAATTGTATTGTACTTGTACTGTCTGCCCTCATGTTGTAAAGCGCTGCGTAGACTGTCGGCGCTATATAGATCCTGTATAATAATAATAATAAAGGGCGCTGTGGTTGTATATACACACATATACACTCTTGTGTGTTTGAGTTTTGGGGGTGCACACCCTAATGCGATAATCTGCGCACTCCTATGCCTGACAGTCTTTATTTTATTGGTTCGGTGACTTTCCTCCTTCCAAATATGTTGCAGAGGAAATATCAACATTTTTTTTCTTTCCATGTAAACAGATCTTTTCTGTTTTGTAAACGATTATTGTTTAATGAGTGAGGAATTCTCACCATCCGGCTCCCATTCTACCGTCTCCTGTGAATACAACCTGAGATAACAACCAGACAAACACGCCTTTTACTCGAATCATCGCACATATTTGTTGCAGGAATAATACGGGAATAATACGGATCTCAATAGGTCAGCCATATTTTCATGCAGAGCGCAACCCGGCGTGCAATTAATCGCTGTTTACCGAACGTTCTTTTGTGAAAACCAATGAATGTTTTTCATTTTCACGCTTCACAGAAGAATAAGTCTGCATGAATAAATTCCCGACGTGTCGCAATACACAGCAACAGTGTCATTTTCAAAAAAAGCTCCACCTTTTATCAATAAAAATAAATCTTTGAGCTCCAGTCAGTGGCTTTGTCTAGGCTGAGATGATCATTGGTCTGCTGCGGGGAGGAGGAAGTATTTTCTCAGTCTCCCCCCCCCCCCCCCCCCCCCAGTGATCAGGCTGCCATATTAACTTGTACAGCAAGATAAAAGGATGTGATCTCTTAAGCGGTAATAAGTACTTGCAGCAGTTATACTTACAGTACAGTGAAAAAGATAAATAACGCTAAGAGGTATATTTATAAAAAAAACTTGCTATGTGAATGTTTCTGCATTCACACAGCCATTGCAAATAATACCCACCTGCATCTATTACATTTATTTCCCACCATTGTCAGCTCCATCTAGTGGGGAATAATGCATTACTTTCCTGAAATATCTCATCAGGATAATACCATATTATGGCCACTAGATGGAGCTAGCAATCATAAGTAATCATCGTAATAGATATATATTTTTTTTGCGACAGCTGTGGAATGCTAAGACATTTGCACAGAATCTTTTTTAAAAATACACCCCTGTTTGTTTGCCTTTATTGATCATGCAAAATCTTTAAAGCTTCAGTAGTTTGCACAGCACTACTGAAGGACACATATTACAGAGACATGAGGACAAAAGGATACCTTTACCCCCATGTCTCTGATTTTTTTTTTCCGTTTAGCACACAGGAAAATCTAAGTGGGCATGGCTAGCCTTACACTCCAAAGAGTGGTCCTCAACCACTGGCTGTAGTCCATCGCCTCCCATCTCCTGGGATTCCAGCCTGCTGCAAATCCCTTAACCTGCTACAGTGCCTCCCAGCATCCATGTGGAGCACAGTTCCCCCAGACCCCCTGAAGGACCCTAGCCTCCACAGTGCCCCCCAACTCCCCACAGTGCCACCAGCCACTCTGAAAGGCCCTAGCCTCCATAGTGCCCCCAGGCCCCCTGAAAGGCCCTAGTCTTCACAGTCCCCTCATCTTTCCACAGTGCTCCTAGGCCCCCTGAGGGACCCTAGCCACCACAGTGCCCCCCACATTCTCACAGTGCCCCCAGGCCCCCTGAAAGCCCCTAGCCTCCACAGTGCCCCCCAAACTTCCCACAGTGCCCTCAGGCTCCCTGAGAGACCCTAGCCACCACAGTGCCCCCACCTTCTAACAGTGCCCTTATGCCCCCTGAAAGCACCTAGCCTCCACAGTTCCCCCAGGCCCCCTTAAGCTCCTAGCCTCCACAGTGCCCCCAACTTCCCGCAGTGCCCCCAGGCCCCCTGAGAGACCTTAGCCACCACAGTGCCCCCACCTTCTCACCGTGCCCCCAAGCCCCCTGAAAGCTCCTAGCCTCCACAGTTCCCCCAGTCCCCTGAAAGTCCCTAGCCTGCACAGTGCCCCCAGGCCCCCTGAAAGCTCCTAGCCTCCACAGGGCCCCAATTTCCCACAGTGCCCCCAGGCCCCCTGAGGAACCCTAGCCACCACAGTGCCCCCCACCTTCCCACAGTGCCCCCAGGCCCCCCCTGTAAGCCCCTAGGCTCCAAAGTGCCCCCCAACTTCCCACAGTACGCCCAGGCCCCCTGAGAAACCCTAGCCACCACAGTGCCCCCACCTTCTCACAGTGCCCCAGGCCCCCTGAAAGCCCCTAGCCTTCACAGAGCCCCCAGGCCCTGTCAGAGAACTCACACAGCAAGCACCCGTCTCCGTGCAGCAGCTGCCAATCCTCGTTCTGCTAATGCCAATTAGCATGCACGGAACCGTAGCCAAAGATAAATGAGATCCAGGGTGG
This sequence comes from Lithobates clamitans, assembly GCA_037952925.1. Lineage (NCBI taxonomy): Eukaryota > Metazoa > Chordata > Amphibia > Anura > Ranidae > Lithobates > Lithobates clamitans. The sequence continues at coordinate 864,308 of JBBGZY010002682.1, forward strand.
GCATGCATAATGGCACCTCTATGCGAACGCGCGCGCTAACGCGCACCCACAAGTGCCAAAGCGCTAATGTGCTAACGCGCATGCGCCAATGTGCAAAGGTGCTAATGTGCTAACGCGCATACGCCAATGTGCTAACGCACATGCGCACACGCACGTGCGCTGCCGCAAATCCTGGCACACAGCACCCTATATAAACAGAGAGTCTGCCTAGTATCAGTGCTGGATTGTCTTCAGCTTGTTCCTATGTTCCTGTTGTTACTCTTCCTGATTGACCTTGTTCCTGAAAACCCGGCTATCTTCTGACCATTCTATTGGATCTCCCCTGCCTGCTGAACCTGCCTCTACCTGCAATACTGACCTTGGCTTGAACTTATGATTACGGCTCTGCCTCCTGATTCTGTACCCCGCTGCCCGCTGTTGCCAACCTCTGTCTGTTTCTGACTACAGTTTTGCCTTCTGATTTGGTACCCCGCTGCCAGCCTGTTGCCGACTCCTGCCTGTTCCTGATTCTTCAGTTGATCCTGATCTGGCTCCCGCTGAACAAGTTTGGTGATCAGTTTCCACATCTCCTCAGCAGAGGTTCCTGTATCTCCAAGCTCCAGCCTCCTGCCTGCAGGCACCTGCACCCTTTCGTTGCCCTCGCACTCCCTGTACCTACCACCAGGGGTGCTTGGACCGGAACCGTGCAAGAGGCGACCCTCATCATTTCGGGCTCCGCTGTAAGGTATGTGACAGGCCCCCTGAAAGCCCCTAGCCTCCACAATGCCCCCCAACTTCCCACAGTGCCCCCCATAGTACACTTATCCTTCAACAATGTCCCACAGTGTCCCCCCCAAAACCCCCACAGTGCCCCTCAGAAAGTTCATTACCTACCATGCCCCCCCCCCCCAGCCTGCAGCCCTCCACAGTGTCCCTAACATCAAACAATGTCCCACAGTGCCTCTCCCCCCACCTTCCTTCAGAAAGCTTATCCCTACGGGGCCACCAAGTCAGCTGCAGTCCCCTAGTCCTCTAACCCCGCTCCAAAACCCACACACCCACACAGTGACACCCAACCCCATCCAGGGCCTTCCAGCATTTCAATACAGAGTTTGCATTCCCATAACTTTGTTGTGGGAGGATATTTTTTTTACTGTTGGGGCTTGGGAGGCTTTGGAAGAATTTACCAGGCTCTTGTTTCAAAAACAGATTGGTGATCATACACATCATCACCAAACCAAATACCCTGGATGATGTGACTCTATCACGAAACGCTGCGTAGGGCAGAGCGACGTGTTCTCGTCACCTCCCATTGCTGCTGTTGTTTCCAGTAGGACGGGCTGTCTGTGAGCTTCTGGCCGGCGCTCCAGACTACACTACATGCCTACTATTGTCTACTAACATGTGAGTTTAACCTTTTACCTATCCAATAAAGTCAATGATTTTACACTATATGGAGCCTTTTTTCCTTCTATGACCATATCTGCAATGCTGTGGGCTGATGTCTGAGTACCTGTCAGTGTGAACATCTTTAGCCTGACCCTGCAGTCTTTGATGTCCCATCTCAGTATAAGGTCTCTGATCAATTGGTCGTGGTTTGAAGCAGTAGTAACAAACAGCTTTTTCTGATCCTTGGGGGATCATGAGTTTCTGGTAAGCGGCCAGTCTGATTTCACGGTGGTGGAGCAAGCACGCTTTTTTCTTCTCACAGCAAGAATTTATTTTTTTTTGGAACTTTTTTAAGATACTTTTATATCACTTGGGTGATTTATTTATTTTTTATACATGGACTTTTTATTATCACTTTGAACATTTTATTTTTGGATTGATTATTCATTTGACATGTGTTTTGTATATTATGTATACACTAAAGGGGAACTCTTCACTTAGTTCTAAATATTTGGTTTGGTGATGATGTGTATGATCACCAATCTGTTTTAGCGCAATTCAACCCTCCTTTTTTCTCATTTAATTTCACTGTGTTTGTGTTACATAGATGAATCGGCTTTAATTGTTATTGTTTATGTATTTCACCGTAGCGCAGTTATTCCCCTCATTTTTCTTATCTTGTTTCAAAAAGGTTGTGAAGGCTCTAAGGCTGCATTCACAGCATCTTTGTGCGTTTTTCAGTCTCTTTTTTTTTTTTTTTTGCGGTTTTAATGTGCTATTCTGGCACATTTTTTTGCGCGACATTTACGTTTTTATACAGCGTTTTTGAGCTTTGGTGTTTTTTTTATTAGCCAATAGAGAAAACTGTCACCTTTTGCATCATTTGTTGCTAGGTATTTCAGCTTTTTTAGCTTTTCCATTTGTTTTTAATTCCTTTATTATTATTATTATTATTATTATTATTATTATTATTCATTTATTTTTATTTTTTTCATTAGGGTAAGGGGTTAGAGTTAAGGTTAGGTTAGGGTTAGGATTGGGAGTTAGGGTTAGGATTAGGGGTTAGGGTTATTTATTTATTTTTGTTAGGGTTAGGGTGCTAATACTACTACTAGTAGTACTACTAATAATAATAATGATAATAATAAATTAATAAATAATTGTTAAATAAATACAAATAATCATAAATAAATAATTTCAATAAATGAACACTAAGTAATAATAAATAAATAATTAACCCCTAACCTTAACCCATAGCCTTTAAAAAATAAAATAAAATAATCATAATAATTAACTAAACATAACATAAAATAAATAAATAATTAGTAGTAGTAGTAGTAGTAGTAGTAGTAGTAGTAGTAGTAGACATTTATTTTTGTTCGGGTTTGGGTTTTTATGTAATATAATTTTATCATTACAATGTAGCACCAATATTTAAAAAAGGGCCAAATTACATCCCCGGATATTACAGACCAGTTAGCCTAGCATCAATAGGATGCAAGCTCTTGGAGGGGATGATAAGGGACTATATACAGGATTTTAGTAATGAAAACGGTATCATTAGCAGTAATCAGCATGGCTTCATGAAGAATCGTTCTTGCCAAACCAATCTATTAACCTTTTATGAGGAGGTGAGTTGCCATCTAGATAAAGGAAGGCCCGTAGACGTGGTGTATCTGGATTTTGCAAAATCATTTGACACAGTTCCCTATAAACGTTTACTGTTCAAAGTAAGGTCCGTTGGCATGGACCATAGGGTGAGTACATGGAATGAAAACTGGCTACAAGGGCGAGTTCAGAGGGTGGTGATAAATGGGGAGTACTCAGAATGGTCGGGGGTGGGTAGTGGGGTTCCCCAGGGTTCTGTGCTGGGACCAATCCTATTTAATTTGTTCATAAATGACCTGGAGGATGGGATAAACAGTTCAATCTCTGTATTTGCAGACAACACTAAGCTAAGCAGGGCAATAACTTCTCTGCGGGATGTGGAAACCTTGCAAAAAGATCTGAACAAATTAATGGAGTGGGCAACTACATGGCAAATGAGGTTCAATTTAGAAAAATTTAAATAATGCATTTGGGTGGCAAAATTATGAATGCAATCTACTCACTAGTAAGTGAACCTCTGGGGAAATCTAGGATGGAAAAGGACCTGGGGGTCCTAGTAGATAATAGGCTCAGCAATGGCATGCAATGGCAAGCTGCTGCTAACAAAGCAAACAGAATATTGGCATTAAGAAGGAGATTAACTCCAGGGATAAAGCGATAATTCTCCCACTCTACAAGACTCTGGTCCGGCCGCACCTGGAGTATGTTGTCCAGTTCTGGGCACCAGTCCTCAGGAAGGATGTACTGGAAATGGAGCGAGTACAAAGAAGGGCGACAAAGCTAATAAATGGACTGGAGGATATAAGTTATGAGGAAAGGTTGCGAGCACTGAACTTATTCTCTCTGGAGAAGAGACGTTTGAGAGGGGATATGATATCAATTTACAAATACCTTACTGGTGACTCCACAATAGGGATAAAACTTTTTCGCGGAAGGGAGTTCAATAAGATACGTGGCCACTCATTAAAATTAGAATAAAATAGGTTTAAACTTAAACTGCATAGAGGGTTCTTTACTGTAAGAGCGGCAAGGATGTGGAATTCCCTTCCACAGGCGGTGGTCTCAGCGGGGGGCATCGATAGTTTCAAAAAACTATTAGATAAGCACCTGAACGACTGCAACATACAACTCCACTGCCTCCCGGAGCTTGCTTAACTTCATGTTCATTGTTTCTATGATGCTATCTATCTATCTTGTTTTCTGTTGTCCTCTTCTCTTTTTTCTTTCTATGTTTCCCAGCATCAGGGTCTTTTCCAATGAGTCCTTTCTTCGCATTAGGTGGCCAAAGTATTCGTGTTTCAGCTTCGGGATCTTTCCTTGCAGTGAATATTTGGGGCTGATTTCCTTCAGGATTGACTGGTTTGATCTTCTTGCCGACCAAGGGACTTTCAAGAGTCTTCTCCAACACCATTGTTCAAGAGCATAAATTCTTTGGAATTCAGACTTCCTTATGGTCCAACTTTCACATCCATAGATTGTGACGGGAGTCACTTTTGGCAGACCCATGGAACCCAGAATCCCTTGGAGAGGTCGGGAAACCCTTGTTGCAGCTCCCCATGCACCTCCTATGTCTAAGTTACCCTTTGTCTATTAGGGGCACAGGGTAACTGAGAAAATTATGGACAGCTATTTAATGGACACTGAGAATGTGGTTTGGATTACTTAAAATGGAACAGTAATATTTATCAACAATGTCCCTCAATAAATCTATGATACATTAATTCCACTGTATCAGAATGATGGAACATTTTAAGAGTTTTGTAGACTGTTGCCATGCCACCTTCAATCCCTGATTAATCAAAGCATTGCTTAGATATGGATTTCATGGTCTTCAATTTAGGAGCCGGTCCATCTGCTACTGGGTACTCCTGCTATTGTGTGAAGGTGTTCTGTGTTTATACTTATGATAATGTGTATTGTGTCTTCTGAGCTAGAAGACGGAAAGTCTGACCTGAAAGGTCAGACCTCTGAGTCACCTAGGCTGTATAAATGACTAGTTAATTAGCTCATGTTAATTTATGTTTCTGGTTGTATTGTTAGGGTAATATGATAAAGAGGGAGCCTCCTTCTTAAAGTGTATAAAAGCCTTCTTGTTCAAATAAACAGTTCTTATTCTGGTTTACTCCAAAACTGGTATTGCCTAGTTATTGGGGTAATTATAGCCAGACTGGGGTTACTACTGGGAATACCATAGCTTTGACTATACGGCACTTTGTCGGGAGGGTGATGTCTCTGCTTTTTATAATGTTGTCTTTAATGTTGTTTTTAAGTTTAGGGGTTAATTATTATTTATTTATGTATTATTATATTTTATTAATTTATATTATTTATTTATGATGATTTTTAGTTATTTGTGTATTTATTTACATTTATTTATTCATATATTATTACTATTTAATTTTTTTTTTTTTTCATTTGATCAAACAATCGCGCAAAAATTCATGACAGCACACAAAAACGCGCAAATGGTGCATTTCCATTTATGTTAATAAAAAATGTGCCAAAAAATGCTCACATCTGCCCGATTCGAGCTAAAAAAAAAAAGTTCCAGAACTTTTTTTAAGCTTCAGGCGTTTGGCTTCAGGTGACTTGGAGCGGAGATGTGAACCATCTCCATAGAGAATAATTGATTTTTTTTCTCCTCCGGCGTTTTGGAGCTTTGAGCTTCAAGCTACAAAACGCTGAGGTGTGAACGGGGCCTAAAGGATGTGCCAATGCATTACCATGACTATCTGACCCAACTTTATTATTTGAAGACAATGCCGTTTTTAAGAGACAAATGGCATGTTGAGTCCAACTCCTATGAATACAGTGGAGGGGTAAGTGAAAATAAAAGGACAGAAAGCCTAAAAAAAAGAAGAAAACGAATGTCGCCACCACATCTAAATGCTGGTAAAGTATATAACATATTGCATTTTGTTTGAGTGTACTGTACATTCACTTTAAGTTATTTCTTCACCAGCCGCTCTTCCTCTGACATTCTATACATGAGTGACAGAACATGCCAGATGAGCTGTCAATGTGTTTTTCTTCATCCATACAAACTCCCTATAAGAGCTTCACTAAGAGTCGTCGCTGCTGCTATCTGCACTCGGCGCCCTTCTATTCTATTCTCTACGTGTTTCAATATTCGTCCTTGACATTAGCGCATCTCGAGCACATCTCTTGGATTTTCATTAATCACGGCTTTTATAGTCAATGAAACCTTTCAAGTAGAGCGCTGTAATAGCTCCGTAAAGAGTCAGAGAAAATATTTTATGTAAGTTCTCTGTTTATCTGTTATTAAGAAAATAATGTAAGCTTCAAAATAATGGCTTTAGAAAAATTTTCCTGATCGGAAATGTTGCAGAAAAGTAGGAAATATCTAATCAAGCGCAAAGGAATAAAACAGAGCTCAAAGCAGCGCTCCAAGCAGGGCTGGAGAGAAGACATTCAAAAAGCACTCTCCTGCGCTCGGGTGGTAAGCTTAGAGGTGTACAGTATATTTATTCTTCGTCAGCGCCAGTGGCCTTGCTGCCCCCTCAGGACAATGGGTATCCTCATGGACGGCAAAACAACAACAAACAACAACAAGGAATGGGCGCACTGACCTAGCGCATTACCGACATCAATTTTATTTGACAATAAAAGCAACAAGCATTATACTCACAAACATACGGCATATACACTGTATTACCAAAAGTATTGGGACACCTGCCTTTACATGCACATGGCATCCCAGTTTTAGTCCTTAGGGTTCAATATTGATGTAGCACCCTGGGGTTTAGTTAGGGAGCTGCATACAAATTTACTTGCCAGAAGTAGTTACCCTGGTCAATGGCTAGAGATTCACTGATCTCTCCCTAAGTTTGGCCTTGTTGCACTTTTCTCTTTTACCACTAGGTGGCCGGGTACTTGGTGGTACTGGATACGCGAAAGGCAACTCAAGGTCAGGTTATGGGTATATGGGGTATCTCAGCCAATGGGCAGGGGTTTTCTTGAATCCCTTGGCCTGCTGGGAGAGCCTATATATTCGGGTGAGGTCAGGTGATCTATGTTCTGTGTCACCTAGATGGCTGTCTGAGTGGACGTGTGTCGAACGCCCTGGGCTGCTAGGCCGGAGATTGGGCCTATCCCGGGGGCATCTGGCTGCCAGGCTGTGTGAGGGCCTATATAGAAGTAAGAGGGCATGGGATTGTGGCTTGCAGTCCAACCATAAGTGACGGTTCTGCCAGCCGGAGAACCTGTCATGGTCGGAGGTAGAAGGAAAGCTGTCACCACTAAGGGACCAACCACCTTTACCAGGGACCACAGTGAGTAACTGAAGCAAGTACCAAAGCAGCATTCTCACCGAACGGGCACAGTGGAGAATAGGGAAACTTCAGGTGGTGATTAAGTCAGGGACCCAACCAGTGGAGGTGAGTCAAGCCAGGGACCGAGCTGGTAAGCAGGGGTGAAGCTTGAGAAGTATCTGGAGTGCCAAGCTAGGGACCCAGCAGGGAAGCGTGTGTGACGCTTGAGGGGGATACCACCGCAAAGCTTTGAGGAGCTCCGGGGATTCAGAGTCAGAGTCAGTGAATCAGAGGGTCCAGTGAGAGACCAGGAACTCAAGGGGCTGAAGAACTACAAGTAGAAGTTGTAGCGAATCATAGAGGACTGTAACTATTTGTGTTAGGAACTGTTAAAGACTGTTGCCATAGGAGACAGCAATCCAAACAGATGTGGCACCTTGCTGGGGGCCTTTCCCTGTACGGCTGTCCTCCTATTGAAGTCTCGGAGTCTGCCAATTGAAATTCCAACTGTTTAAGGGTGTCCTTGCCCTAACCCTCTTTCCCCCTCAAAATATCAAAAGGACTGTTAAAAGAAGTAAACCTCTTTTATATCCAAGAAGTGTCTCCTTTCCATTAACCCGGGCTCCTGAGTGTTTTTTTACAGCCTCATTGAAGTTTTGTTTATATGGTTACACTATTTATTTAATTTTCTCTTTGGATATATTTGTATCCCCTGGCAGCTACTTATACTTTCTGATTATTCTGCCAATTAAATATTTATCATCATATATGGATTTTCCATTATTTCTTAATAATCATCCTTTGGAACAGTGCTCCTCCACTTGTCTTTTATATGTTTCTTCTCTTTTGGTCGTTTGAGATTGGGAGCAGCGGCCTTAGTTTGGCGACTAATTTTCCAATAGGACTACCTTGGTCACCCATGTTTGTGCCTTGATTCTGTGGAGTTTATTGCGGACATTGCCTGGTCTTTCTACACTATTGGTTGACTACAGCAGACCTGAAGGCGATGCGTGCGTTTGTGAGTATAACACTTGTTTTTATTCTCAAGTAAAATTTATGTGCTAGGTCGATGCATCCTTTTTTGTTTGTTGTTTGGGAGAAGACATTCATGTCTAATTCATGGTCAAGGTTAGGTGCAGCTGGGGATCTGTTCCTTATCAAAAAATTCAGCAGCAGCCGCATGGAAGATTAAAAGCCCCGTTTACGAAGCTTCTGGGGTTGGAGTGTTGGGGGCTCCAGATATGTATTCCTAAAGGGTAAGGTCTCATGCACACGTCCAGCTGGGCCACATCACATAAAATTCAGGTGTTTTTCCGGGAACCTCAGGCGCCCATAGAAATCAACGGTGTTACACAGTTGTACACATGCATGCATACAGGCGTATGACCCCAGGGAACTGTTAGCATCCAAGAGCCTATGTCTGTACGCACGTGCGCATTTGCACAAGACCTGAGTATTGATTTCTATGGGCACCTGTACACAGTACATATGGCTCTGAGGCTTGGAAATATGCCCAAATCGTTTGTTATGCAGCCCCAGGCAACTATGTGAATGATGCCAAACTCAATTATAAAGCAATAGTGCAGTTGTATGTGGACTCTGGTTTGCTTAGTTACCAGTTGGGGTCTTATGTCAACTCAACTTCTTGCCACCCATGTAATGTTTAATGCCCATGCACCATGCGTCCATGGGCAGCCAAGGTTTCTCTGTGAAGAGCATGCTCACTGTGCACCTCCAGCACAGTGACTGAACTGTCAAAGACAGCTCCTGGTCTCTACTATTGAGGCCTCAATGATTAAGCCATCTAGGGGATGAAATGCATCCTCTCCTGAAGGTGGAGAGTAGGCATGTGCAATTCGTTTCGTTCCGAATTAGTTTTTTAACGAATTTCGACAAATTCGTTAATTCTGGAATATCCGAATTAACGAAAACTTGTTTAACAAATTTTTTCCGAATATTCGTAAATTCGATAAAATTGGACATTCGTAAATTCTGGCATTCGTACATTCGCAATTTACGAATGTACATTCGTACATTCTTAAATTCGTACATTAGTAAATTAGTGAATTTGTAAATTTGTAATTTCGAAAATTTGGAAATCTGAAATAATAGTTAACTAATAATAACTTAACTATTAGTAATTACTAGTAACTTTTAAATTATAGGTATTGTAATTTCCTTTAAAATTTGGCTGTTAGTGAACGTAACACATACAAATTTATCCAAAGTTATGAATGATCCGAAAAAATGGAATGGAACGTAATGAATTAATAATAATAAATAACAATAATAATAACAACAACGTTTTATTATTATTATTTATTATTAATTTGTTCCGTTCCATTTGTTTAGATGCAGCATTCGTTTTGGATAATTCGTAACTTCGGATAAATTCGTATTTGTTACGTTCACTGACAGTCAAATTTGAAAGGAAATTACGATACCTATAATTTAATAGTTAGTTACTATTTCAGATTTTTGAATTTTCGGGTTTGTGGATTTTCAAACTTTGAATTTACAAATTTCTGAATTTTCTAATTTACAAATGTACGATTTTACGAATTTATGAATGTATGAATTTACAAATTAACAAATGTAAAAATGTACGAATGAACGAATGTTCGAATTTACGAATGTACGAACGAACGCATTTACGAATTTACGAATGAACGAATTTACGAATCGCGATCATAACGAATGACCCGAAAAACGAAAAAAAAAAATAAACGAATGAAACGAAAACAAAAATGAACACATTTTTTGGCTGTGCACATGTCTAGTGGAGAGCAGAGCTGAAGCTATCTTACATTACCTGGTTTAGTTTTGGTCACAGTGGTCGGCATCCTGTACGCGATCAATTGGTAGACAAGGAGTTATGTTCTTTTGCCTTCCACCACAGTTCAAATATAGGACTCTTTGGGTCTCTTCCACAAGTTAGTATAAATTTTATAGGCCCAGACAGGTGGCTACCTTCTAGATTCTTTAAGTTCTTTTGACCTCTGCCACAGGTCAACTGTGGGACTCTTTGGGCCTCGTCCACAAGTCAGTATGGATTTTAGAGGCCCAGAAGGGTGGCTACCTTCTGAATTTCTGTAAGTTTTTTTAACTGTTGCCACTGGTCAACTGTAGGACTCGTTGGGTCTCCTCCACAAGTCAATGTCGATTTTATAGGCTCAGATGAGCAGCTACCTTCTAGATTCTTTTTAAGTTATTTTTACCTCTTCTATAGGTTAGCTGTGGGACTTTTAAGGCCCGTTCCATAAGTCGGTCTAGATTCTATAGGCCCAGAAGGGGCGGCTATCTTAAAGTTCTTTTGACCTCTGACACAGCTGTAGGACCTTTAAGAACTTTGCCACAGGGCAGTGTTGATTCTGTAGGCCCAGACTTGCAACTTCCTTCCAGTTTCTTAGGCCTCTCCCACATGCCAGCTTGGATGCTCTAGGTAGGAGAACGAAAAAAAAAAATTCCCAGTCAAAGGCCTAGGAAGCAAGGGCCCGACCATCCAAGGAAATTATTCTCATCAGGCAAAACCTGGAAGGCAAGGACCCTTCTCGAAGGTCCCTCCAGATATGTGTGAGATTGTAGTGATTTGTTTTGCGTTTCTTTGTCTTCAAGTATCATTCAATGTAGTTCTTCTACACCTTTTGGTTGAAGTTAAGCCTTCAAGGCTAAATTATCACCGTTTTTTCGAGTTGCTCACAGTTTATCACCCAGGGAATTTACATGATGACATGGCTATACCTATATTTTTATTATTTATGAAGAAATATGGAAGGATGCAGCTATTTTTCTTTTTTCCCATACAGACAGAGTTGAACTCCCTCTATAACTCTAAATCCATCCACCTTGAGCTTTCTTGATGCTGTCAAGATCAAGATTTGCATTTGAAAAGCCACAAATCACTACCATCCCGTTTTTGCCTGCAGAAAAGATTTCTCGATGTGGCTAATTCTTCCCTTTATTAATGAAAAGAGATTTGCGAGCAAGGGTTTCATAATTTCCTGCTGAAATTCATCAAAACTTTCATCTTAATCACTTTGTCTCTTAGGATAATGCTTAAGGTGTCGCCGTACGTAAGATATAAACCATCCAGGAGCGGATGTTGCTATTACCACAAGGCATCAATCAGCCAAAATATCATAAAGCTTTGCCCATGATTTGCATATCACCCTCCAGTCCCTGGCACCTCGGAGGAGACAATGAGGAAGACTTAATCAGTCACTTTTCCTCCTCCTCCTCCTCCTCCTCCATTGAGAATGGAAGTGAGACTTGAGCAGAGTCTAAGAAGGGAACATGGGTGCACACTGAGAAGATAGGAAAATCTTCTAGGCCTTTAATAAAATAAATGGTACCTGCTGAAACATTTTAATAAACAGGGGGAACGAGGGAACTCAAACAGAAATACTTGCAGTTTGCAATGACTTCTGAGTCCTTATTATAGAAAAGCCAATATGTGTTCCTGATCATGAATGGGGTCATTTTCTAAAAGGTCTTTGATTGTGACCTTTTTGTGCATGTGGAATATATCATGTAACATATTTAAAGCCCAACTGAATTCATTCCAAGTGCATCAAAACATAAGTTTTTTAGGGTTCCATATGTATTTTCTTTCAAAGCAGCTACAGCTTGAGTAGAAAAGCCTGTCCCCTGCCAACATGTTTCACCTTGCTTTTTATGTGGAAGCAGTGGTCTCTCTTCAGAGGACCCAGCATGCCTCTTTACTGAGTCAAAGCTTGAGCACAACCATCAGCAAACCTTTTACTTCCTGCTGATTGGGGAGCTCTAGCCAATGCTTCCACACAGAAGGCAAGAGTCTTTCACTGCAGCATGCTGGCAGAGGACAGACTTTCAATTCAGGCTGTGGCTGCTTCGTACGGAAATTGAACTTTAAGATTCTGCACAGATTCTTGTTTTAATGTACCTGGAATGTGTTTAGCAAGTTCTATTGGGCTTCAAAGTAGAACTCAGTGTAGCACCCTCCTAGTTTAGAGATGGCTGCTAGGTACATGTAACCAGTGGCGGCCCGTCTCTCCACTCTACCTCCCTTTATGGTAATGGATAGAATAGATTTATGCATAGCATGAATCTATCTACGGCCGCCATGGCCACCCCCTATTCATGTGTCCGGCCCCTTTCAAGGTTTCGTGAATTACAGCAGTGTTTTTTTTTTTTTCTTTAGAGGCTCTAATAGGCTTCAAAATCGGGTGAGCTCGGGACGCAGAGGATGTGCTCCGATCCCACCTGGGTGTGTTACAATGAATATTCCCCGTTGAAACATTGATCCTCAATCCGGCCAATCAGAAGCGGGTGTGAGACCTATTTTCCATTTGGCCGAAAAGAAAAGACTTCCGATTGGCCACAGAGGAGGAGGGAGGAAACGGAAACGGAAGCTGCCGTGATGACCCGGAGAACGAGAGGCCCCAGGAGTACAGCAGGAGAACGGGAGGCCGCCGAGCAGGGGAAGCCGCTGGTGATGGGGTAAATACTAACCACCCACCCGAGGGGGGGGCGTGGCATAGTGTTTGCCATCCCCCCCCCACCAAAAAAAAAAAAAGCTTCAACCGGCCGCCACTGCATTTAACTTAGCTCCTCTACAAACAGTGGGGCAGAGGTTGATTGCTTAGGGCTGCTCAGTGTTTCACGGGCTGCTGTTCTGCTCCTTCCCCCTGTCTTCATGAGGGTTCAAGAATTATAGTGGGAGGATGGGCAGAACAGGCAGCCTGAATATTTGTGGAGCTTCAGCCAATCCATGGGGAGGTGTACCCAGAAGGTGGAGGGAGAGCCCTATAAATAGTCTGGGCAGCTGAGTGTAGTGTTCCTGGGTCATGTCCTGCAAGAGGAGACCCCTGTGTAGAGAACAATCTCCCTGTTTCTCATCCCTGCAAAGTAGGGATGAGAAAGCTAGAAATCTATAAGGGAAAAAGCAGCACATTTTACACACTTTACACATAATCCACACAGTTAGGCACACATTTAACCCCTTGATTGCACTATATGTTAACCCCTTCCCAGTCAGTGTCATTGCTACAGTGACAGTGTATAGTAATAGCACTGTCTGATCACTGTATTAGTGTCTCTAGTCACGTCAGTGGCAGTCAGTTCCCTCCAGCGTCAGTTAGTGTCAGATTGTCTGCTGAACTATTGCAGTTCCACAAAAAGTCACTGATCACCGCCATTACTAGTATAAAATAAATAAATTAAAATTCCAGTATTCTGTATATACCATAGTTTGTATTTGCTGCAGCTTTCACGTAAACCAATCAATATACACTTTTTTTTTAATAAAAAAAACATGTAACAGAATACATCTTTGCCAGAATTGATGAAGAAATGTTTTTTTTTTTCATTTTCTTTTTTTATTGGATATGTTTTGTAGCAGTAAAAATGTTCGTTTTTTAAAAAACGTTTTTCTCTTGTTTCATTTATATCATAAAAAAAACCAAAAAAACAGTTGTGATCGAATATGGGCAAGAAAAAAAAAATGTGGAAAAAAAAATGAATATGAATTTTGTTTGCGTACATCATTGCATAACGGTGCAATGGCCAGTTAAAGTAGCGCAATGCTGAACTGTGAAAAGTGGTGTGGTCATGAAGGGGGGAAAATCTTCAGAGGTCAACTGGTTAATACTCTGCTCCAAAGCAGGGGCGTCACTAGGGGGTGGCTTTTGGGGCTATAGCACCGAATCTGGGGCCAATAGCCCCGAGTCTCTGCAGGGGTCCCCAAGGGGAGAAGAGGCTCTCCGGGGACCATTATGTAAGTGGGGGGCTCTCTGGGGACCCTGATGCAAGGGAGAGGCTCTCTGGGTACCCTGATTTTAAGGCAGAGGCTCTCTAGGGACCCAGATTTAAGGGGGAGGCTCTCTGGGGACCCTAATGTAAGGGGGGCTCTCTGGAAACCCTGATATAAGTGGGGGCCCTCTGGGTACCCTGATGAAAGAAGGAGGCTCTCTGAGGACTCTGATGTAAGGAGTAGGCTCTCTGGGGACCCTGATGTAAGGGGGGGGGCTCTCTGGGGACCCTGATGTAAGGGGGGGCTCTCTGGGGACCCTGATGTAAGGGGGGCTCTCTGGGGATATATATACACACACACACACACGTATATTACTGTATACACATGTGTATGCCCGCCCAAGCGTATGACTTTCTTTACTACGCTGCTAGGGGCTCTAGCCCCAGATCTTTTGTAGACCTAGCAACGCCCCTGCTCCAAAGACTGTTTCTGCCTTATATTGGCTTCTGCTATTGCTTGAGCACCCTTAACTTGACTGCCAGTGCCACTATGTCCCACCCCTCTATCCAAATATTCTTGGTAGAGCTTTTTTATAAAAAGTGGGTCAGGCTGTTTTTGGTCGATTTGGTCGAATTTTCCAAACTATTCTGAACAAATTGGCATCATTGACTGCTCAGTAATAGACGCATGTTTGGAGCCCAGTTCAGGTTCCCACTGATTTCAATGGGACTTCAGAAATTCCAAATTTTAGAGGTTTACAGATTTTTAAGATGTTCCACTGATGGAAATTCACAGAAGTTTGCTCATCTTCGTTGCGTTGACTTGAATGTTAAAAACTCAGCAACAGAATGAGAATGGGAATGAATCTGTGGCTTCTCCTGTTTGTACTAGAACGTAATATTCACCAATGACAATTGTTCATCTATCAGCTCACCACCCTACCGGGTCCCACAGAGGGGGGCCAATCTCAACAAATTGGATACCACAATTTGGATAATTAGCAGGATGTAAGCCCTAAGCTGTCCATCACTGCGGCTTTACAAATGCCGGGATTATGTCACTGTCCACTAAGAGCATTGGCGTTTCGCTGGATCTGAGCGCTCTAATGTAATTGAATCTGAGACGCAGATCAGACGCAGACCTAGAAGATCAATTAACGCCCCAACCCCAATTAACGGCGTCTTCAGACAATATCACCAAGATCTCTGCTGATCAAGTCCTTCATCTGAATTCTCCATCAGTCAGAGTGCTTCACTCTGGGATTTGTTCTCGTGAAGATGAAGAGCTTACAATCGTACAAGGTTGTCAGGATACTAATCACCCACTGATAAAATGAGCTTGTTACAAATGTGTAGGTATTGCGCATTGAATACGTCTACAGTCCAAATGTATAATGATCTGATTGGCTGCAAGATGGTCTGTACCTTTGACTCCCCTTCTACACATAATGGGTAAAGTCATACCCCCCACACACTCCTCTTCTGGACATACTGCTTGCTGTCATACCCTCCGCACTCCTCTCTTGTACATACTGCCCACTGTCTTACCCTTCACACTCCTCTACTCTACATACTGCCCACTGTCATACCCTCCACACTCCTCTCCTCTACATACTGCCCACTGTCATACCCTCCACACTCTTCTCCTGTACATACTGCTCACTGTTATACCCTCCACACTCCTCTCCTGCATATACTGCCCACTGTCATACCCTCCACACTCTTCTCCTGCACATACTGCTCACTGTTATACCCTCCACACTCCTCTCCTGTACATACTGCTCACTGTTATACCCTCCACACTCCTCTCCTGCATATACTGCCCACTGGCATACCCTCCACACTCTTCTCCTGCACATACTGCTTACTGTTCTACCCTTCACACTCCTCTCCTCTACATACTGCCCACTGTCATACCCTCCACACTCTTCTCCTGCACATACTGCTCACTGTCATACCCTCTACACTCTTCTCCTGCACATACTGCTCACTGTTATACCCTCCACACTCCTCTCCTGTACATACTGCTCACTGTTATACCCTCCACACTCCTCTCCTGCATATACTACCCACTGGCATACCCTCCACACTCTTCTCCTGCACATACTGCTTACTGTTATACCCTTCACACTCCTCTCCTCTACATACTGCCCACTGTCATACCCTCCACACTCTTCTCCTGCACATACTGCTAACTGTTATACCCTCCACGCTCCTCTCCTGCACATACTGCCCATTGTCATACCCTCAACACTTTTCTCTTGCACATGCTGCTCACTGTTATACCCTTCAAACTCCTCTCCTCTACATACTGCCCACTGCCATACCCTGCAGTCTCCTCTCCTGCACATACTGCCCACTGTCATACCCTCGACACTCTTCTCCTGCACATACTGCTCACTTTTATACCCTCCACATTTCTCTTCTGTACATACTGCCCACTGTCATATCTCCTACACTCCTCTCCTCTACACATTGCCCTCTGTCATATGCTCCACACCCCTCTCCTGCACATACTGCCCACTGTTATACCCACCACACTCCTCTCCTGTACATACTGCCCACTGTCATACCACCCACACTCCTCTCCTGTACATACTGCTCACTGTTATACCTTCCACACTCCTCTCCTGCATATACTGCCCACTGGCATACCCTTCACACTCTTCTCCTGCACATACTGCTTACTGTTATACCCTTCACACTCCTCTCCTCTACATACTGCCCACTGTCATACCCTCCACACTTTTCTCCTGCACATACTGCTCAATGTTATACCCTTCACACTCCTCTCCTCTACATACTGCTCACTGTCATACCCTCCACACTCCACCCCTGTACATACTGGCCATTGTCATACCATCCACATTCCTCTCCTCTACATACTGCCTACTGTCATACCCTCCACACTCTTCTCCTGCACATACTGCTTACTGTTATACCCTCCACACTCCTCTCCTGCACATACTGCCCATTGTCATACCCTCCACACTCTTCTCCTTCACATGCTACTCACTGTTATACCCTTCACACTCCTCTCCTCCACATACTGCTCATTGTCATACCCTCCACACTCCTCTTCTCTACATACTGCCCACTGTCATACCCTGTAGTCTCCTCTCCTGCACATACTGCCCACTGTCATACCCTCCACACTCTTCTCCTGCACATACTGCCCACTGTCATACCCTCCACATTTCTCTTCTGTACATACTGCCCACTGTCATATCCCCTACAATCCTCTCCTCTATACATTGCCCTCTGTCATATGCTCCACACCCCTCTCTTGCACATACTGCCCACTGCTATACCCTCCACACTCCTCTCCTGCACATACTGCCCACTCTCATACCCTCCACACTCCTCTCCTGTACATACTGCCCACTGTCATACAATGCAGACTCCTCTCCTGCACATACTGCCCACTATCATACCCTTCACACTCTTCTCCTGCACATACTGCTCACTTTTATACCATGCACACTCCTCTCCTGTACATACTGCCCACTGTCATATCCCTTATACTCCTCTCCACTACATACTGCCCTCTGTCATATGCTCCACACTCCTCTTCTGCATATACTGCCCACTGTCATACTATCCACACTCCTCTCCTGTACATACTGCTCACTGTCATACCCTTCACACTCCTCTCCTGTACATACTCGCTGCTGTCATACCCTCCACACTCCTCTCCTGCACATACTGCTCACTGTTACACCCCCCCCCCCCATCCATGCGTCTGGCCCCCTAATCTACATGCGGGGCACCAGACGCATGGGTTCCAATGTTTTTTTTTTAAGCACATGATTAGGGCTCTAACAGGCTTCAAAAAGGGAGGGATCGGAGGGCTGAGCACTGCACCCCGAGCCCAGTTGTGTGACAATAGTGAATGAATATTCGCTATTGTTACAATGATTCTCTTCCCGGCCAATCAGGAAGTGAGTCTTGAGACCCATTTCCCGATTGGCCGAAAGGTGAAGCGATCCTATTGGCCTAGGAGGAGGAGGGAGGAGACGCACTGCCACCGTGATGCCGAGGACCGACCGACCCACAAGCCGCGACTTGGAGGGGAATCCTGCTTCAGCTGTCTCCATGGCTGGCCAGGAGCTGGAGAAAAGCAATGCACCACCCTGCAAGACCAGATCCTGCACAGAGCCCCCTCTCCTGAGATAGCAGCACAGGGTAAGAGAGCCAGCGACCAGGGGGGGTGTATGGTGTGCGGTGGTGGGCAGGAGCAATGGGAGGGGGGGGTCCGTGGTCAGGCCCGTCTGCCACCCCCCCGACCAATGGAGCACCAGCCACCACTCCTCTCCTACCTATACAGCCTACTATAGTACCCTCCATTTTCCTCTCCTACACATACCACCCACTTTTGTACATTCCTCAATCCTCTTCTGTCCATATTGCCAACTTTCATACCCTCTGCACTCCTCTCCTGTACATACAGCCTAATGTAATACCCCCTGTACTCCTATACTGTACATACAGCCTAATGTAATACCCCCTGTACTCCTATACTGTACATACTGCCCATCATAGGTGTGCGCAGCCTGTTGCATTAGGGTGTGCACCCCAAAGCCCAAACACATATGCCCTTTTCTGCTTCTTCATCTGCACAGGATAGTGAATGAATAGGGCAGATGGGGGAATCGTCACCGCACATTGTGATTAGGGTCACACCTGACACACCTGGCACACCCCCTGTGCACGCCTATGCTGCCCACTATCATACCCCCCTCACTCCTCTCCTACACATATGGCTCACTTTCCTTGTTCTGGAACATGCTCACTTTTGCTATTAATACATAAATAAAGAAACTTGTGGAAAACACTATACTGTATAGTGACATCAAATACTTGAAGTCAAAGACTTATTGTCATTGGGGGCCATGAAGAAATTTTTTCTCTGTAAAAAAATATTGTTAACAATTAATTGAAGATTTTGCATTCTTTTTGATCCATTTTATCAGATTTTTTTTTGGTAGCTTGAACTCAATGGCCATGTGCCTTTTACTACCAGGGCCGGTGCTACCACTGGGCAAACTAGGCAGCCACCTAGGGCGCACTGCTGCCTAGGGCACCCGGCCACCGGTGTTCCTACTCTCTTCTCTCTGCAGCAAGCACCTAAGTCTCAGCATTAGCAGGCAGCCGCCGCTCCATTCACACATAGTGTCAGAGGCGCAGCGGCCTTTGTCTGTGTCCCAACTCTCAAATGAATGGAAGCAAGCAAACTTTCATTTATGGGCACTAGTAGGCTGCATTTGATGGGCACTGGTAGGCTGCATTGAGGGGCGCAGGTAGGCTGCATTGATGGGCGCTGGTAGGCTGCATTTGATGGGCGCTGGTAGGCTGCATTGATGGGCGCTGGTAGGCTACATTGATGGGCGCTGGTAGGCTGCATTGATGGGCTCTGGTAGGCTGCATTTGATGGGCGCTGGTAGGCTGCATTGATGGGCGCTGGTAGGCTGCATTGATGGGCGCTGGAAGGCTGCATTGATGGGCATTGGTAGGCTGCATTGATGGGCGCTGGTGAGGGTGAATTTGATGGGCGCTGGTAGGCAGCATTGATGGGCATTGGTAGGCTGCATTGATGGGCGCTGGTAGGCTGCATTTGATGGGCGCTGGTAAGGCTGCATTGATGGGTGCTTGTGAGGCTGAATTTGATAGGCGCTGGTGGGCTGCATTTGATGGGCACTTCATTAAAAAGGTGGGGTATACATGGGCAGGGAAAAGGGGGTGGAGTCAGGGGTGGAGCCAAAGGGGGGGGGGGGGCAAAATGAGGTTTCGCCTAGGGTGTCAAAATTCCTTGTACCAGCCCTGTTTACTACATAGCAACATGTAAAAATATAACTGCATCTGATGATCGGCTTGAATATAGGTTGGCCTAGTGATTGATCTGAGCAGACAGTAATAAATAATTCATCAATAACACAGTTCAGTAGAAAGGTAGCTCTTCCCGCATATCCACCTGTACTTGGAAAATAACTTCACCACTTTCTCTCATTTCACAAACAATAATAAAACCTTTCAGTGTCCTCAGCGTCTTCTTTCATTCAGCCAGTGTACACAAGAAGGAAACTTCTGCAGAAAACTGGCCTGAATTCAAATATTGAGCAGTTATTACGGCCAACGGCGTGGCTTGTCTGTGAAATAGTTCATGCAGCCCATTTCTGCTTGTCTCGGCTTCCCCCATCCATGCTAACATGCGAGACTCACATTTTCTGAGGCTTTTTTTTTTGGGCTGTGCCCTTCCTCCAGAGACATTTTACCCAGGGCCTGAAACAGAAGACTGTCAGAGCTGCTTGTACGCAGGTGCAGTTAACTTTCCTGCCAGTAGGTGGCTTCACACCATTATTGCATTTTTTTTTTTTTTTAAATAACAAACGTTATGCTTACCTGCTCTGTGCTCAATGGTTTTGCACAGAGCAGCCACGGTCCTCTTCTTTTTAGGGCCCCTGCTGACGGTTCTGGCTCCAAACTCTTGCCCAGTGCCCCCAATAGCAAGCATCTATTGGGGCACTCAAGCAGGCTCACTCTTGAGCGATGCTATTGTGAATGGAGATTGTCCATTCACACACAGAACATGGCTCGGCCCCACCCCTTGCTCTCCCCTCATTGGCTCGCTGGCTGTGATTGACAGCAGCAGGAGCCACTGCTGTGTGCGTAGAGAAAGGCCCTGGAGAGCCGCTGTTGTCATGCACATCGCTGGATCGATATGGGGCCCAGGTAGATATAAGGGGGATGGGGGGGAAGCTGCACCCAGAAGGTTTTTTTACCTTAAGGCATTGAATGCCGTAAGATTAAAAACCTTCTGTCTTTAGAACCACTTTAAGGGAATTGATCCTTGAGAGAAGAAAGTGGCCTGACTGGACACTGAGCTCTTGAGAGACCTCAGCGGGTGAGGGAACCTTTTAAATAAGGGACCCCCTGCTTGGCATGCTTTTGGCAAGTGATTGGAAGGGAGAGGAGTGTGATTGTGAGGGATAATGCTTAGCAAAGAGTTAAGTTTCAGATAAGGAAGGGTAGCTAATGTGGCCATTCGTGTGGATGTTAATTTTACACATACCACCTACCTGATCAAGTACACCCCTTCATGAATATGGTATTCCTGGATGGCAGTGGCCTCTTTCAGCAGGATATTGCACCCTGCCACACTGCAAAAATTGTTCAAGAATGGTTTGAGGAACCTTAATTATAATGAAAGTACTCCTTGTGCTGTTTTATGTATCTTGACATTCCCCTACATGGATCCCAAAGGTCTTTTTTAACCAACTTCACTCATTTATCCGCCCACCTAGGTTTAGTAAACAGATTCTCCATAGGCCATGGACCCAGGGTGGCTTGTTATGTCCAGACTTCCATATTTTTTAGCTGCCCTCCTTACCCATGCCCACAATTGTCTAATTTCAGAAGATTCCAATTCCTCAGTAGTCTTGGAGGTGGCCTATACGGGCTCCTTTACACTCTGTAATTTGTTGCATCGGGGTGAGTGAGCTTATTTCTTCTGCCTACCATGTCAATGAGAGTGGCAGTTAGGGCTTGGCATTTGACCATGCCTAGACGCTCCTCAACCTCTGCCTTTTGGTCTCCCTACACACTGTTATGGTACAACCCTGCACCACCAGAATTTGAGACCCTCCCAAACACCTCGATCTGGGCTTCGAAAAGCTATTAAACACTTAGACAGCATATGTGGTAGGGATCCTTGAGTACCTTTGATCGTTTAAAAATGCAATATGACCTTGCAAATTTCCACTTTTTTCCCATTTCTGCAACTCCGCCATACCTTTCGTTCTCAATTTCGTGAAGACCCGGTTCATTTACTAGCTGATACCTTGGAGTCCCTCCTATGCGACCCCTCCTTAAAAAAAAAAAAACATTATTGGTCATCTATAAGGCGTTCTTATCATTAAATCATGTGGGCCTCAACTTCTTTTACTCAAGGTGGCGGGCGGAGGTGGCGGAGTTAGATGGAGGGGACTGGGAAGAAATTTTTTTGGGACTACCCTTTTTTTCAACTAGTGGCAAAAAAAGACAAGTTAGTGTGTTTTGGTAAGTGGTCCTGCCACTCCTTGACCACTATTAAAATCCCCCAAACAGTGGGTGTAGGCTTGCTGGGCTTGGTCAACACCCTGGCATCGAGAAGAGCGACTAGGACACTGCCCAGTATGTTGCTATTTTATGCCAGGAAGGCCATTATTTTGAAATGGAAGATTTATACCTCCAGGGGCTGCCCAAAAAAGTTTAATGAATAATGGGGAGTTTGGCTTGAGTCGCCTTCTTCTGTGCATGCTAACCCTGCATAAAAGAAGGGAAGGACACCCTAAGAATCCATGGGTGTGGACTTCTCCTCATAGGATGGATACACTCTAATGCCCTGTACACACGGTCGGACATTGATCGGACATTCCGACAACAAAATCCATGGATTTTGTCCGACGGATGTTGGCTCGAACTTGTCTTGCATACACACGGTCACACAAAGTTGTCGGAAAATCCGATCGTTCTGAACGTGGTGACGTAAAACACGTACATCGGGACTATAAATGGGGCAGTGGCCAATAGCTTTCGTTTCTTAATTTATTCGGAGCATGCGTGGCACTTTGTGCGTCGGATTTGTGTACACACGATCGGAATTTCCGACAACGGATTTTGTTGTTGGAAAATTTTATAGCAAGCTCTCAAACTTTGTGTGTCGGAAATTCCTATGGAAAATGTGTGATGGAGCCCACACACGGTCGGAATTTCCGACAACAAGGTCCTATCACACATTTTCCATCGGAAAATCCGACCGTGTGTACGGGGCAATACTCTGGGATTATTGTCCATTATTCTGTTTTTATTATGTTTTTTTTTTTCTTTCGTACCCCCTTTGGGACTTTTTCATTATGAATGTGCTGGGATTGATCTAAAAAAGACCTCCTTCAGGACAGGTACCCTTCCATCACATGTACTCCTTCTGATTTTTTATAACTGCCATGATTGCCGATCACCCTTGAGTTCTCTTTAGTTAATACTACTCTGTTAGCGAGGATGTTGAGTGCTCTATTGTTATTATTTTTGTTTTGTATTTGTACTATTGTGAGCCGGGGTATGCCCAGAGCCTCTGTTTTGTTAATTCTTTTATGGAGTCTCAATAAAAAGAGAAGAAAAAAAAGGATGGTTTGAGTAACATAACAATGAGTTTGAGGTGTTGGCTTGCCCTCTAGATTCTCCAGATCTCAATCCGATCAAGCATCTCTATGGGGACCAAGCATTTGTGAGGACCTACCTCACAAAGTACAGGATTTAAAGGACCTGCCTCTGATGGCTTGGTGCAGGTACTACAGCATACCTTCGGGGGTCTAAGAGGAATCCATGCCTCAACAGGTCAGGGGGACCTACTCAATATTAGGTGGGTGACAGATGCGTAAGTAGAACCTTCAGAGCCCCATTGCAAAAAAACATGAAGGGCTGATCACAGATCACGGTAAAGGGCCAATCACAGTGGCCCTTTACCATGTGATCATCTGATCACATGTAAACAGACTTTTCGGTTATCGGCAGTCCTTTCCTCCCACGCTGTGTCTGTGTGAGGGAAGGAGAGCCATTAACCAGTAAGACTGTTAAATACATTGTTTACACTGATAATCAGGGCCCTGATTATCAGTGCAGCCCCATCAGTACAGCCTATCAGTGCCACCTATTCGTGCCGCCTATCAGTGCTCATCAGTGCTGCCTATCAGTGCCCATCAGTGCTGCCTATGAGTGCTGTCTATCAGTGCCACCTTTCTGTGCCCACCAGTGCCACCTATCAGTGCCCCCTATCAATGCTGTCTGTCAGTGCCACCCATCAGTGCTCATCAGTGTCGACCATTAGTGCTTCCTCATCAGTGCAAGCTGAGAGCATCTCTCTCATACAGCCCTGAAGCCTACACTGATAGTTCCCACTCCCTCCTTCCTTACACGAATGGGAGAGGAGAGTGCCAATCTGCTCCTTCTCCTCCCGCCCCTCTCCTCCTGTGTGTACACTGTGCAGCTGCTTCACACTTCCCACGGTGCACACAGGAGGAGAGGGGCGGAGGGAGAAGGAGCAGATCGGCTCTCTCCTCTACCATCTGTGTGAGGGAGGAAGGAGTAGGGAGGGAGAACTGTCAGTGTAGGCTCTGGGCTGTATGAGATAGAAGCTCTCAGCTCAGAGCCCTGCGGCCAGCAACCACGCTGGGGTCCCTCGACAGTGGTGGAACGCCAGGGCTCGGTCCCGAGTGCTACCTTTGCAACCCTGGTAGTTCCGCCACTGGTGGGTGGTCATAAAGTTAAGGCTGGTCAGTATATATTCTCTGGTTTACTTATATCAGTGCTGAAGATCAGTTATCTATTACTGCGAGATTTATATGAAAGACATCAGTACCCTATATACTGTGTGTGAGTACTTCCTCCAAATACAAGGTACTTAATTCAGGCGCCCGCCTACATGCTATGTATAATAAACACACAAAGTGCAGACGGCAGTTCATGTCTCTCACTCCTCGCCGCTGATCGGAGCAGCCAGCGTAGGCGATGCTGCATCGTTTTAAACAGCGACTGGTGTTCGGGGGTTGATGATGATTTCATGCATAGGAGGATTACACATTGAGCAGTTTGTCAGTGTTTGATAATTTGAGGGTTTCTCCATGTTATACTTTCCTGCTGTTCTTCACTGTACAGAGAAACATCTTGTGCGTCTCGTTTCAGGCCTCATCTATATAAATAGATTCCCAGCAGCTGAGCGAGCCTTCTAATTCCATCAAGGAGTGATGAGGAGTGAGGATGCTCTAATCCTTTCACAAGCGCCTGCAACGCGTCTCTGCAGGAGCTGCAATTATCCCCTGCATGCAGCTGCCGCCTCTCCTTATTACTGAATCACTGAATTCATTCTCGCCCCGTGTCCTGATAGACTGCGCGGCTTCCCGGTGTCGCTCCATCGACTTTTTTAAAGGATCATTGTCCAAAATACAAATGGATAGAACATAATATACAGAGAGCGCAGAGGTCTCATATACACTATATTACCAAAACTATTGGGACACCGGCCTTTACACACACATGAACTTTAATGGCGTCCCAGTCTTAGTCCGTAGGGTTCAATATTGAATTGGCCCACCCTTTGCAGCTATAACAGCTTCAACTCTTCTGGGAAGGCTGTCCACAAGGTTTAGGAGTGTGTCTATGGGAATGTTTGACTATTCTTCCAGACGTGCATTTGTGAGGTCAGGCACTGATGTTGGACGAGAAGGCCTGGCTTGCAGTCTCCGCTCTAATTCTTCCCAATGGTGTTCTATCAGGATGAGGTCAGGACTCTGTGCAGGCCAGTCACGTTCCTCCACCCCAAACTCGCTCATCCATGTCTTTATGGACCTTGCTTTGTGCACTGGTGCGCAGTCATGTTGGAACATTAAGGGGCCACCCCCTTGTCATCCGGCTTTCAGGCCAAGGATGCAAAACTGCCCCCCCACACACACACACACACATACGCACTGCTAATGTAGAATGGGTGCACTGCCATGTGCCTGTTCTCCTCCCCCTTGTCCCCTTGCTTTGGTGACCTGTGACTGTGAAGGGGTATGTATTGTGCATGTGTGGTCAATCACTTGCTTTCTATCAGTTAGGTCTCCAAAATTTCCAGACCATCATCATCGGGAGTAGAACATGCCCCAGCATCAGTGGGAGTAAACAATGCCCCATCTTTAGAGTCAGTGAGAAATTGTGTCCAATCGATGGTTTCCTCATTTGGAGGAATTGGGCCATCTTTGGGCCCCATTGTTAATGTCATTGTTAATGTCACTGGGTGAAACTGTGTCCCATTGATGATGTCAATGGGAGGAATTATACCCCATCATTGGTGTCTATGGGAGGAATTGTGCCCCATCGTCAGTGTGCATGGAAGGATTTGTGCCCCCTTTGTGTCATTGGGAGAAATTGTGCCCCATCATTGGTGTCATTGGTAGGAATTGTGCCCCATTGTTGGTGTCATTGGTAGGAATTGTGCCCCATCGTTGGTGTTATTGGTAGGAATTGTGCCCCATCATTGGCATCATCGGCAGGAATTGTGCCCCATTGTTTATGTCATTATGAGGAATTGTGCCCCATCGTTGATTTCATTGGAAGGAATTGTGCCCCATCGTTTATGTCATTTGGAGGAATTGTGCCCCATCATTGGTGTCATTGGTAGGAATTGTGCCCCATTATTGGTGTCATTGGTAGGAATTGTGCCCCATTGTTGGTGTCATTGGTAGGAAATGTGCCCCATCGTCGGTGTCATTGGGAGAAATTGTGCCCCATCGTTTATGTCATTGGGAGGAGTTGTGCCTCATCATTGATGTCATTGGTAGGAATTGTGCCCCATCGTTTGTGTCATTGGGAGGAATTGTGCCCAATCGTTGGTGTCATTGGCAGGAATTGTGCCCCATTGTTTATGTCATTGGGAGGAATTGTGCCCCATCATTGGTGTCATTGGTAGGAATTATGCCCTATCATTGGTGTCATTGGTAGCAGTGATGGGAGTAAGTCACACATGTGCAAGTCACAAGCAATCTCAAGTCTTAACCTTCAAGTCACAAGCAAGTCCCAAGTTACTGTGGCGAAAAGCAAGCAAGTCAAGTTGAGTCCCTGCTAGAAGTCAAGTCAAGTCATTTATTTTGGTCAAGTCACAAATTAAGTCAAAATACTGATCTACCCCGAAGCCGGGACTTGGGGGGGAGCTTTCTTTTGTGGGGGGGGGGGGCGGCTTTTGCCTAGGCCAAGACATAGCACTGGTGGGGCCAAGTCATTGCAAGTCAAATAGCCCAAGTCAAAGTCAAGTCGCAGGTCATTAGTGACAAGTCAAAGTCAAGTCGAGTCATTTATTTAATTTTGTCAAGCAAGTCGCAAGTCCTCAAACAGGTGACTCGAGTCTGACTCGAGTCAAGTCATGTGACTCGAGTCCCCCACCTCTGATTGGTAGGAATAGTGCCCCATTGTTGGTGTCATCAGCAGGAATTGTGCCCCATCGTTGATGTCATTGGTAGGAATTGTGCCCCATTGTTGGTGTCATCGGCAGGAATTGTGCCCCATCGTTGGTAGGAATTGTGCTCCTTTGTTGGTGTCATTGGTAGGAACTGTGCCCCTTCGTTGATGTCATTGGGAAGAATTGTGCCCCATCGTTGGTGTCATTGGTAGGAATTGTGCCCCATTGTTGGTGTCATTGGTAGGAATTGTGCCCCATTGTTGGTTTCTATGGTAGGAATTGTGCCCCATTGTTGGTTTCTATGGTAGGAATTGTGCCCCATCGTTGATGTCATTGGGAAGAATTGTGCCCCTTTGTTGATCTCATAGTTAGGAATTGTGCCCCATTGTTGGTGTCATTGGTAGGAATTGTGCCCCATTGTCTTGTATCCACATATAATACTGTTGATAGTCAGTGCTGTTGTTTTCTAATAACTTTCATGCTTTTTCAGTCTTCTTTGAGAACATTGGGAAAGTCACACAGAACGTTCAATTTGCAGTCCACTGACACTTTGAAGCTCTTGTCTCTGATTGGATGAAAGTTAGCAGCCAGGGCCTCTCAGCATTTTATCTTCTCCTTCTTTTTTCGTTCCACATAAAAGTTAATAAAAGAGTAAAGTGCGCTTCTTTATATGAACAAGAGCACTCTTCTCCTTCTCTCTGATGGTAATAAGTTGCAGACCCTGACAGGTGTTAGCAATCACAAGCTGAAGATGAGAGCGTGGTGAACAGAAAGAAGAGCCTGACAGTAAATGGCTGGCCACATGTTAATATCATTCTGACAGATAGCTGAACACAGGCCAAAGCCTTCTCCATCTACAGATTACCAGTTGTGACTTGGTGGGGAGGAAAATGGTTTGGTGGTTAGCACTGTCTGTGAACTTGGGTTGCTGGTCTTAGCTCCCATCAGGACTTGGAGTTTGTATGTCTTTACTAAGTTTGTGTAGATTTTCTCCCATCATGCCAAAACATACATGTATGTTAACTGGCATTTCACCCATTTGTCCTTTCCAGGAGTGGCTGACCATGGTGGAGACATTGAAGTGTATCTCCTGTAGGATATTCGTCCCAGGCCCACCAAAGGGACCTGCAAGTGACAGAGCTGTAAGGTGACTGCAACAATATCTCACCCCTGCTACCCTATCATTTAAGGACCCATTTGGTAAGACTAGGTCTGCACCTGCTGTGCCCATTATTAGGACCTCCCACCATCCCTGTGCTGAGTTCCCTGATCTACATACCTGCTGTGTCCATTATGAGGGGTTCCCATCATCCCTGTGCTGAGTTCCCGGGTCTGTCCACCTGCTGTACCCATTATGAGTGGTTCTCACTATCCCAGCACTGAGTTCCCTGATCTACACACTTGATGTGCCCATTATGAGGGGCTCCCATCATCCCTTAGCTGAGTTCCTGGGTCTGTCCACCTGCTGTGCCCATTATGAGGGGTTCCCATTATCCCAGTGCAGAATTTCCAAGTCTGCACACTTTCTGTGCCCATTATGAAGGGTTCCCACTATCCCTGCATTGAGTTCCTGGGTCTGTACACCTGCTGTGCCCATTATGAGGGGTTCCCACTATCCCAGCACCAAGTTCCCCATTCTGCACACTTGCTGTGCCCATTATTAGGGGCTCCCACTATCCCTGCTTTGGGTTCCCAGGTCTGCTCACCTGCTGTAACCATTTGGAGGGACTCCCACCATACCTTGCTGAGTCCCTGTGTCAAACATTCCCATAGACACACTCCTAAACCTTGTGGACGGCCTTCCCAGAAGAGTTGAAGCTGTTATAGCTGCAAAGGGTGGGGCCAACTCAATATTGAACCCTACGGACTAAGACTGGGATGCCATTAAAGTTCATGTAAAGGCAGGCGTCACGATACTTTTGGTAATATAGGGTATCTATCTATCTAATTTTCATTGACAGTCACGGGTGAGAAGTTCTTGGAATTACATCTTCTGAGCTGGGTTGAATAAGCCCCACAATTTTCAGTGTATTTGGTGTAGGTCAGGGGTCCAGGTGTGTACGATAGACCTGTCCGCCCCCCTCCCCACTCTGTCCTTTGCCCCTCCTCTATATGCCTCCTGTAATCACCAGTTTAGCACCTGGGACTAATCGATGTTCAGACCCGAGATAAGGTACA
Source organism: Lithobates clamitans (assembly GCA_037952925.1). Lineage (NCBI taxonomy): Eukaryota > Metazoa > Chordata > Amphibia > Anura > Ranidae > Lithobates > Lithobates clamitans. The sequence goes on from JBBGZY010002682.1 coordinate 893,429, forward strand.
ATTATTGGTAGCGGTGTACAGAATTCACCGCTGCCCGCCGCCTGTTCCTGTGTTGGGGCGAGCGGCCGTTATCTAGCAGTCAATTCAGTTAATTTGCTGATGAGGCGGTGAGAATGGATTTCCGCTACCCAGAGTGTCAGCTCGTAAGAAAACTGCTTGTGTCCTTTAACGTAAAACAACAACAAATCAAATACTAGAGGAAAGTAAAGTTTCCCTGCGCGGTGACATTTGTGACAAAGTCAGTAACCCTTTATTGTACAGCAGAATTCTCTCTCATTACTTACAAAGCCACATCACTGCAACATGAGAAAATCTACTTTCTTTCCTTTATGTGTCACATCAAAGCTCCAAGTTCCAGATCAATCATCTGTGATTTCTTACAATGCATTACTTTAGTAACTATCTGATGTTTGCATGCTCAGTGACAGCTAAAGTGTATAGAAAATAAAACATTTTTTTGTTTGTTTTATGTTTGAATGAGGTGGGTAGGATTTATAGCCCTGTCATGTTTTATCATTGTCTGTGTCCCCATTTCTGTTTGTGCTGGACTCTTTGTCTGCTGGACTCTCTGTGTTGTGTGTTGGGACCACTATGAGCTGTGCCCTCTAAGTGCTGTGCTCGATGTCTGATATGTCCTCTGTGCCCCCTATGTACTGTTTCCTCTGCTTGCTGTTGCTTTTATATGCTGGACTCTATGTGTGAGGTGTCCTATGTGTGCCGTGTCCTTAGGTTAATGTGCCCTCTGTGTCCTCTGTGCACTGTGTCCTCTGTCTGCTGGACCTTCTGTGAGCTGTCTCCCCTGTGTGCTGGGTTGTCTGCATGTTGGGCCCTACATGTGCTGGACACTGTCTGCTGGGGCCTCTGTATGCTGGAACCCCTGTGTCCTGTTTCCTCTGTGTGCCGTTTTCCCTGTGTGTTGTTTCTGTAGCAAGGTCTCTGGCCTTGTCCAGTCTAATGAGAACTTTCCAGGCCAAAGATAGCTGACATCCTTCTCTATGTGGTGGGTTGTGAGGCATAGTAAGTGGTAGGGATTGTGAGGAACTCCCTGACTAAACCACAGGGTGCTACATCTCCATTATGTTCAGTTTCCTCTGTGTCTTGTTTTCCCTTTGTGCTGTGTCCTTCGAGTACCGTTTCCTCTGTGTGTTGTTTTCCCTGTGTACTTTGTCCATGGTGTACTTTTTCCTTTTGTGTGCTGTGTCCTCTGTGTTCTGCTTCCGCTGTGTGTTGGTTTAACTGTGTACTGTATCCTTTGTGTACTGTTTCCTCTGTGTGCTATTTTCCCATATGCTGTGTCCTTTATGTTCTGTTTGCCATGTGTGCTGTTTTCCCTGTGTACTGTGCCCTTTATGCTCTGTTTGCCCTCTGTTGTTGTGTCCTCTGTGTGCTGGGTTGTCTGCGTGTTGGGCCCTACATGTACTGTTTTCCCTGTGTCCTTTGTGTTCTGCTTCTTCTATGTGTTGTTTCCCTGTGTGCTGTGTCTTTTGTGTTCTGTTTCTTCTGTGTGCTGTGTCCTTTGTGTCCTGTTTTCTGTGCCCTGTTTTCCCTGTGTGCTGTGTCCTTTGTGTCCTGTTTCCTCTGTGTGCTGTGTCCTTTGTGTCCTGTTTTCTGTGATCTGTTTTCCCTGTGTGCTGTGTCCTTTTTGTCCTGTTTTCCCTGTATGCTGTGCCCTTTGTGTTCTGATTCCTGTGTGCTGTTTTCCCTGTGTGCTGTGTCCTTTGTGTTCTGATTCCACTGTGTCCAGTTTCCTCTGTGTGCTGTGTCCTTTGTGTCTTGTTTTCTCTGTGTGCTGTGTCCTTTGTGTCTTGTTTTCACTGTGTCCTGTTTCCTCTGTGTGCTGTGTCCTTTGTGTTCTGATTCCTCTGTGTGCTGTTTTCCCTGTGTTCAGTGTCGTTTGTGTCCTGTTTTTCCTGTGTGCTGTGTCCTTTGTGTTCTGATTCCTCTGTGTGCACTTTCTTCTTTGAGCTTGGCCTTCCGTGCACTGGGTGCTGGACCCTTTATTTGCTGTTCCCTCTGTGTGTCTGGCCCTCTGTATGCTACAGTGAGGGAAAAAAGTATTTGATCCCCTGCTGACAAAGACATGATCAGTCTATAATTTTAATGGTAGGTTTATTTTAACAATGAGAGACAGAATAACAACAAAATTATCCAGAAAAACACATTTCAAAAAAAGTTGTAAATTGATTTGCATTTTAATGAGTGAAATAAGTATTTAATCACCTATCAATCAGCAAGATTTCTGGCTCCCATGTGTCTTCTATACAGGTAACAAGCTGAAATTAGGAGCACTGTCTTAAAGGGAGTGCTCATAATCTCAGCTTGTTACTTGTATAAAATACACCTGTCTACAGAAGCAATTAATGAATCAGATTCCAAACTCTCCACCTTTTTTTTTTTTTAAATTGAAAGCCTATGGCGTGCATAACACACCCAAAAAACTTCACCCGGTGCCAAAAAAATGTGCACACACATAAAGAGTGGTCACACAGACGTGCCAATTCCCTGATCCCCTGGGGCGTTAGGCTCCAGACGGGGACAAAGGTACTTTACAATGGTCTACCTGGCCGAAACCAGACAGACCCCATTCTCTGGAGGGTCTGCCGAAACAGAACCCACCCAAGTACTAGGTGGGGCTCCCCCGAAGGGAGACCCCATGGTTTAGGGCGAACTAAGCCAGAAGGCCATGTCCACCCCTTCCCAAGACTTTCAGGGCTGGCCCGAGGACCCGTCCTTACTCGAATCAAAGTGACTGCCACTCACAGTGATTTTATGGCACCCCTGGACTGCCACTCCAGGGGCACATACTCCATAGGCTTTCAAAGACCAACCCTGGCCACCAGCCCAGACCACAGCAGCCTCCACCCCAGGCAGAAAGGCATGGAGTTCTGGAAGCTTGGTGAGAGCCCTTTACCGTCAGGCTTCACCGTTGTTCCGTCCCTCCTACCTAATTACATTCGGGAAATACTGGCCGCTCCCCCGGTGGGAGAAAGGGGAGCCAGCGTTCTCTCCTGAATAACTGTCCGGAGCTAGAGTTGCCCCAATCCAGGCCAGAAGGCCAGGGTCCCGACCCTGTGGTTCTCCATCCCCATCAGAAGGCTTCCCTTTCGGCTACGAACCGTCCAGGTCACCTTTACTCCAGCAGGTTTTGCATAGCAACCGCCATCCCATCTCTATCTCGCCATAGATCAGGGACGGAAGCAAGCGCCACCTCCTGGAAACTGATAAGAACAGATACTACATTTGATCTTAGCCAAACTCCCCACCATGGCCAAGACCAAAGAGCCATCCAAGGATGTCAGGGACAAGATTGTAGACCTACACTAGGCTGGAATGGGCTACAAGACCATCGCCAAGCAGCTTGGTGAGAGGGTGACAGAAGTTGGTGATTATTTGCAAATGAAAGAAACACAAAATAACTGTCAAACTTCCTCGGTCTGGGGCTCCATGCAAGATCTCACCTCGTGGAGTTTCAATGATCATGAGACAGTGAGGAATCAGCCCAGAACTACACGGGAGAATTTTGTCAATGATCTCAAAGCAGCTGGGACCACAGTCACCAAGAAAACAATTGGTAACAATTGGTAACAATGCTGTGAAGGACTGAAATCCTGAAGCTCCCGCGAGGTCCCCCTGCTCAAGAAAGCACATGTACATGCCCGTCTGAAGTTTGCTAATGAACATCTGAAAGATTCAGAGAACTGAGTCAAAGTGGTCAGATGAGACCAAAATGAAGCTCTTTGGCATCAACTCAACTCGCCGTGTTTGGAGGAAGAGGAATGCTGCCTATGACCCCAAGAACACCATCCCCACCATCAAACATGGAGGTGGAAACATTATGCTTTGGGGGGTGTTTTTCTGCTAAGGGGACAGGACAACTTCACTGCATCATAGGGATGATGGACGGGGCCATGTACCGTCAAATGTTGGGTGAAAATCTCCTTCCCTCAGGCAGGGCAATGAAAATGGGTCGTGGATGGGTATTGCAGTATGACAATGACCCAAAACCTATGGCCATGGCAACAAAGGAGTGGCTCAAGAAGAAGCAAATTAAGGTCCTGAAGTGGCCTAGCGAGTCTCCAGACCTTAACCCCATAGAAAATATGTGGAGCGAGGTGAATATTCGAGTTACCAAACATCAGCCTCGAAACCTTAATGACTTGGAGAGGATCTACAAAGAGGAGTGGGACAAAATCCCTCCTGAAATGTGCAAACCTGGGGGCCAACTACAAGAAACGTCTGACCTCTGTGATTGCCAATAAGGGTTTTGCCACCAAGTACTGAGTCATGTTTCGCGGTCAAATACTTATTTCACTCATTAAAATGCAAATCAATTTATAACTTTTTTGAAATGCGTTTTTTTTTTTTTTAATTTAATTTGTTGTTACTCTGTCTCTCACTGTTAAAATAAACCTACCATAAAATTTATAGACTGATCATTACTTTATAGTCTGATCATTTATTTGTCAGCAGGCAAACGCACAAAATCAGCAGGGGATCAAATACATTTTTTCCCTCATGTATGTGTTATATGTGCTGTGTTTTCTATGTACTTTATACTCTGTGCGCTGTTTCTTCTGTGTGCTAAACCCCATAGCAGTTGCGCAGGCTTCTATAACAATCGCCCTTCATATGAAATAGGTTGGAGCCATATTAGATTCTCCGCTCACATGGGCCAGTTTCCAGCTTCTCAAGGCTGTAATGAAAAATAATGTTTTTCCTCCAGTCTAGCGCTGTTAAGTGATATCCTGGATCATAACCGCACCAGGCCCACCATATCCTGCAAGCCCATGACCCTTGCTGTGCCATCAGCTGTGGGAATTCTGGAGTTTTCCTTCTATTGTTCAGTCTGGAGGTCTCATCTGATAGACCCAGAGGAAACGAATGACAAGGTAACTTCTTGTAAGAAAAGTTGGATGCAAAGGCATAGATGAACATGAAATTTTACATTAAAATTCACACCCTCAAGTGATTGTAAACTTCCTATGTCAATAAGGAGCTCAAACAGGCAGTAAAACACTGTGAACTGCACATACTCACTAATACCTTCCAACATCTCCATGAGCACCCTTACAACTCTTTAGCCCTAGGTGAATATTGTGCAGATTCTGAATTCTCCTGGTGAAGTTGAATGCTTACCTCCTATGAAGTCCTCATTGTAAAATTAAAGATTGATTTTGAAGGAAAAGGAGAATTTAGCGGAAAAAAGGAGCATGCAGCACTTTTAGATTTAAGGGCCCATCACTGTGCGGCATAGCTTTGCTTATCAATAAAGCTATTGATCATGATGCGGGCACTTTCTTGGCAATCATATGACTTTGTTTGCAAAATGTATACGTAATTGTTAGGATGAGGTTTACCTTTAGATTAAAGCCCAACTCCGGGCAAAAAAAAAGTTTGGGGCTGTGCCCGCACTCCACGGGTCAACTGCTTGTTTTTGCCTAGGGGGGTTGGAGAATGGAGATATACTTACCTAAACTTCCAATCCTGACACCTCCCTCTGTGGTCTAGCAGTCTTGTGAGGTGGACTGTTTCTGAAGTCCTCACACTCATAGACCTTCTCTGGACGTGAGGATTTCAGGAACAGCCCACGGCTGGATCATGGGGGAGAACCATTTGCAGGTGGAGCAGAGGGTTGGGTGAGTATAAACTTTCTCTGTGCCCCTAGACAAAAACAAGCAGTTGACCCGTGCAGTGCAGGCACAGCCCCACTACATAGTAAACTTTTTTTTTGGCCCGGAGTTGGGCTTTAAGAGTTAGCACTAGGGTGGAGTTACCTTTAGGGTTAGGGTTAGGGGGAGCTGAGCTGCTCTGTCACTGCTGGGAGGTTAAGCAGAGAAAGCTGGACGTCTCAATCACTGTTTGGAAGGGGAGTGGCGTGAGTTGAGCTGCCAAGCAATTGGTACCAGGGGAAGATGGAGAAGCTGAGCTGATGGATTACTACTGAGAGAGGAAGCAGAGGGAGCTGAGCTACTGAATTACTTCTGGTAGAGAGCAGTTGCTAAATTACTGTTAGGAGAGGGAGCAGAGGTATATGAGCAGCTAGGTCACTGCTAGGAGGTGGAGTGGGGGAGCAGAGCTACTGAATTACTGCTGGGAGAGGAAGCAGGGGGAGCTGAGCTGCTGACTTATGGCTGGGAGAGGGAGCAGGGGGAGCTAAACTTTTGAGTCACTGCTAGGAGGTGGAGTGGGGGAGCAGAGCTACTGAATTACTGCTGGGAGAGGAAGCAGGGGGAGCTGAGCTGCTGACTTACTGCTGGAAGAGGGAGCAGGGGGAGCTGAGCTACTTAGTTACTGCTGGGAGAGAGTAGGAGAATCTGAGCTGCTGAATTCCTGTTAGGAGAGGGAGCAGGGGTATCTGAGCCACTAAGTCACTGCTAGGAGGTGGAGTGGAGGAGCTGAGCTACTGATTTTTTGCTGGGAGAGGGAGCAGGGGGAGCTAAGCTGTTGAGTCACTGCTAGGAGATGGAGTAGGAGAGCTGAGCTTCTGAGTTACTGCTGGGAGACCGAGCAAAGGCATCAGAGTTGCTGAATTACTGCTGGGAGAGGAAGCAGGAGGAGCTGAGCGGCTGGCA
>JBBGZY010002682.1:905000-1187500 GCA_037952925.1 Lithobates clamitans
CTTCTTCACCGACACCTTTATTTAACTTAGTTCTGAGAGCATCCAACACCAAAGGTTTCATCTCCCAATGTTATAATATGCTCCTGCAGAGCTTTCTGAACAAACATCCATTGAGAATGATGGATAAGTGGGAGAGAGATGTGGAACAGTTAGATGGAGACCAGTTGGAAGAGATTTTACAGGCGGTGCCCACGAGCTCTCTGAATGTATCACAAAGGCTAACACAACTGTATCTTATCTTGAGAGTGTATTATACCCCGCATAGATTACACAAAATGGGTCTCAGACCTCCCCCGATGTGCGCTAGATGCAAAAGAGACCATGGCGATCTGATCCATCTACTGTGGAGTTGCCCGAAGCTTCACTCCTATTGGGGCGGAGTGGTGGATACCATAAACAGGGTATTTCAGATCTCTATGCCCACCGAATCAAAACACTGTTTACTAAATGTATTGGAGGTCTTTTAATGGGAGGAATGCATCAGAATAGCAGTTACCAGAACCCTACTGTTAGCACGTAAGATGATAATGCTCCACTGGAAATCAGAGGACCCTCCCACAGTTAAGGAATGGATTTCTGCGGTTGGGAACATGATTAGAATGGAGAAAACTTTGTGGCACGTGGCTGGTTGTGCCTGGACTTGTCCCGGTGAATCTGGTGATGGGTAGATTACTAGGTCTGAATGCTGGTACAGATTATTGGTCTGACTAAAAAAGGCGAAGCGACATAGGGTGGCACGGGATGGGTAAGGATTTGAGGGCAGGAATAGACCTTGCTGGGCCTAACCCATGACGGGATTACAGCCAATTTGTACTGAGGATTTGTAAAATATGCTATGTAACTGTGTATTGCTGAAGCCTGGTTCTGTTTGTTTATGTTGAACTCAATAAACTTTTCTTTGGATTAAAAAAAAAAGTATTGTACACGTCACAATTTTTTTGGGTAAATATATTTCTAAGGGTGCTATTTACATGACATTTTTGGTGGTAACAACCCATGCAATCCATACATACAAAGACACCAAAAAAAATAAGTTCAGAAATGAAGTTCTGTGTAATAAAATAGAATGACACAGGGAAAAAGTATTGAAAATGCTAACTGAAATGTATTTAATACTTGGTACAAAATCCTTTGTTGGTAATAACAGCTTCAAGATGCCTCCTGTATGGAGAAATTAGTCGCATGCGTTGCTCAGGTGTGATGTAGGCCCATTCTTCCACACAATCTTCAAATCTTGAAGGTTCTGTGGGCCTCTTCTATGAACTCTGATCTTTAGTCCTTTCCATAGATTTTCTATTGGTGTCAAGTCCGGTAATTGGCTGGGCCATTCTTGCAGCTTTATTTTCTTTCTTTTTAACCAATTGAGAGTTTCCTTGGCTTTGTGTTTGGGATCATTATCTTGCTGAAATGTCCCTCCTAATTCCGGGTCTTTCTGAAGCTCTCCACAAGTGGTCCTTGGTAGGCCCACAAGGGGTAATTTTGGTAGGCGCTCCTTTAAGAACAGGGGTGTGGTTAGGAGTCGGGAGAATTATGGTGGAAGTTAATGCGAGGAAGAGAAGGAAGTGACGTCAGGCGAGAGCAGAGAGCGTGGAGATTCTCACCCGCCCTCCTTATGTTTGGTCTTTATGTCAGTTGGGCTGTCAGGACAGCCCGGCAGTGGTGGGTCTTTGGAAGAAGAGAAGAAGACTGGTATATAAGGTGGTTGGGACCCATCTGTGGTATGGGTTTCCCCGGGGGTTTAACCAGGAAGGGGTTAAAATGGTAGGTCACTACGGATGTCGAGTACCGTCTCCGAGACGGTGGCTTGCGACTGGAGGCCTTAGTTTTTAAAAAAGTTGATCGCAGTGACCAAGTTGTGTGTCGTTGCCCTCAAAGACCACCAAAGTATAGAGAACTTTCAGTTGATGGTTATTTAAACTTTAATTTCTTAAGTTACGTTATTATTTAAAATGAAAGGCGGTAAGGCCATTTTACTCTAAAACCTTGCCATGTCATTTATGGGGTAAAGGGGTGGTTTGGAAGTTATGGAATAACAGGTTGAGTAGAAAACTGGAGGTATATGTCCTTCGTATGTGAAGTGTTTGGAGCTGTGACCATGTGATCTTTTCACACCAAGAGTTTCCATACCCAAATGTTATTAAGAGCACCTCTGGGGTGAACACTCCCAAAAGGCTCAGACATAGCGGATTCTCTGCTTTCCCAGCCCATGGCCAGACAAGGTAGCCTGCTCAAACCAGTATAATGGACCCTTCCAGCTTTCCCAGGGAGAATTTACTCCCGGCCTCCAATGTCGCTTGGGCGCTCCGGGTTACATTCCTGCCGGTACTAACCTTTCAGGCCCCCATCACTGTAGCAGGGTTGCATAGTCACCACCCAGACCCGGTCGGGTCAGAATGATAACACAGTGCCCCCACCAGATCACTTATAAGAACAGATACTAGGCTTGATCTTGGCCAAAAGGCCAAGAAGCAAACTTTATGTACCCCTGGACTAGATGATGCTGGACATCTTCCAGCCAGGAAATGTGGTACGTGAGAAGCTCACAGTGTGCAGTGAAATCAGCGTACGTGAATTAAATCCCGGAGAGGGGCCTGTACAACTGTGCAAGATTAAAGGAAAGACTGGAGTTCAGCTTTACAAAAGACAAGCGATAAACAGATACATTTCATCACGGAGGTTAGTTTATGGATTTTATACGAGGCTCAAATCAAAGACGATGAAACATGAAGTGATTTCTGGTTTTATATTGGATTTATAAAACAGACTTGATTTTATTTCTGAATAGGTTAAGGTGGATCCCGTCAAGGCAGCCAAGATTTACCCTTCGTTGCCCAGCAGATAATAACACACATTATTATTTTTGGGCTTCTTTAAATAGAGGGCAGAAAAGTGACAAGTGATACAATTTTTTGGTTCGAATTCCAGTTATCACGCCATTATTCGGTTGACGATACTGAATTTGTTTTTTTATGATCCTGACAATATGTCATGCTCCCATCGTAGATACACGGCTCTCCGTGGCGTTCTTTTAAGTTGCTTTAGCTCTATTTTTTTTTATTGAAGGTCAGTCGGGGAATGAGCGCTCTCCGGAGGCGGGTTGGCCGGCGTCCAGGCTCTTCTTGTCCAGATTTTCATGCTGCAGATGCTCCAAAAGATTAAGACTTAGTAAAGAAAATACAGACGTTTAACCCCTCCCATCCCGGGGGTCAAGGCCCAGGGGACAGCTGTACAGTAGCTCAGGAAACAGCCAGTGGGCAGCGCAGGAAGTGATCGGAAATTTCTAGCGTTTGCCTGTCATGTGCCCCGGTTTCCTGCCCATTGTGTGGAGTTTGCTATGCAGGGACAGGAACCTTTGATAGGAGAGTTATGGCTTTCCTGACACAGTGCAGCAAGGGTGTGGGGGGGGGGCAGTGAAAGTTAAGTCATAAGCATGGGGGGAAGTATTCCTGCTGAGACAAGGACCGGGGTATGACGCGGGGGCTTAGTGTGGTGCGGTCTGTGACAGGATGAATAATGTTACTGGAAACTACAAGAGGATACAGTTACCAAAAACTGGAGGAGAGAGCTGACAGGTCCAGGATGTGACAACATGCGTGTAGACCACACGTGCCTTTGGGTAATTATACCATCGCTGGATCTGACAGCCGATGGCCCTTATAGACTTGTAATACAACTCAATAGCTACAGAAGGCCATGCAGGTGCAATGGGGCCCCAACAATAAAAAATAAAAAAAACTTCCCAATCCACTAAGAGCTCCAGTTTGCTCTCTCTTGGACCCCCTTCCAGTTTACTCGCACACCCTTAAAGTGGTTATAAACCTCAGAGATGAAATACACTATATTGTCAAAAGTATTGTGACGCCTGCCTCTATTGGGAGCATAAGATACCCCAGAACTGAATAAACGAACATGATGAGGACTTCAGAATTAACTTGCTGAATTGTACCAAAATGTCCCATAGAATCTCTAATGCTGATGGTAACGATGAATCCTCTCAGACAACCTCCCCGGCACCAGGGACCGCCCTCTCAGAAGTCAACCCCTCTACGGAACAGGAGGGTAGGAGGCCTGGTGATGTTTGCAGCCTGTTACCTCATGAGGAAGGGGGTGCACATATACTATATTACCAAAAGTATTGGGACACCTACCTTTACACACACATGAACTTTAATGGCATCCCCTGTCTTAGTCCGTAGGGTTCAATATTGAGTTGGTCCACCCTTTTCAGCTATAACAGCTGGCACCTTCCGTTTCTAACATGACTGCACACCAGTGGATAAAGCAAGGTCCATAAAGACATGGATGAGCGAGTTTGGGGTGGAGGAACTTGCATGGCCGGTGCTAGCACTAGGCAAACTAGGCTGCCGCCTAGGGCGCCTGGCCACTGGTGTTCCTACTCTGTTCTCTCTGCAGCGAGCAACTAAGTCTCAGCGTCAGCAGGCAGCCGCCTCTCCGTTTGCACATAGTGTCTTAGGCGCAGTGACAGCGGAGGACTGTGTCTATGTTCCGACTCCCGAATGAATGGAAGCTAGCAAACATTCATTGATGGGCACTGGTAGGCTGCATTGATGGGCGCTGGTGAGGCTGCAATTAATGGGCGCTGGTGAGGCTGCATTGATGGGAGCTGGTGAGGCTGCAATTAATGGGCGCTGGTGAGGCTGTGTTTGATGAGCGCTTCATTAAAAAGGTGGGGTATACATGAGCAGGGCAAAGGGGTGGAGCCGGGGGTGTCAAAAATCCTTGTACCAGCCCTGGAAACTTGACTGGCCTGCACAGAGTCCTGATCTCAACTGGATAAAACACCTTTGGGATGAATTAGAGTGAAGACTGCTTGCCAGGCCTTCTCATCCAACATCAGTGCCTGACCTCACAAATGTGCTTCTGGAAGAATGGTCAAACATTCCTATAGACACACTCCTAAACCTTGTGGACAGCCTTCTCAGAAGAGTAGAGAGTAGAGAGACTGGGATGCCATTAAAATTAATGTGCGTGTAAAGGCAGGCGTCACAATACTTTTGACAATATAGTGTATGAAGAAAGCATATACCTCTATAGGGAGAAAAATGGTGACAAAGGAGGGAGCTCCAGCTAATTGACAGCCTCAGCCTTGTTCCTGTGAGCTGTGTGTGTGTGGGGGGGGGGGTCCCCTCTCTCAAATCAGCTGTCAGAGCTCTCCTCACTGAGATCTGCAATGTGTAATTTTAGCTCTCCGCCCCCTGCTTTCTGAAAGCTCAGACAAGCTTCATATATTCTGGACTTTGAACAGATGTAGGGAAGAGAAGACTGCAGATAAATATGTAGCGCTACCCCTGCAGGAGCTGCTGGTTACTGGATCCCCCTATTCCTGCACAGCCAGGCAACACGCATTTTAAACTTGCATACAGACACAAGAAATCAGTCCATGGGCTTATTTGTGTTGTTTTATTGGGAAAAACAACTTGCATAGGTTATAGAGATTATGGGATACCTAGGCCTGGGCTCCCCTCCCAGGCCACATGGCAGCAACCTCAGCACTCCATCTACCACCTGACTCTCCGTGCTGGCCTGGCTCCACAATATTTAATGGCTGATCTAGCCACTCTGCCTGGGGATCAGGGCCAGATTTCCCACAAGGTCACCGAGGCCAGGCCTGGGGGCGGCAGTGGCGTAGGGGCGGTGTCGCTCCTGCGGCGACTTCTCGACTTTCGCGGCCGCCCCCCCCCCCCCTTATTTTACAGTTTTTTTCGCCGGCGCCGGCTGCCGCTAGAGGTCTCCACCGGCCGCCATTTTACAGAAGACCAGAACGCCTTGTGGCTGCCAATAGAAATTGAACTGCGGTGCCGCCCACCCCCCGCCCCGCTGCTGGTCTGACAGTCTGTGACATGTTGTGGGAAAGGCCGGGGGGAGGGGAGGGGCGGGGCGGAGGGTGGGCAGTGTCCCGGTGTTCTGCCATATAGTGTCCTCCTATCGGATAGTGTCCGCTCCGTACTGCGCAGGCGCAGCGCTTGCGCAGTACGGAGCAGAAGGAGATGCCGAAAATGTCCGAAGTTGAACAGCTGACCATCAGCTGTAGACGGCGCTTCGGCAGTTCTTAGCGATGGCTGTGTAAGAGGGCCCCTCGCGGGCTCGCTTCGCTCGCCACGCTTCGGGCACGGCCTCGCTGCGCTCGGCAACTATATATTCTCACTCTATGTCCACTTGGATAGTAGGGAATGATCCTGGACATAGGGTGAGAATAAAAGCGCAGGCGCCGTGTACAGCTGATGATCAGCTGTTAAACTTCGGAGACTTTCGGCGTCTCCTTTGTCCTCCGTACTGCGCCTGCGCAGTACAGGGAGGACACTATATGATAGGGGACTGTATTTGACAAGACACCGGCCAGCTCAACTTCTATTGGCAGCCACCCGGCCATCTCTGTCTATTGTTCCACGCTGCCTGTTAGAGAGTCTCCGCTGCTGGGGGAGGGGGGCTTCTCCACTGGGGACACTGGATGTAAGGGGGGGCTTCTCCACTGGGGACACCTGATGTAAGGGGGGCTTCTCCACTGGGGACACCTGATGTAAGGGGGGCTTCTGCACTGGTGACACCGAATGTAAGGGGGGCTTCTGCACTGGGGTAACCTGATGTAAGGGGGGCTTCTCCACTGGGGACACCGGATGTAAGGGGGGGCTTCTGCACGGGTAACCTGATGTAAGGGGGGCTTCTCCACTGGGGACACCGGATGTAAGGGGGGGCTTCTCCACTGGGGACACCGGATGTAAGGGGGGGCTTCTCCACTGGGGACACCGGATATAAGGGGGGCTTCTCCACTGGGGACACCGGATGTAAGGGGGGGGCTTCTCCACTAGAGACACCGGATGTAAGGGGGGCTTCTCCACTGGGGACACCTGATGTAAGGGGGGGCTTCTCCACTGGGGACACCAGATGTAAGGGGGGGCTTCTCCACAGGGGAAACCAGATGTAAGGGAGGGCTTCTCCACTGGGGACACCTGATGTAAGGGGGCTTCTCCACTGGGGACACAGGATGTAAGGGGGGGCTTCTTCACTTGTGACACCTGATGTAAGGGGGGGCTCCTCCACTAGAGACACCGGATGTAAGAGGGACTTCTCCACTGGTGACACCTGATGTAAGGGGGAGCTTCTCCACTGGGGACACCGGATGTAAGGGGGGCTTCTCCACTGGGGACACCGGATGTAAGGGGGCTTCCCCACTGGGGACACCTGATTTAAGGGGGGGCTTCTCCACTGGGGACACCTGATGGGGGCTTCTCCACTGGGGACACCTGATGGGGGCTTCTCCACTGGGTACACCTGATGGGGGCTTCTCCACTGGGGACACCTGATGTAAGGGGGGCTTCTCCACTGGGGACACCTGATGTAAGGGGGGCTTCTCCACTGGGGGACACCAGATGTAAAGGGGGCTCCGCTACTGGGGACACCAGAAGTAAGGACAGACTCTGCTGGGGGCACCTGATGGCATCAGGTGGCAGGTGACACGCTGAGGGGTCCCACTGATTCTGGATTATGGTGAGTTGAATGATTTCATTGTATATTACAATGTAATAATAGTAATAATGCGCTTCAATCATCCTGATACCATAACAACCATGGTGCTGGGATGATTGAAGCACTAACCCCAGGTGTTTGGAGTATCTTTATCTGCTGATTTGTTAAACTCTGGAATACACATATTTCTATTGTGGTGTAGGATCTGGGCCTGCTGTCCCTCCATCCCTCTTTCCTTCCTTCTCTCTCCTTCCCTCCTGCTTTCCTTCTTTCTCTCTCCCTCCCTCCCCCCCTCTTTTCCCCTTTCTTTCTCCACCTCTCATTTATCTCAGACTCTAACCACACCCCATTAGAACCACGCCTATATAAGCCACGCCCACTATTTTATGTAAACCACGCCCGGAATGGTGGTGTGTGTGTGTGGGGGGGGGGGGGGGCGGCATTGAAGGACCCGGCCTTGGGGCGGCAAAGGGAGTAAATACGGGCCTGCTGGGAATTGGCCAGATTCCCTTAAGTATGCAGATTAGCAGCTCCTGGCCTCCACCCATTGGCTTCCAGAAGCTTCTCCAAGCTTCTAGAACCAGGGGGAAGGATCAGAGGCCTGACCTGTAGAGCCCTCCAGCCTGACCTATAGTAACCCGACCCAATTACAGACTCACACAACTACCATGAGTCACAAAATAAATTTACCTAAACTAGTTGCACACTAGAGGGTGCTACAATCAGGTTGACTTATGTAAAAGGATTTGTTTCATCTCTGTGTATCACCCAATGCCAGTCACTTCATTGGGTATATGCCACATGTATGGACTCCTTGGCATTACATGCAGTAAGCATTCATTTTGAATTGTACCCCCAATGCATTAAATCAACACAGTTCTGATGCAGCATGCATTGCAGCACACCACATGGGGTTTCCCCAACCTAATTCATTCAGGTATGGTATTAATTTTAATGGGGAGCTCACATAAAAAACGACATAAGGTTCCCCCAAATTATTTTGATGGTTTTATAGGGTAACCCACACAAAAGTAAAAAAAATGCATGAGGTTCCCCCCAAAAATTTAACACCAGACCCTTATCTGAGCAGGCAGCCTAGCTTACCAGGAAAGGGGGAGATGAGTGTGTACCCCGCTGAACCATGCTAGGCTGTACCTTGTCAGGAGAAACCCCCCTGGCAAAGCACCTTGTCCCCATGTTGGCGAGGACAAAAGTCTTTACCTTCAACCCTGGTCGGTAGTTGTGGGGGTCTGCACTTTATACCCAAACGTTTAACAAGTAAATTTTTAATCATTTCCAAAAAAATAAATTTTTCCCGTCCCGCAAGTGCACCGCCCTAGTGTGAAAAGGCACACTGGAATGAATGAGAGGTGGTATTCAGGCGCTTAGCAGAGGCTATTTCTAGTGCTAAAGTGCCTGAAAACTGCCCCAGTGGGAAAGGGGTCTAAGAAAAAAAACAAAAAAAATAAAAAACAATGCACCCAACTAATCCAATGGCACCATTAGCCACATATCATCAGCTACATAATGAAAGAGGCAGGGACAGTTGTACAATCATTGCTGTGTATGGCCATGGCCATATTTGGGCAATGTTATCACCTAAATATGGCCATCTGACTATATTTAGGCAATAATGTAACCCCTCTGATCCCCGCCCATTTGCTTGCATCGCCAAGTATTCCCAGCCATGTAAGCAAATGGGCCAGGTGACATCAGTGACTGGTGAGGATGCAAGTGCAAGTTGGGGGGGAATATACCGGGGGACTTATTGACCTGGGGGGGGGGATATCCTGGGGAATAGACTGACCTGAGGGATTATACTTGGGGAAAGACTGACCTGGGGGGGATTATACTGGGGGACAGATTGACCTGGGAGGGAAGGATTATACTGGGGGACTAACTGACCAGGGGGATAATACTGGGAGATAGACTGACCTGGGTGGGATTATACTGGGGGGCAGACTGACCTGGGGGGATTATAATGGGGGAAAGACTGACCTGGGGGGATTATACTGGGGGACAGATTGACCTGGGAGGGAAGAATTATACTGGGGAACTGACTGACCGGGGGGGGGGGGGATTATACTGGAAGATAGATTGACCTGGGTGGGATTATACTGGGGGACAGACTGACCTGGGGAGGGTTATACTGAAGGACAGATTGGCCTAAGGGGGTTATACTGAGGAACAGATTGACCTGGGGGGGTTGTATTGGTAGACAGACTGACCTGGGGGGGATTATACAGGGGACAGAGTGACCTGGAGGAGATTGTATTAGGGGGACAGGCTGATCAGAGGAGAAATTGCCCTGGGGGGGGGGATTATACTGGGGAACAGACTAAACTGGGGGGGGGGACTTTATTGGGTTACAGATTGACCTGAGGGGAGGGGGAAGGATTATACTGGGGGACAGACTAACTTGAGAGAGATGTACTGGGAGACATACTAACCCAGCAGGGATTATACTGGGGGACAGATTGACCTGGAGGGCGGGGAGGATTATTCTGGGGGACAGACTGACCTGGAGGGGATTCTACTGGGGGACAGACTGGCCTGGGGGGGATTATACTGGGAGACAGACTGACCTGGGGGGATTATACTGGGGGACAGACTGACCTCGGGGGAATTATACTGGGGGACAGACTG
Organism: Lithobates clamitans; assembly: GCA_037952925.1. NCBI lineage: Eukaryota > Metazoa > Chordata > Amphibia > Anura > Ranidae > Lithobates > Lithobates clamitans. Next base: position 915,132 of record JBBGZY010002682.1, read on the forward strand.
ACCTGGGGGAGATTATACTGGGGGACAGACTGACCTGGGGGGGATTATACTGGGGGACAGACTGACCTGGGGGGGATTATACTGAGGGACAGACTGGCCTAGGGGAGGGAAGGATTATACTGGGGAACAGACTGACCTGGGAGAGGGAAGGATTATACTGGGGAACAGACTGACCTGGGGGAGGGGGATTGTACTGGGGGACAGAGTAACCTTGTTTGATTTATCAATGCCCCCGAAGCCCCTTCTACCAAGCCCCTCCAACCATTAACACAATTTGGTCACACAGCGCACTATGCGCGCTACATAATTCTTCTATTTGGTGTGCCCAATGGTGTTCTAGGTCTTTTACAATCTTAACAATACCCCTGGCACAATGGAAATCATGTCTACTCTTCACTGTGGCTCTTCACTAAGCAAGCCCACTGATTTTAGTAGAAGCTTGCAGCTTTTTGCTCCAGCATTCCAGGGTTACACAACACTCCGACCATTGTGTGCGCTATATTCCACGTCTCCACTCCTTTTTTTTAATTTTTTTTTTTTATTGTGGCTGAAACCCAATCCACACCAGCAATGTGGCCTCAATTTGTTTCGCTGCCCATCTATCACAGGCTAGAATTCCACGTAATGCTATCCAGGCTGAAACTCGCCAGAATGTTTTCAAAATAAACCGCCAACGCACCGACTTACCTCCAAAATCTCTCACGCTGAAAGGCAACACCCGATTTAAACACTGGAAAAAGAAAAACCTCAATTAGGCCGTGCAAGGTTTCCGACGGGCGAATTTACATTGACATGGATTTTTTTTTTTTTTACCATCGCCCTTGTTATTTTATCCTGCGTCCAATTACCTCCACCGCTTCTCCGTGACTGCGGAATGAATAAACAGACTGTGCGGAGAAGCAGACGGAGCAAAGGCTTAGCGTTTAAAGGCCACAACGCTAAGAAAAAAAAACAGATAGTATCACCGAAGGATTGTACGCTCAAAGTATTTCCTTCACTGTTCAGCTGTGTACAACACTGCACTGGATGCTTATCAGACAGAAAACATCCATACATGCTTGTAGATAAGGATATACATTGTATCAATAAGACAGGACATGAAGAGGTAATATAGAATAATCCTCTGTCTACAACAGGGGTAGGCAACCTTGTGAGCACAGTGTGCCGAAAAATGTTTTCAAAGAAATTGAGCGTGCCGATTTTATAGCAAAAAAATGTCAACTTTACACTCTCAATCACGAAAATTATTTTTATAAAGTAAATGCTGTAAACTACTTGAGTAGTGAGAAATTACCATCCTGCACTCACACGCCTCAGATCAGCCCCAATTCATGCAGCTTCACACCTCAGATCACTGTAACCTCCTGCACATCTGCCCCACCACTGTAGCCCCCTGCACATCTGCCCCACCTCTGTAACCCCCTGCACATCTGCCCCACCAATGTACCCCCTTTCTCATCTGTCCCACCACTGTAACCCCCTGCACATCTGCCCCGCCACTGTAACCCCCTGCACATCTGCCCCGCCACTGTAACCCCCTGCACAACTGCCTCACCACTGTACTACCCTGCAAACCTGCTCCACCTCTGTACCCCCTGCTCATCTGTCCCACCACTGTAACCCCCTGTACATCTACCCCACCAATGTACCCCCTTTCTCATCTGTCCCACCACTGTAACCCCCTGCACATCTGCCCCGCCACTGTAACCCCCTGCACATCTGCCCCACCACTGTAACCCCATGCACATCTGCCCCGCCACTGTAACCCCCTGCACAACTGCCTCACCACTGTACTACCCTGCAAACCTGCTCCACCTCTGTACCCCCTGCTCATCTGTCCCACCACTGTAACCCCCTGTACATCTGCCCCACCAATGTACCCCCTTTCTCATCTGTCCCACCACTGTAACCCCCTGCACATCTGCCCCGCCACTGTAACCCCCTGCACATCTGCCCCACCACTGTAACCCCATGCACATCTGCCCCACCACTGTACTACCCTGCACATCTGCTCCACCTCTATACCCCCCCTGCTCATCTGCCCCACCAATGTTCCCCCTTTCTCATCTGCCCCACCACTGTAACCCCCTGCACACTGGCCCCACCACTGTACTACCCTGTACATCTGCCCCACCACTGTGACCCCCTACTCATCTGCCCCACCAATGTTCCCCCTTTCTCATCTGCCCTACCACCGTACCTCCCTGCACATCTGCTCCACCGCCGTACCCCCATGCTCTTCTGTCTTACCGCTAAACCATTTTCTCATCTGTCCTAACACTGAACTTATCTGCTCATCTGCCCCCCCACTGTAACCCCCTTTCTCATCTGGCCCACCAATGTACCTCCTGCACATCTCTCTCACCTCTGTTCCCCTTGCCCTTTGCCCCACCACTGTAACCCCCTGCTCATGTGTTCCACCAATGTACCTCCTTTCTCCTCTGCACCCCTCTGCACATCTGCCCCCCCCTCTTTACCCCCCCCTGATCCTCTGCCCCACTACTCTAACCCCCTGCTCATCTCATGCTTTTCTGTCCCACTGCTGAACCCCCTTCTCATCCCTCCCACAACTGTACCCCCTTGCTCTTCTGTCCCACCACTGTAACCCCCCTGCTCATCTGCCCCATGATGTACCCCTTTTCTCATCTGCCCCACCACTGTACCTCCCTGCACATCTGCTACACCGCTGTATCCCCATGCTCTTTTGTCTCGCTACTGAATCACCTTCTCATCTGTCCTAACACTGAACCCATCTGCTCATCTGCCCCACCACTGTAACCCGCTTTCTGATCTGCCCCACCAGTGTACCTCCTGCACATCTGTCTCTCCTCTGTACCCCCCTGCTCTCCTGCCCCACCACTGTAACCGCCTGCTCATCTGTCCAACCAATACACCTCCTTTCACATCTGCCCCACTGCTCTACCCCCTGCTTTTCTGTCCCACCACTGAACCCCCTTCTCATCTGCCCCAACACTAAACCCCCCAGCTCATCTGTCCCACCACTGTAACCCTCTTGCTCTTCCGTCCCACTGCTGAACCCCCTTCTCATCTCTTCCACCACTGTACCTCCCTGCACATCTGCCCCACCGCTGTACCCTTCTGCTCTTCTGTTCCACCTCGGAACCCCTCCTGCTCATTTTCCCTACTGCTGTACCCTCTTCTCATCTATCATATGTGTGATATGCAGAATGGTGAAATGAAGCAGAGACGAGACTGTAACGATATCAAGTACGGGACATGACAAGCTGTAGCTAGCTGCCATCTTGTGTGGAAGTAGCCATGACAGTTTTGCTAACCATGTAACCTCACAGAGAACTCTGAACTCCGTCTTCCCCACCTTAGGAATTCAAAGCTTTTTAAGTTCAACAGAAAAGGTTATCTCAACAGAGAAAACAGTTCAGGCCTGTCGTAAAACTGTCACCCTCCCCATTCAGAGCCCTAACAGACCTCGGTCGTAAAGTTTCTGAATACACCTCAAAAGAATAAGTATGAAATTTCAGCATGTTTCATAACTTCTGACTTAGTAATAGCACAGACATAATCTGGACATATTTAGCTTCCTCAGATAATATGGAACGTTTCAAGTCCAGACACCCCTATGTCAGGTCATATGGGAAACCCCTGGGACCACTTATTCCTCCAAAGCAGGCTATACGTTATAGATATGGCATGTTTAGACTTGTTTTGAAGGAAATCTCAAGTTGAATAATAATATGGATATTTGGAGTCTGTCAACACTATAGATGCAGATATATGAATATGTATTAAAGAAATCTACCTGGGACATGGTCATGAGTGTAGACACCTCCCAGCAACCAACCCCTAAAACCAGCTGGCCAGATGATTGGTTACTGGTCGCTGTCAACACCCCCTTTGATTTGACAGAAAAGAGGAGATGTCAAGACAATGGGCAGTTCTCCTTTTACCATCCAAGAAGAAACATCTGCCAAGTCGAGAACCGATTACCTAGCTCATCGATCGAACTCTGATCAACCCTCGGACATTAATTGCAAGTATCCTTCCTTCCCAATTCTACCTTATTGCTTTGTGGCTGTATATTGTCTTTATCTTTTGAAACATCTTTTTTCTGTAAATATTTTATTTGCATCAACCTTGACCTTTTCATAATAAACCCTTATGTTGAAAAGTGTTAACCTTGTCTCTAAAGCTCTTAATGCAAGCTATAAACGAACCTGCCTCCTGAAGGGCGCTACTGTTATAGAGTAAGACTCTGAGCAGACCTGTCTGTAGTGGCAGTGTGTGTGTGGCAGACGCTTATTCTCAAATTATAATTGGTATTGCAAAATTACGAGTCTCCCCCGGCTCGGTCTTTTAAACGGGGGTGGTGGCAGTTAAAGAGTTAATTGTGTAATTAGCCCAGTGACAATCACTCTCAGGCTGCTCGCACCTAGATTGTGGTCCCGCAAGCTGGAAAATCTTTGTGCTGGGCGCAGCTGAGAGTGGCATTGTTACGTAAGTGACAGCGTGGTGTGAGGTTGGCCGGTCCTTTGTCGCGAGTTAGCGAGGAGGGCAGGGATCTGACACCCGCGTTCGTCACATATTGGCTGGCAGCGTAGCGGGATAGTTTCGCATTAAGAGCATTCAGTGCATTGTTAGGAATTAGCTCTGCACTGAAGGATTGTAACCTTTGTGGAAACAGTCCTTAGAGACAAGCTGGTGCATATTTTTTGATTTTGATTTTTTCAAGAGAGACATACAGCAACAGCTCCTTCCTACACCTTCTTCCTATCTCTTCTTTCTGTTCTATCTCTTCTGCTTGCAAAATGTCTGGGTTATCAGCATATAAAAAGATGAGCAAGAATGAACTGACTGTTGAGTGCACAGAAAGAGGAATTGACGTTGGTGGCAAAAATCGTGAAGGCTTGATACATGCCTTACAGGAGTTTGATATCCGTGCACACCAGAACCTGGGGGAAACTGGACCAGAAAGGGTTTCCGCTACTCCAGAGCCCAGTGGTTCAGAGGCGGCCTCACCAGATGGGCAAGCAGAGACTGACACTGGAATACCACGGATTGTTACCTCCAAGTCACCACAAGAGCAGGCTAGCATCAGATTGCCTGAAACCATCATAGACTCTCTTCAAATGCAAGAAACTCTACAAAACCTCAGGGAGACGGATCCTGTGGTGTACTTGCAGTTTCTGGAACGCCAGGCCGAGCGGGAGGAACGCAGGGCTGAGAGGGAGGCTGATCGTCGGCACGAATTGGAGATGGCTAGGCTCCAGCAGCAGCGACAGGCTCAGAACCTCGGATCCCTAGAGCACAGGGATGCCTCTCTGCCAGTGACCCCGGCAGCCAAGTTTCCAGTTATGGAAAAGGACAGTGACATTGACGTGTATCTACTGTCGTTTGAAAAAACTTGCCGTCAGTACCATCTGCCCCCAGCACAATGGGCCCGGTACCTGACGCCAGGGCTACGAGGCAAGGCCCTGGATGCTTATGTCGAACTGTCAGAAGAACAGTGCGACGATTATGCGGCCCTAAAAGCTGCAATCATCCAGAAGTTTCAGCTAACCCCTGAAGTGTACCGGAAGCGTTTTAGGTCCTTGCAAAAGGGGCCTGGGGACTCATACATGGATGTGGTAGGTCGCTTACGTACCACATTCCGGCAGTGGACTTAAGGCTTGGAAGCCGATTCTTTTGAATCCCTGGAAGATCTTATGATTGCAGATCAACTTTTGCACATCTGTCCTACAGACGTCAGACAGTTTGTGCTGGAGCGAAAGCCAGCCTCTGCCAAAGCAGCAGCAGAACTGGCAGATACCTATATCCACTCTCGGGTATCTGACCATCGCAAGGCTCCTCTGAATGGCTGGAAAGGAGGGAAATCGCACACGGCAACCCCTCCTCTGCCTACCAAACAACTTCCTCAGCGGCCGGAACCTGCAACTCCTGGAGCCAAGGCCTTCCTAACTGACAAACGCAAATGCTACAACTGTGGGGGAGCCGGACATCTCAGGGCGCAGTGCCCTGAGCAGAAGAAGACGACATCACCTGGCCATCCGGCTAGCAACCCTTCCGCTGTGCTGCTCGTCAGTGGGAAACCTCCCGGAACCAATGCCAACTTGCAGCCAGTCATCGTAGGCCACCGGACTGTAACAGGCTTTCGTGACACCGGAGCCGAAGTCACATTGGTCAGACCAGAGGTTATAGAAGAAACAGACATCATCCCAGAGAAGTTCCTTACCCTCACCGGAGTTGGGGGAACCCGTTCCTGTGTACCCCGTGCCTATGTTTTTATTGATTGGGGTGCCGGAAGTGGGATGAGAGAGGTGGGTGTCTCGGAGGAGATCCCCACTGCAGTGTTGTTGGGTTCTGATTTAGGTACCCTTGTTTCATACTATGCCCCTGCTAAAAGCACCCCAGATGCTCCCACGGATCTCTCTGGACCTCCCAAGGTACTGTTTACAGATGTTGGGGTAATATCTGGGCAACCTGTAGATGGACAGAGGGAGGGGGAGGGTGGAGTGGAAGTGCAAGGTCCTCCTTCTTCAGAGACAGGAGAGGAGGCCCCCTTGCCAGTGAAGGTAACTGATGTATGTTCCAATGATGCTGAACTGATAAAGGTTAAATGTGATGTGATATGATGATGATGATGATGATGATAATGATGCATTGCCAGTATTGGTGGTCACTCGCAGTGCTGCAAAGGCAGCTGAGGTGCAGGCCCTGGTCGCAGAACAGCAGGAGGAGGTCTCTGGGCCCTCTCCCTGTTCTGACCCAGTGGACTCCACCTCTGTTGAGCCTCAGCAGCTGTCCATGTTTGCCACAGGACTGCTGGCTGGGACCTGTTGTTCCGCCTTTGAAACAGCACTGCAGACAGACCAAACACTAGCACAGCTCAGGAGTCTAGCTGATCGCCCCCCTGCAGAGAATGACAAACAAAAGGTCTATTGGGACAAAGGTAAACTGTACAGAGAAAATATGCCTGCAGAGGGGAATGAGGCTGACCTAGGTAGCAGGCAGCTGGTTGTACCCAGTCAATTTAGGGGACAGCTGCTAAAAGTGGCTCATGAAATTCCCCTCGCAGGGCACTTGGGGATCACTAAGACCCGAGGGCGGTTGATACATAACTTTTATTGGCCTACAATGCTCGCTGACATAGCTGACTACTGTCGGCCCTGTGTTACCTGCCAGCGAGTTGGCAAGGCAGGGGATGTACACAGGGCTCCGCTAAAACCTTTGCCTGTGATTGACGAACCTTTTAAGAGGGTGGCAGTGGATATCATTGGGCCTTTGGCCATCCCTAGCAGTTCAGGCAAACGTTTTATCCTTACAGTTGTCGACTATGCCACGCGTTATCCAGAGGCGGTGGCTCTCTCCTGCGTCCGGGCAGACAAGGTCGCTGATGCTCTGCTGGGAATCTTCACAAGAGTGGGATTCCCGGCTGAGCTCATTAGCGATCAAGGCCCTCAGTTTGTGTCCGACTTGATGCAAGCTCTCTGTCGGAAAATACAGATGACGCATATCATGGCCAGTCCTTATCACCCACAAACGAACGGTTTGTGCGAGCGTTTCAATGGAACTTTGAAACAAATGTTGTGCACCTTTGTGCACTCCCAGGGTAAGGACTGGGAACGATATCTGCCTCATCTGCTGTTTGCTTACAGAGAGGTGCCTCAGGAGTCCACAGGCTTTTCGCCATTTGAACTTTTGTACGGACGGAGGGTAAGAGGACCCCTGGACCTAATCCGTGAGACCTGGGAGGGCAAGATTGCTGACTCAAAGGTCTCTGTTGTGGATTATGTCCTAAAATTCAGAGATAAAATGGAGACGCTGGTGGAAATTGTGCGGGAGAACATGACCCAGGCCCAGACTAGGCAGAAAGAGTGGTATGACCGTAACGCTAGGGAGCGGACCTATGACATTGGTCAGAAGGTGTATGTTCTGCTTCCCCTGCGGCAGAACAAACTCCAAGCAGCATGGGAAGGCCCGTACACCATCACCCAGCGTCTGAATGATGTCACCTACTTGGTCAGGTTGGGAGAAGGGCGTAGACGGCAGAAGGCCATTCATGTTAACATGATCAAAGCCCATCATGAGCGCACGGCCTATGTCATGCCGGTATGCAGCAGGCCAGAGCCTGAGGAGGCTGATCCACTTCTGGACCTGCTAGCAGACACCAGGGAGGTAGACTCAGAACTCCTGATAAACTCCAATCTTACCCCCACCCAGGTACCTGGACTGAGGCGAGTGCTGGCAGTACATGGTAGCAGGTTTACGGGAAAACCTGGGAGGACACACCTCGCTGTCCACCAGGTGGACACCGGGGCACATCCCCCCATTAAACAGTCGGCCTATCGCGTCTCCCTGGAGGTGCTGGCCGACATGAAAAGGGAGGTGGAGGAAATGCTGCAGCTGGGGGTGATTCAGAAGTCCCACAGTGCCTGGGCGTCCCCAGTAGTCTTGGTCCCCAAAAAGGACCAGACGACCAGGTTCTGTGTGGACTACCGGAAGCTGAATGCCATCACTACTGCAGATGCCTGCCCCATGCCCCGGATTGATGAGTTGTTAGATAGGCTGGCGGCCGCCAGTTATATAACAATCATGGATCTGAGCAGGGGGTACTGGCAAATTCCTCTGGCCCCTGAGGCTCGGGAAAAGTCGGCCTTCATCACCCCATTCGGATTGTTCGAGTTTACCGTCATGCCGTTTGGGATGAAGAATGCCCCAGCTACCTTCCAGAGAGTCATGAATGACTTACTGGAGGGGCTGGAAACCTTTGCCGTAGCCTACCTGGATGACATCGCCGTGTTCAGCCCTACCTGGGAAGAACACCTGGTGCACCTGTCACAGGTCCTGGACCAACTGACAGCTGCCAATCTGACTGTAAAACCCAGTAAGTGTCAGATTGGCATGACTGATGTGCAGTACTTGGGACACCAGGTAGGAGGAGGTACCCTGAAACCCGAGACAGGGAAGGTTGAGGCCATCCTGGCCTGGCCTACCCCTCAAACCAAAAAGCAGGTTATGTCCTTCTTGGGGACCGCTGGCTACTATAGGAAATTTGTATGTAACTATAGTAGCCTGGCCAAACCTCTGACTGACCTAACCAAAAAGAAACTGCCCAAGGTGGTGTCTTGGACACCAGAATGTGAGCAGGCATTTCAGGCCTTGAAGGAGGCGCTGGCCAGCGCACCTGTGCTGCAGGCTCCAGACTTCACCCGCCGTTTCCTTGTGCAGACGGATGCCTCTGCCTTTGGATTGGGTGCAGTCCTGAGCCAGGTGGACGAGGCCGGAGAGGAGCATCCCATCCTCTACCTGAGCAGGAAGCTGCTTCCCAGGGAAGTAGCATATGCCACGATCGAAAAGGAGTGTCTTGCGATCGTGTGGGCTCTCCAGAAGTTACAAACGTACCTTTATGGACGGCACTTCACTGTGATCACGGATCACAATCCCTTGAGCTGGCTAAATCGTGTTGCTGGGGAGAATGGCAAACTACTTCGGTGGAGCCTAATTCTTCAGCAATACGATTTCACCATCCAGCATAAGAAAGGCAGCGCCCATGGCAATGCTGATGGGCTGTCACGACAAGCCGAGCCCGCAGGAGTCGGTTGCGTCAGGAGGGAAATTGTAGTTCCCTCCCATGCAACCACCTAAGGGGGGAGGTGTAACGATATCAAGTACGGGACATGACAAGCTGTAGCTAGCTGCCATCTTGTGTGGAAGTAGCCATGACAGTTTTGCTAACCATGTAACCTCACAGAGAACTCTGAACTCCGTCTTCCCCACCTTAGGAATTCAAAGCTTTTTAAGTTCAACAGAAAAGGTTATCTCAACAGAGAAAACAGTTCAGGCCTGTCGTAAAACTGTCACCCTCCCCATTCAGAGCCCTAACAGACCTCGGTCGTAAAGTTTCTGAATACACCTCAAAAGAATAAGTATGAAATTTCAGCATGTTTCATAACTTCTGACTTAGTAATAGCACAGACATAATCTGGACATATTTAGCTTCCTCAGATAATATGGAACGTTTCAAGTCCAGACACCCCTATGTCAGGTCATATGGGAAACCCCTGGGACCACTTATTCCTCCAAAGCAGGCTATACGTTATAGATATGGCATGTTTAGACTTGTTTTGAAGGAAATCTCAAGTTGAATAATAATATGGATATTTGGAGTCTGTCAACACTATAGATGCAGATATATGAATATGTATTAAAGAAATCTACCTGGGACATGGTCATGAGTGTAGACACCTCCCAGCAACCAACCCCTAAAACCAGCTGGCCAGATGATTGGTTACTGGTCGCTGTCAACACCCCCTTTGATTTGACAGAAAAGAGGAGATGTCAAGACAATGGGCAGTTCTCCTTTTACCATCCAAGAAGAAACATCTGCCAAGTCGAGAACCGATTACCTAGCTCATCGATCGAACTCTGATCAACCCTCGGACATTAATTGCAAGTATCCTTCCTTCCCAATTCTACCTTATTGCTTTGTGGCTGTATATTGTCTTTATCTTTTGAAACATCTTTTTTCTGTAAATATTTTATTTGCATCAACCTTGACCTTTTCATAATAAACCCTTATGTTGAAAAGTGTTAACCTTGTCTCTAAAGCTCTTAATGCAAGCTATAAACGAACCTGCCTCCTGAAGGGCGCTACTGTTATAGAGTAAGACTCTGAGCAGACCTGTCTGTAGTGGCAGTGTGTGTGTGGCAGACGCTTATTCTCAAATTATAATTGGTATTGCAAAATTACGAGTCTCCCCCGGCTCGGTCTTTTAAACGGGGGTGGTGGCAGTTAAAGGGTTAATTGTGTAATTAGCCCAGTGACAATCACTCTCAGGCTGCTCGCACCTAGATTGTGGTCCCGCAAGCTGGAAAATCTTTGTGCTGGGCGCAGCTGAGAGTGGCATTGTTACGTAAGTGACAGCGTGGTGTGAGGTTGGCCGGTCCTTTGTCGCGAGTTAGCGAGGAGGGCAGGGATCTGACACCCGCGTTCGTCACAGAGACATCTACCTGTCCTGGCACACTTATCCTGCTGATCCACCTCTTGCATCCAGCCCACGAGTGCTTGTATGTGATGTATGGGATGTATGAGATGTATGAGATGTATGGGATGTATGGGATGTATGCGATGTATGGGATGCATGGGATGCATGGGATGCATGGGATGCATGTGATGTAAGTGATGTATGGGATGTATGGGATGTATGTGATGTATGGGATGTAAGTGATGTATGGGATGTAATGATGTATGTGATGTATGGGATGTATGGGATGTATGGGATGTATGTGATGTATGTGATGTAAGTGATGTATGAGATGTATGAGATGTATGTAATGTATGTGATGTAACATACAAGCATCTGCAATGGATGCGCAATGATGAGCTCAGGTCAGGGGCATTTTCCGAAAGCAGTGGGCCTGTGTGCAGGATCATACAGTAATTTGGGCTGAGAAATAGTGCTGCAGCAAAAGTTGGGCGTGATTTTCATTGCACTGAACACCGGCTGTGGCTTAAAGGGACACAGAGTGCCGGGATTCAGTAGTAAGTGACGCAAAGGTTCAGAAATAATTTCAACAAAGTTCCCAGAAGCCCAACAGTAATTCCACAAACGGTCACCTGATTGGGGTTTTCTCAACTGCAGTGAAATCCCTTCTTTCTGAGATTGGTAGTGGCAACCAAGTGAGTCATCTTCCTCTAGGTGGTGGGCGGGGCTAGCAGGTCTGTGATTGGCTTTAGCAGTGGCCAATGACTGTCCTCCTCCTCCTGGAAACAGGGACTGCCCTTCTTAGCAGAACTGCACCCAATTTCTCCCCCATCACAAGAGCTGACGATCGCAGATACAGAGAAGTTAGAGAACCAAACAATGTTTCCCGCCTTTTACAATGTGTGGGGGGCGCAGTGCTTCCCCCTCAGTGCAGGGGCGGCGTGGGGAATTCTGACGCACACACAGTGAAGGTAAAACCCCCCTAATGGGACTCAAGTCAACAGGGGTTATAACCCCCCCTTACTCTATCCAAAATGGAAAAATAAATGTGACTTTGGTTCTACTTTAATGTCTAATGATGGAAAAAATTTTGCCAGGAATGTTATCACTTTGAGGGTTTTTTTTCTTTTTTTTGCTGAAAGAGCCGATTAATGGATATAATTTTAGTAATATCAGTGGGGATATATATGTATGTTTGGGGTGGTTGTCCTGCTGCAGAATAAATTTGGGACAATCACACGCCTTCCTGATGGTATGACATGATGGAGAAGTATCTGCCTGTATTTCTCAGCAATAAAGACACCATTGATCCTGATCAAATCTCCAACTCCATTTGCAGAAACGCAGCCCCAAGCTTGCAAAGAACCTCCACCATGCTTCACAGTTGCCTGCAGACACTCATTATTGCACCGCTCTCCAGACCTTCGCCAACAAACTGCCTCCTGCTACAGCCAAATATTTTACATTGTGACTCGTCACAGTAGGTCCTGCACTGTTGGATAGGACTAAGCGACAAATGCTAGGTGGATGCAGCCCTCCTATGGATAGGGGATTTCAAATTGAAACTACAAAAGCAAAGAGACAGGAAGGCGAAAGCACCTTGTTCATTACCAAAAGTGTATTTGAGCAAATAACGTGAATAAAATATGAATACTCACAAAGGTGCAACTATTAAAAGCGCATAGGCCACCAGATGCCATACAGTGTAGGATGTGTATGCTCCAATTACATCCCACTAGATAGCCAAGCTGACACGTTTTGGGGGCGCACCCCCCTTCCTCAGAGCCAAACTAACCAGTGCCTCAATAGGCTAGTCTATTGAGGCATTGGTTAGTCTTAGGCAGGTCTGTTTTCCTGCATAGTTGAGCCCCGGATGCCGTGTACACACGGTCGGACTTTTCGACCAGACTTGTCCGACGGACGCCGACGGAACAAATCCAGCGGACAATCCGATCCTGTGTGGGCTTCACCGGACCTTCAGCGGACTTTTCCAGTCGCAAATCTGACGGACTTTAGATTTGGAACATGCTTCAAATCTTTACGTCGTAACTCCGCCAGACCCAGAAATCCGATCGTCTGTATGCTAGTTCGACTGATAAAAAGCCACGCTAGGGCAGCTATTAGCTACTGGCTATCAACTTCCTTATTTTAGTCCGGTGTACGCCATCACGTACGAATCGTCGGACTTTGGTGTTATCGTGTGTAGGCAAGTCCGGTCGTTAGAAAGTCTGTTGAAAGTCCGCCAAAAGTCCGTCGAAAGTCTGTCGAAAGTCTGTCGGTACGGCTGTCGGACTTTTGTAGCTGAAAAGTTTGACTGTGTGTACGCGGCATTAGCCTTGTTTCCATGTCCTATGCAATTTTGCTGCCCTGTTGACTAGAAGGCATTTCACTATCATTTGGCCAAAAAGTCCTGATTTTCGCCAATATTTTGCTATCATCAAAACTCTCAGTTTTGCTTATCCCTATGTGTGAAGTCGGACAGTTGACCAAGGTCAGCCACTGACAAACTTCAGATGACCTCTGACACTCAAGTTGAACGGCCACATTTAGACAAAGCAAGCAATGCTAAATAAAATTTTTAAAAAAGGCCAAATTAACCGCTTCAGCCATGGAAGATTTGGCTGCTGAATGACCAGGCCATTTTTTGTGATACGGCACTGCGTCGCTTTAACTGAAAATTGCGCGGTCGTGCTGCGCTGCACCCAAACAAAATTGACGTCCTTTTTTTCCCACAAACAGAGCTTTCTTTTGGTGGTATTTGATCACCTCTGCGGTTTTTATTTTTTGCGCTATAAACAAAAAAAGAGCGACAATTTTGAAAAAACACAATATTTTGTAGTTTTTGCTATAATAAATACCCCCATTTTTTTTTTAAAAAAAGCTATTTTTTCCTCAGTTTAGGCCGATATGTATTCTTCTACATATTTTTGGTAAAAAAAATCGCAATAAGCGTATATTGATTGGTTTGTGCAAAAGTTATAGCGTCTACAAATTAGGGGATAGATTTATAGCATTTTTATTATTTTATTATTATTTTTTTTTACTAGTAATGGCGGCGATCTGCGATTTTTATCGGGGCTGCGACATTATGGCGGACACATCGGACACTTTTTGACACATTTTTGGGAGCATTGCCATTTTTTCAGCGATCAGTGCTATATAAAATGCAGTGATTACTGTAAAAATGTCACTGGCAGGGAATGGGTTTAACACTGGGGGGCGATCAAGGGGTTAATTGTGTTCCCTCTCTGTGTTCTAACTGAAGGGGGGAGGGGACTGTCTAGGGGAGATGACAGATCGCTGTTCATACTTTGTATGAACCCACGATCAATCTCTTCTCCCCTCAGAGAACCAGGATCTGTGTGTCACGAGCGATCGCGGGAGCCCGGCGGTTATCGTGCCCGCCACGCACTCTCATCGGCTCCAGGGGGGCGAGCAGCGGCGCGCTCGCACCCCTAGTGGCCACAGATCCCGATTCTTGGTGTGTCACGAATGATCGCGGGAGCCCGGAGGTCATCGCGCCTGCCGGGCAATCGCATCGGCTCCGGGAGCGAGCAGCGAGCACGCTCGCACCCCTAGTGGCCACAGATCCCAGTTCTTGGTGTATCACGAATGATCGTCGGAGTCCAGCGGTCATCGCGCCTGCCGGGCACTCACATCGGCTCCGGGGGCGAGCAGCGGGCACGCTCGCACTCCTAGTGGCCACAGATCCCAGTTCTTGGTGTGTCACGAATGATCGTGGGAGTCCAGCGGTCATCGCGCCTGTCAGGCACTCACATCGGCTCCGGGGGGCGAGCAGCGGGCACGCTCGCGCCCCTAGTGGCCACAGATCCCGGTTCTCGTTGTGTCACGAGCGATCGCGGGAGCCCGGCGGTCATCGTGCCTGCCGGGCACTCGCATCGGCTCCGGGGGCGAGCAGCAGGCACGTGCGCGTGAGCCTCCGTCGGCGCGCTCGCACCCCTAGTGGCCACAGGGCGAAGCGACGTAATATAACGTTGTTTCGCCCAGCTGTGCCATTCTGCCTCAGTAAAACTGCGGCGGCTGGTCGGCAAGTTGTTATTGGGGTGGATTTACTAAAGGCAACTAGACTGTGCACTTTGCAAAGTGCAGTTGTTTCAGAGCTCAGTAAATGAGACGAAGCTTCACTTTGCAAAGAATAGCCAATCGCATGCAAGGAAAAAAAAAAAAAACAGCATTTCTGCTTGCTCATGATTGGATGATGGAAGTCGGCAGAGCTTCCCCCGATTTACTAAGCCCTAAGCTCTTGCAGAGTTCACAGTCTATTTGCCTTTAGTAAATCGATCCTAAATGTGTACATTCAATCATTTTATAATAATTAATGACTGCAGTTTCTTGCGTAGTCCCAGTGGTTGGCCGTTTCTCTTTAACATTTTAATATAGATTCATTGTAAGGCCAGCTTATCAGTTTGTGTTGTGCCGTACTTAGAGGATTCTGCCGTTATTGGCTTTCGCTGATGCGTAGAAGAAGCCTAGTGCCGAGGTTTAGCGGATAAATGAAGTGTGTACAGCTGATCCCGATTGACTTGTCGTCGCTCCCCGGACATCTCCCTTCCTCGGCGTCGGTAATGTTCGCGGTGCTTTAACGCTCAATAACAATTCCTCGCCCACCGTATCAATTGTAATTACTCCAGGACTCCTTCCCTCGCCTTGTGTGGCCAATAATTGTTCAATAACCTCCACGGGGTGTTGAAATTGTTTACCAAATAAATCAATCAGTTATGGCTGGCGGGTTCCAAAATTACACAATCAATGGTCTCTGCTCCCGGAGTCAATTGCTGTAAACAATTATACAATTATGACTGATGGTTCTAGGAGGACGGGATGGGGAAAAAATGTACAAGATGGCTGACTACGCAAAATGATCTTAATTCTTACTAATTATTTTATATAGAAAAATCTCCAGAGCTGGTGCTGGACACACCCAGAGCGAAAAATTCCTATTCTTCTGTAGACTGCAAGCAAATAACTTAAGTAACATTTATGTATATGTTATATTGTCAAAAGTATTGGGACGCCTGCCTTTACACGCACATGAACTTTAATGGCATCCCAGTCTTAGTCCTTAGGGTTCAATATTGAGTTGGCCCACCCTTTTCAGCTATAACAACTTCAACTCTTCTGGGAAGGCCGTCCACAAGATTTAGGAGTGTGTCCATGGGAATGTTTGACCATTCTTCCAGAAGTGCATTTGTAAGGTCAGGCACTGATGTGGACGAGAAGACCTGGCTTGCAATCTCTGCTCTAATTCATCTCAAAGGTGTTTTATTAGGTTGAGGTCAGGACTCTGTGCAGGCCAGTCAAGTTCCTCCACCCCAAACTCGCTTATCCATGTCTTTATGGACCTTGCTTTGTGCACTGGTCCAAATAATATGATGAAGGGGGGAATTATGATGTGGGGGTTGTTTTTCAGAGGTTGGACTTGGCCCCTTAGTTCCAGTGAAGGGAACTCTTAAGGCGTCAGCATACCAAGACATTTTGGACAATTTTATGCTCCCAACTTTGTGGGAACAGTTTGGGGATTGCCCCTTCCTGTCAGGGCCAGATTAAGAGCATCATGGGCCTGGTGCTGAGGATTTTGGTGGCCTTTTTATGGAAACAAAATGAAAATGCAAACATTTTTTGCTAAAACAAATTAAATCTACTCTCACCAGTAATATCAGCCATGCAGCCTCTGAGCAGCAGCAACACCACCAATACCACCTGTTATGCGGTCTCTCACTAACAGCAACATAGGGCGACCACATTTCCAAACTGCCATTCAGGGACATCCCCCCTTCCCAAAAATAGATGAGGGGGGATGTAGTCTCGGGGTTGATGGGTAAATAGGTGGCGGGGGTGATTTTTCGGGCAAATCTCTGGTGTTAGCACTTAAAATCATCCTGACACTATGCTTGATATGGCGTCAGGATGATCAGATTCCATTATTTCTATTACTACATTGTAATATATAGTGAAATAGTTCAACTCACCATGATGCAGAATCAGTGGGAACCCTGAGCTTGTCACTTGCCACCAGATGCAGCATGTCACTTGCCACCATCGCCTGCCGCCAGATGCAGTGTGCCACTTAACACCCGCAGCCTGCCACCAGATATGGTGTGCCACTTGCCACCAGATAGGGTGTGCCACTTGCCACCAGATATGGTGTGCCACTTGCCACCAGCAGCCTGCCACCAGATACAGTGTGCCACTTGCCACCAGCAGCATGCCACCAGATACGGTGTGCCACTTGCCACCAGCAGCCTGCCACCAGATACGGTGTGCTACTTGCCACCCACAGCCTGCCACCAAACACAGTGTGCCACTTGCCAACAACAGCTTGCCACCAGATACAGTGTGCCACTTGCCACAAGCAGCATGCCACTAGATACAGTGTGCCACTTGCCACCAGATACAGTATGCTACTTGCCACCAGCAGCCTGCCACCAGATATGGTGTGCCACTTGCCACAAGCAGCATGCCACCAGATACAGTGAGTCACTTGTGACCAGCAGCCTGTCACCAGATACAGTGTACCACTTGCCACTAGCAGCCTGCCACCAGATACGGTGTGCTACTTGCCACCTACAGCCTGTCACCAGACACAGTTGCCACTTGCCAACAGCAGCCTGCCACCAGATACAGTGTGCCACTTGCCACAAGCAGCATGCCACCAGATACAGTGTGTCACTTGTCACCAGCAGCCTGTCACCAGATACAGTGTACCACTTGCCACTAGCAGCCTGCCACCAGATACGGTGTGCTACTTGCCACCTACAGCCTGTCACCAGACACAGTTGCCACTTGCCAACAGCAGCCTGCCACCAGATACAGTGTGCCACTTGCCAAAAGCAGCATGCCACCAGATGCCACCTACAGCCTGCCACCAGACACAGTTGCCACTTGCCAACAGCAGCCTGCCACCAGATACAGTGTGCCACTTGCCACAAGCAGCATGCCACCAGATACAGTGTGCCACTTGCCACAAGCAGCATGCCACCAGATACAGTGTGCCACTTGCCACCAGATACAGTGTGCCACTTTCCACCAGCAGCCTTCCACCAGATATGGTGTGCCACTTGCCAACAGAAGCCTGCCACCAGATACAGTGTGCCACTTGTCACAAGCAGCATGCCACCAGATACAGTGTGCCACTTGCCACCAGATACAGTGTGCCACTTTCCACCAGCAGCCTTCCATCATATATGGTGTGCCACTTGCCAACAGAAGGCTGCCACCAGATACAGTGTGCCACTTGCCACAAGCAGCATGCCACCAGATATGGTGTGCCACTTTCCACCAGATAGTGTGCTACTTGCCACCAGCAGCCTGCCACCAGATATGGTGTGCCACATGACAACAGAAGCCTGCCACCAGATACAGTGTGTCATTTGTCACAAGCAGCCTGTCACCAGATACAGTGTGCCACTTGCCACCAGATACAGTGTGCCACTTGCCACCAGATACAGTGTGCCACTTGCCACCAGCAGCCTGCCACTGCCTCCAGGACTCTGCCCAGATGGATAGATAGGACAGGGCCTGCATAGTCAATCAAATCCCTGGAGCCCCCACCCCTCCTGAGCTGGGATGGTATGGCCGTGTGTGTGTGTGTATGCCAGGAGTATCGATCAGACCAAGTTCTACAGGGGGGTTGTGTGTACAAGCCTTTGGGCTCACATTAGTGTGCTGCAGTCGGCTGCACTGCTTGTGTATCTGCAGTTTTAGCTTGCAGTTCTATTTATATATATCAGGTTGCAGGTTTTTGCTGTATTTTCTGACAGTGCGCCAAAGATAAGATGTAGCATGCAGGAATTTTGGTGCGCTTTCAGAAAATGCAGAAAAAACACAACCTAATAGAAATCCATAGGACTGTTGTGGGTAAAACGCAGGAAAACTGTGGATACACCAGAAATGGGCCAAAACACAGCAAACCAGTGTGAACCCACCTAAAAGCACAAGGGACCGAGCACTACCACAGGCTGAGGACACAATTCTAAACACTGGCTGCAGTTATAAGAGCTACTGCTTGAGAAAAAAAGTTAAAAACGAGGGGAAGGGAGATAAGAGTCCAGTCACTGAGCTCACATTTGGAAGGTCCCTGGAGGCTGATCACTCAGAGATATCCTGTTCACCTTCTATCTGCCGGTGTTCTGCCGAGAAAGTTCCGCTCGGCGGATAAGGACCCCCCTCTACTGCGCAGGCGCTGCGCCTGTGCAGTAGGATCCGGCCGAAATAGCCGAAGGTGAATAGTTGAAAATCAGCTGTACACGGCGCCTGTAAGAGGGCCCCTCGCGGCCTCGGCACGCTTCAGGCACGGCCTCGCTTCGCTCGGCTCTTTTTTATTCCCCCTCTAGGTCCATTTGGATGGTGGGGCTTGAACCTGGACCTAGGGCGCAGGCGCCGTGTACAGCCGATTGAAGATTTTGAGCTTCGGCTATCTTCGGCGGCTCATAGTAGTTCGCACTGCGCAGGCGCTGTGCCTGCGCAGTACAGGGGGGTCCTTATCCACCGAGGGAACTTTCTCGGCAAGACACCGGTCTTCTGTTCAAAATTTCCCACCCACAGGGCTCCTTCACTGCACAGACTTCACATAGGGAGAGGGGAGGAGAAAGGCAGAGCCAACTCAGCCTCTACCATTTGTGCAGGGTGGGAACTGTGCACTATGACATTGTAATAACCACAGTAAGAAAACACAGGTACAGCCAGACACCCCTACATTTACACACAGCTTCTCCTGTCTCATAGAAGTTTATGGACAGGAGAAAATAGGGCTTATACTGCTGGCTGGGAGGGCTGATTTTTAGGCAGGGGCCTGGAGCTGCAGCTCCATCAGCCCCTATGTTAATCCCGGCCCTGCTTCCTGTTCCAACATGACTACACACCAGTGCGCAAAGCAAGGTCCATAAAAACATGGATGAGCGAGTTTGGGGTGGAGGAACTTGACTGGCCTGCACAATCTTGGTATGCTGACGCCTTAAGAGTTCCCTTCACTAGAACTAAGGGGCCAAGTCCAACCCCTGAAATACAACCCCACACCATAATCCCCCCTCCACCAAATTATTTGGACCAGTGCATAAAGCAAGGTCCATAAAGACATGGATGAGCGAGTTTGGGGTGGAGGAACTTGACTGGCCTGCACAGAGTCCTGGCTTCAACCCAATAGAACACCTTTGGGATGAATTAGAGCGGAGACTGCGAGCCAGGTCTTCTCATCCACATCAATGCCTGACCTCACAAATGCGCTTCTGGAAGAATGGTCAAACATTCCCATAGACACACTCCTAAACCTTGTGGACGGCCTTCCCAGAAGAGTTGAAGCTGTTATAGCTGCAAAGGGTGGGCCAACTCAATATTGAACCCTACGGACTAAGACTGGGATGTCATTAAAGTTCATGTGCGTGTAAAGGCAGGCGTCCCAATACTTTTGGTAATATAGTGTATGTGCACCCCCTTCCTCATGAGGTAACAGGCTGCAAACATCACCAGGCCTCCCACCCTCCTGTTCCGTAGAGGGGTTGACTTCTGAGTGGCCGGTCCCTGGTGCCGGGGAGGTTGTCTGAGAGGATTCATCGTTACCATCAGCATTAGAGATTCTATGGGACATTTTGGTACAGTTCAGCAAGTTAATTCTGAAGTCCTCATCGTGTTCATTTATTCATGTTCTGGGGTTCCTTTTGTTCCTTCACCCATCCAAGTTCAAAGTTCCCAAATAAAACCCTAAAAGAAATGACTAGACTGTTCTCTTGTGCCAGTACAAGAGTGAAGAAAATGCTATGTGCGTGGCTGTGCATGCCCCAAGTAGGGAAAAAGGTAGACATGTGCACTGCCGAAAAATTTGTTAGTTTTCGTTTCATTTGTTTCTTGTTTTTTTCGGAAATTCGTAAATCCGAAAATTCGAAAATTCGGAGACCCGAAAATGCAAAAATTTAAAAATTTGGACATTCGAAAATCTGAAAATTTGAAAATCTGAAAATAAGAAAGAAAATCCGAAAATCCCAAAATTCTAAATAATAATCAACTAACTAACTAATAATAACTAACTAATAAATTAGAGGTATTGGAATTTCCTTTCAAATTTGGCTGTTAGTGAATGTAATGAATACGAATTTATCTGAAGTTACGAATTATCAGAAAGACTGAGTGCCGTATCTAAACAAATTAATGATAAATAATAATAATAATAAAAAGTAATTTGTTAAGTTCCATTTGTTTAGATTCGTTATTTCAGATAATTCGTAACTTTGGATAAGTTTGTATTCGTTACGTTCACTAGCAGCCAAATTTGAAAGGAAATTCCAATACCTATAATTTAATAGTATAGTAATAGTTAGGTTATTATTAGTTAGTTATTATCTCTGATTTTCGAATTTTCAGGTTTTTGAATTTTCGCATTTTTGTTCTTCTGAATCTTCAAATTTTCATTCTTATTTTCGGATTTTCGAATTTCCGAATTTTTGAATTTAGAATTTTCAAAATTTAGAATTTTGAAATGTTCGAACTTTTAGAATTTCCAAATTTGAACATTCGGATTTTCGTTCTTATTTTCACATTTTTGTTCTTTTGAATTTTCAAATTTTCATTCTTATTTTCGAATTTCCGAATTTTCGAATTTCCGGATTTTCGAATTTTCAAAATTTAGAATTTTTGAATTTTTTTCGAACTTTCGAATTTCCAAATTTTTGAATATTCGAATTTCTCAATATTTGGAAAAATTTGTTAAAACGGGTTTTCGTTAATTCGAATTTTCGTATTTATTTTCACATTTTTGTTCTTTTGAATTTTCGCATTTTCATTCTTATTTTTGAATTTCCGGATTCTCGGATTTTCAAATTTTGAATTTTCAAAATTTTGAATTTTCGAATTTTTGCGAAATTTTGAATTTCCAAATTTTCGAATATTCAGAAAAATTTGTTAAACGGGTTTTCGTTAATTCGGATTTTCTTTCTTATTTTCACGTTTTTGTTCTCTTATTTTTTAAACTTCCGAATTTCGAATCTTCAAAATTTAGAATTTTTGAATTTTTTTGAACTTTTAGAATTTACAAATTTTCGAATATTCGAATTTTTGAATATTCGGAAAAATTTGTTAAACGGGTTTCCGTTAATTTGGATTTTTGTTCTTATTTTCACGTTCTTTGTTCTTTTGAATTTTTGGATTTTCATTCCTATTTTCGAATTTCCGGGTTCTCGGATTTTTGAATTTCGAATTTTCAAAATTTTTAATTTTTGAATGTTTTCGAACTTTCGAATTTCCAAATTTTCGAATATATTCAAAAAATTTGTTAAACGGGTTTTTCGTTAATTCGGATATTCCCGAGTTTGTTGAAATTCATTAAAAAAATGAATTTGGAAACGAAACGTATTGCACGTGTCTAGTAGTAGGACTAAATTCTCCAGCAGCTCTTTAGGGGGGGTGCGCTACGATTAGATCTGACCACCTCAGAACTCCATCTAAAAAAAAAAAGAAAAAAGAGTTATAATAAATAGAAAGAATGGAATTATTTAGCATTGGTCTTAAAAAACAAGTAAAAACATTAAAGCAACAAATCCAAATCCAAACCAAACAGCGCCGCCGCTTCCAAAGTTTGTATTGGAGAGTCGGAACCCGCCGGGCCCTTTGGATGATCCCCCCACATTTCTGGGTCCTTATCGCGGGTCCCATCATGAGAACAGGGAGCGCTTCTGTTTAAACAGATGTTTAACACTTCCAGAGCGAGGACAGCGTGTAATTGTATCCGCCGAATCAGCCGGCGTTTAATCTGGGAAAGAAGAAAATGAATTATTTAGCAGATTTGGAAAGGCGGACGGGCAAACAAATAAAACATTTTCATCTTCGCTCTCTTAAAACGACCTGCACTCCGCATTGATGCGTTTGGCTTTGCAAGAAGGAAGAGAAGGAAAAAAAAAAAGAAGGCGCCTGTCTGAGCGTATTACACGGGACGCGAGAGATGCGCTGAGATGTCAGCCGACTATTAGCAGAGAAATACAGGTGGAGCCGCGGGCGAGGAGCGCCGATCCCCGAGATCGCGAGGCGGTGGAGACATTATTGTTTTATGGAGGGATTAATAATGTAGAGAGACAAAAATATCATCCCGAAGAGGAGCTCACAACCCGCTCACACAGGATAACGGGGGAGGAGCTCTCAGATTTTGTCTGCAGATACCAAAGTTTCAACAACAACAAGTGACATTCTGCACGTCTGCCAGTGCAAGCAACACCATGGCTGAAGGATTGCCGCACAGTAATCAATATACAGGGCAATCCACAAGCAACACCATGGCTGAAGGATTGCCACACAGTAATACATTACAGGGTAATTCACAAGCAACGGCATGGCTGAAGGACTGCTGCACAGAAATCAAATACAGGGCAATCCACAAGCAACACCATGGCTGAAGGACTGCTGCACAAATAAATCAATTACAGGGCAATCCACAAGCCACGCCGTGGCTGAAGGACCGCTGCACAAAAATCAATTACAGAGCAACCCACAAGCAACAGCACGGCTGAAGAACTGCCGCACAAAAATCAATTACAGGGTAAATTTGCAAGAAACAAAATGGCTTAAAGACGGCTGTACAAAGAATTAATTATAGGGCAATTCACAAGCAACACCATGGCTGAAAGACTAATGCACACAAAATTAATTACAGGGCAAGCCACAAGCAACACCATGACTGAAGGACTAATGCACACAAAATCAACTACAGGGCAAGCCACGAGCAACAGTATGGCTAAAGAACTGCCGCACAAAAAATCAATTACAGGGCAATCCACAAGCAACAGCATGGCTGAAGAACTGCCGCACAAAAATAAATTACAGGGTAAATTCGCAAGCAACATCACAGCTGAAGGACTGCTGCGCAAGAAATCAATTACAGGGAAATCCGCAAGCAACAACATGGCTTATAGACTTCTGAACAAATAATCAATTACAGGGCAATCCACAAGCAACAGGGTGGCTGAAGGACTGCCGCACATAAAATCAATTACAGGGCAATCCACAAGCAACACCATGGCTGAAGGACTGCTGCACAAATAGTCAATTACAGGGCAATCCACAAGCAACAGTATGGCTAAAGGACTGCCACACAAAAAATCAATTACAGGGCAATCCACAAGCAACAGCATGGCTGAAGGACTGACACTCACAAAATCAATTACAGGGCAATTCACAAGCAATGCTGTGGCTGAAGGGCTGCTACAGAAAAAACAGTTACAGACCAATCCACAAACAAGGCTGATGAACTGCTCTGCAATGGGGTTGATTTACTAAAGGCAAATAGGCTGTGAAAATAGTTGCTTCAGAGCTTAGTAAATAAGGTAAAGCTTCAGTTTGCAAAGAATACCCAATCACGTGCAAGGAAAATTAAAAAAAAAACATAATTTTTTCTTGCACATGATTGGATGATGGAAGTCAGCAGAGCTTCTGCTCATTTACTAATCGCCAGAGTAGGGATGAGCTTTGAGTTCGAGTCGAACTCATGTTCGACTCGAACACTAGCTGTTCGCAAGTTCGCCGAACAGCGAACAATTTGGGGTGTTCGCGGCAAATTCGAATGCAGCAGAACACCCTTTAAAAGTCTATGGGAGAAATCAAAAGTGCTAATTTTAAAGGCTTATAGGCAAGTTATTGTCATAAAAAGTGTTTGGGGACCTGGGTCCTGCCCCAGGGGAGATGGATCAATGCAAAAAAAAGTTTTAAAAACGGCCGTTTTTTCAGGAGCAGTGATTTTAATAATGCTTAAAGTCAAACAATAAAAGTGTAATATCCCTTTAAATTTCGTAGCTGGGGTGTGTCTATAGTATGCCTGTAAAGGGGCGCATGTTTCCCGTGTTTAGAACAGTCCGAGAGCAAAATGACATTTCGAAGGAAAAAACCCATTTAAAACTACTCGCGGCTATTGCATTGCCGACAATACACATAGAAGTTCATTGATAAAAACAGCATTGGAATTCCCTACAGGGGAACCCCGAACCAAAATTAAAAAAAAAAAAAAATGACGTGGGAGTCCCCCTAAATTCCATACCAGGTCTGGTATGGATATTAAGGGGAACCCCAGCCAAAATTTTTTAAAAAAATGACGTGGGGTTCCCCCTAAATTCTATACCAGACCCTTCAGGTCTGGTATGGATTTTAAGGGGAACCCTGCGCCAAAAAAAAAAAACGGCGTGGGGTCCCCCCAACAATCTATACCAGACCCTTATCCGAGCACGCAACCTGGAAGGCCACAGGAAAAGAGGGGGGGACGAGAGTGCAGCCCTCCCCCTCCTGAACCGCACCAGGCCACTCGCCCTCAACATTGGGAGGGTGCTTTGGGGTAGCCCCCCAAAACACCTTGTCCCCATGTTGATGAGGACAAGGGCCTCATCCCCACAACCCTGGCCGGTGGTTGTGGGGGTCTGCAGGCGGGGGGCTTATCGGAATCTGGAAGCCCCCTTTAACAAGGGGACCCCCAGATCCCGCCTCCCCCTGTGTGAAATGGTAAGGGGGTACTTACCCCTACCATTTCACTAAAAAACTGTCAAAAATGTTAAAAATGACAAAAGACAGTTTTTGACAATTCCTTTATTTAAATGCTTCTCCTTTCTGCTATCTTCCTTCATCTTCTTCTTCTTCTGGTTCTTCTGGTTCTTCCTCCGGCGTTCTCGTCCAGCATCTCCTCCGCGGCGTCTTCTATCTTCTTCTCCTCGGGCCGCTCCGCACCCATGGCATGGGGGGAGGCTCCCGCTCTTCTCTTCATCTTCTTCTTCATCTTCTTCTCTTCTTCCTTCTTCTCTTCTTCTCTTCTTCATTTTCTTCTCTGGGCCGCTCCGCATCCATGCTGGCATGGAGGGAGGCTCCCGCTGTGTGACGGCGTCTCCTCGTCTGACGGTTCTTAAATAACGGGGGGGCGGGGCCACTCGGTAACCCCGCCCCCATCTGACACACGGGACATGACGGGACTTCCCTGTGGCATTCCCCGTGACGTCACAGGGAAGTCCCGTCAAGTCACCGTGCGTCAGAGGGGGGTGGGGTCACCGGGTGGCCTCGCCCCCCGTTATTTAAGAACCGTCAGACGAGGAGACGCCGTCACACAGCGGGAGCCTCCCTTCATGCCAGCATGGGTGCGGAGCGGCCCGGAGAAGAAAATGAAGAAGAGAAGAAGAGAAGAAAAGAAGAAGATGAAGAGAAGAGCGGGAGCCTCCCCCCATGCCATGGGTGCGGAGCGGCCCGAGGAGAAGAAGATAGAAGACGCCGCGGAGGAGATGCTGGACGAGAACGCCGGAGGAAGAACCAGAAGAGCCAGAAGAACCAGAAGAAGAAGATGAAGGAGGATAGAAGAAAGAAGAAGCATTTAAATAAAGGAATTGTCAAAAACTGTCTCTTGTCATTTTTAACATTTTTGACAGTTTTTTAGTGAAATGGTAGGGGTAAGTACCCCCTTACCATTTCACACAGGGGGGGGGCCGGGATCTGGGTGTCCCCTTGTTAAAGGGGGCTTCCAGATTCCGATAAGCCCCCCGCCCGCAGACCTCCACAACCACCGGCCAGGGTTGTGGGGATGAGGCCCTTGTCCTCATCAACATGGGGACAAGGTGTTTTGGGGGGCTACCCCAAAGCACCCTCCCAATGTTGAGGGCATGTGGCCTGGTACGGTTCAGGAGGGGGGGCGCACTCTCGTCCCCCCTCTTTTCCTGCGGCCTGCCAGGTTGCGTGCTCGGATAAGGGTCTGGTATGGATTTTTGGGGGTACCCCACGCCGTTTTTTTTGGGGGGGGGGGGGTTCCCCTTAAAATCCATACCAGACCTGAAGGGTCTGGTATGGAATTTAGGGGGAACCCCACGTCATTTTTTTTTTACATTTTGGCCAGGGTTCCCCTTAATATCCATACCAGACCTGAAGGGCCTGGTATGGAATTTAGGGGGACGCCCACGTCATTTTTTTTTTTTTTTAATTTTGGTTCAGGGTTCCCCTGTGGGGAATTCCCATGCTGTTTTTATCAATGAACTTCTATGTGTATTGTCGGCAATGCAATAGCCACGGGTAGTTTTTAATGGGTTTTTACCTTCAAAATGTCATTTTGCTGTCAGACTAATCTAAACACGGGAAACATGCGCCCCTTTACAGGCATACTATAGACACCCCCCAGCTATGAAGTTTAAAGGGATATTACACTTTTATTGTTTGACTTTAAGCATTATTAAAATCACTGCTCCTGAAAAAACGGCCGTTTTTAAAACTTTTTTTTGCATTGATCCATGTCCCCTGGGGCAGGACCCGGGTCCCCAAACACTTTTTATGACAATAACTTGCATATAAGCCTTTAAAATTAGCACTTTTGATTATTCATGTTCGTTTCCCACAGACTTTAACGGTGTTCGCGTGTTCGAACAAACTTTTTTCCTGTTCGCATGTTCTGGTGCGAACCGAACAGGGGGGTGTTCGGCTCATCCCTACTCCAGAGCAACTGCACAGTCTATTTGCCTTCAGTAAATCAACCCCAAAGACTTAAATGCAGAGCAATCCACAAGCAACAGCATGGCTGAAAGACTGCTGCACAAAAATCAATTACAGGGCAATCCACATTGATTCACTGAGTATTCACTCAAGGCTTTTTTACACCACAATCTCGGCATGCACATTTGCATACATTGGTTCACACCTGAATCACAGTGGAACGCGGTCTGCGTTCCTGTCCAATTCCTGCGGTTTGTGTCGCGGTTTTGTGCCGGGAGTGCGCTCCATTGTGCTCCTCCCCCCCCCCCCTCCCCCCCTGTACTGTGACTGCACTGTCATCCTCAGCTCCTGATCACAGAGTAACGGTAAGGAGCCGGTTGGAAGGCCTACGGATCACATGATCACAGTGATCACATGACTAAGGAGCCCATAAAATGTATCAAGTGTTAAGGATTGATTTTCTTTCGGTATTAAAGCGTTAAATGCGATTTCCTCCACGGAGTTATTATGAAAACGTCAATTTTCATTCCAGCATTTTGGAAGTCCCATTAAGCGTTCTCTTTAACTGGTGGGATTACACAAATGACATCCTGTTTCCACAGAAGGTAATCCCAGGAAAAAAAAAATGAAATCATTATGGGTTGAAATGTCGAGCTTAATAAATGGCAGTACGGTCCGGGTATCATTGTTAAGCAGATTAATGTTCTTTGATATGGAGTAATATTTGTCTTTTGGATTTTCTTGGGAAGTATTGTACTCTGTGTGTCTTCATTACCAATCCAATTAAACAATAAATTCCTCTATAATATGAGCCCCGGGGGGGCGGGGGTTGGGGGTGGCGGAGTGGATCCATCAGTTCCAGCAGCACTCCTCGTCCCAGGAATCCCAGCAACCGCCGACTTCTCGGGATGGACGAAGAGAGATTGCGGCAAAATATATTTTGCCACTAAATGACCTATTTTACTGTTAGAGAAAGTTCACCAAATCCCTCACTGAGCTGCTAATATAAATATACAGTGCTTTGAAAAAGTATTCATACCCCTTGAAATGTTCCACATTTTGTCATGTTACAACCAAAAACTGGAAAACATAGATTCGCGCTAAACATATAAAAATATATATGTAAAGTAAAAGTGCTCTCATGCACCAATTAGATGGCAAAAGCAGGTCATATAACTGGTTTTCTATGACCCTATAGTGAACAAAGGAAATATACAAATCATAAATTACCAAACACCTAAACAGTTAATGTAATAAAAATATAAAAAATGTCCATATATAACAGAGTGAATGAGCAAGATGAAATGATGTCCAAAAGGCCCACACAGTGATAACACCCGTGAAGTAAAACAATGATTAGTGTCCATCCATAAAAAGTATATTCTTCACAGTTGAATGAAGGACTAGTGTGAAAATCCACCACCAAAATATAAGGGGTTACTGCTTACCGGAAGCCCGTGATCCCCCCGTTACAGAGGATCAAGGGAAGCCTGCATATAGTAAGCCTTCCAGAACGTGTCAGGTGCACCAACTGTCCTTGGTGTATTGGGGGTGATAAAAGGATCTCCAGAACCGCCCAAGGGCCCTCATAACATTCCAACACTCCTCATTTCATTCCAAACTCATGAATGGATGTATATGGCATGGAAAGATAAAAAGTGCTCCATAGTGTAAAACCTTCAAGTTTATTGAGTATAAAAACAGTATTGCACTTATATAAGCAAGCAGAAAAAAACGCCTTGGTGTCTGGCGCGCCGGCCGGTAGCACACAGACCAACCTGTCCTCCTGGAACCGACAGTGGCAACATGAGGTGACTTCAGCACGTCGCTCCGCCCTATGCATTTCGTCCAGGTGCCCCTGGACGACGTAACCTATTACGAAACGCGTAGGGCAGAGCGACGTGCTGCCGTCACCTCGTGTTGCCACTGTCGGTTCCAGAAGGACGGGTTGGTCTGTGTGCTACCGGCTGGCGCACCAGACACCAAGACGTTTTTTCTACTTGCTTATGTAAGTGCAATACTGTTTTTATACTCAATAAACTTGAAGGTTTTACACTATGGAGCACTTTTTATCTTTCCATGCCATATACATCCATTCATGAGTTTGGAATGAAATGAGGATTGTTGGAATGTTATGAGGGCTCTTGGGCGGTTCTGGAGATCCTTTTATTACCCCCAATACACCGAGGACAGTTGGTGCACCTGACACGTTCTGGAGGGCCTATTATATGCAGGCTTCCCTTGATCCTCTGTAACGGGGGGATCACGGGCTTCCGGTAAGCAGTAACCCCTTATATTTTGGTGGTGGATTTCCAGACTAGTCCTTCATTCAACTGTGAAGAATATACTTTTTATGGATGGACACTAATCATTGTTTTACTTCACGGGTGTTATCACATCATTTCATGGACATCATTTCATCTGGCTCATTCACTCTGTTATATATGGACATTTTTTATATTTTTATTACATTAACTGTTTAGGTGTTTGGTAATTTATGATTTGTATATTTTCTTTGTTCACTATAGGGTCATAGAAAACCAGTTATATGACCTGCTTTTGCCATCTAATTGGTGCATGAGAGCACTTTTACTTTATATATATATTTTTATATGTTTAGCGCGATTCTATGTTTTCCAATTTGATTACTGTATTTATGTTGTGCAGAATTGCTGCTTTGCATACATTATATTTCACTTAACCATTGGGATTTGGCACATAATGTTTGCAATTTTCTTTTGACCTTAGCGCAGTTTGTTTTTCTTTTTTTGTGATTTACAACCAAAAACGTAAATGTATTTTATTGGGATTTTATGTAATAGACCAACACAAAGTGGCACATAATTGTGAAGTGGAAGGAAAATGATAAATGTTTTTCAACATTTTTTACAAATAAATATGTGAAAAGTGTGGGGTACATTTGTATGGCGCCCCCCCGGAGTCAATACTTTGTAGAACCGCCTTTCACTGCAATTACAGCTGCAAGTCTTTTTGGGGGTTGTCTCTACCAGCTTTGCACATCTAGAGGGACATTTTTGCCCATTCTTCTTTGCAAAATATCTCAAGCTCTGTCAGATTGTATGGAGAGCGTCTGTGAACAGAAATTTTCAAGTCTTGCCACAGATTCTCAATTGGATTTAGGTCTGGACTTTGACTGGGTCATTCTAACACATGAATATGCTTTGATCTAAACCATTCCAATGAGCTTCTGTCTTGTACTTGCTTCAGAGCATGCGTCTTTTTTGGTCCGTCGGACCAGCATACAGACAATCGGTTTTCCCAATAGGAACTGGGTCCGTCGGAAATATTTAGAACATGTTATATTTCTAGGTCGGTAAGATTTTTCAAAAAAAAAAAGTCTGATAAGGCCTACACACGATCGGTATATACGATGAAAAACTTCCGCCGGACTTTTTCTGTCGGGCTTTCCGCTGTGTACGCGGCATAATGCCCCGTACACACGGTCGGATTTTCCGACACACAAAGTTTGAGAGCAGGCTATAAAATTTTCCGACAACAAAATCTGTTATCGGAATTTCTGATCGTGTGTACTAAAATCCGACGCACAAAGTGCCACGCATGCTCAGAATAAATAAAGAGATGAAAGCTATTGGCTACTGCCCCGTTTATAGTCCCGACGTACGTGTTTTACGTCACCGCGTTCAGAACGATCGGATTTTCCGACAACTTTGTGTGACCGTGTGTATGCAAGACAAGTTTGAGCCAACATCCGCCGGAAAAAATCCTAGGATTTTGTTGTCGGAATGTCCGATCAATGTCCGACCGTGTGTACGGGGCCTAACAAGTTTTTTTTTAAGATTGCCCTGTATTTGGCTCCATTCATCTTCCCATCAACTCTGACCAGCTTCCCTGTCCCTGATGAAGAAAAGCATCCTCACAACATGATGCTGCCACCACCATGTTTCACGGTGGGGATGGTGTATTCAGGGTAATGTGCAGTGTTAGTTTTCCGCCACACATAGCGTTTTGCTTTTAGGCCAAAAAGTTCAATTTTGGTCTCATCTGACCAGAGCACCTTCTTCCACATGTTTGCTGTGTCCCCCACATGGCTTCTTGTAAACTGCAAACAGGACTTCTTATGACTTTCTTTCACCAATGTCTTTCTTCTTCCCACTCTTCCATAATGGTCAGATTTGTGGAGAACACGACTAATAGTTGTCCTGTGGACAGATTCTCCCACCTGAGATGTGGATCTCAGCAGCTCCTCCAGAGTTACCATGGACCTCTTGGCTCTTCTCTGATGAATGTTCTCCTTGCCCGGCCGGTCAGTTTAGGTGGACGGCCATGTCTTGGTAGGTTTGCAGTTGTGCCATACTCTTTCCATTTTCCGATGATGGATTGAACAGAGCTCCGTGAGATGTTTAAAGCTTGGGATATTTTTTTATAACCTAACCCTGCTTTAAACTTCTCCACAACTTTATCACTGACCTGTCTGGTGTGTTCCTTGGCCTTCATGATGCTGTTTGTTCACTAAGGTTATCTAACAAACCTCTGAGGGCTTCACAGAACAGCTGTATTTATACTGAGATTAAATTACACACAGGTGGACTCTATTTACTAAATTAGGTGACTTCTGGTGGCAATTGGTTCCACTAGATTTTAGTTAGGGGTATCAGAGTAAAGGGGGCTGAATACAAATGCACCCCACACTTTTCACATATTTCTTTGTAAAAAAAAAAATTGGAAAACCATTTATCATTTTCCTTCCACTTCACAATTATGTTCCGCTTTGTGTTGGTCTATTATTAAAAAAATAAATAAATCAATCAATAAATCATGATAACAAAATAATAAAAATATTATTTATATTCAATGTATTTATTTATTTATTACAGGTACTTATATAGTGTCATCAAGTTATGTATTAACACACATATATATATACACACACACACATATATATATATACATACATATATATATATATATATATACACTACCGTTCAAAAGTTTGGGGTCACCCAAACAATTTTGTGTTTTTCATGAAAAGTCACACTTATTCACCACCATACGTTGTGAAATGAATAGAAAATAGAGTCAAGACATTGACAAGGTTAGAAATAATGATTTGTATTTGAAATAACATTGTTTTTACATCAAACTTTGCTTTCATCAAAGAATCCTCCTTTTGCAGCAATTACAGCATTGCACACCTTTGGCATCCGTCCACAACACTTTTTTCCAGTCTTCCTCTGTCCAATGTCTGTGTTCTTTTGCCCATCTTAATCTTTTTCTTTTATTGGCCAGTCTCAGATATGGCTTTTTCTTTGCCACTCTGCCCTGAAGCCCAAAATCCCGCAGCTGCCTCTTCACTGTAGATGTTGACACTGGTGTTTTGCGGGTACTATTTAATGAAGATGCCAGTTGGGGACCTGTGAGGCGTCTGTTTCTCAAACTAGAGACTCTAATGTGCTTATCTTCTTGCTTAGTTGTGCAACGCGGCCTCCCACTTCTTTTTCTACTCTGGTTAGAGCCTGTTTGTGCTGTCCTCTGAAGGGAGTAGTACACACCGTTGTAGGAAATCTTCAATTTCTTTGCAATTTCTCGCATGGAATAGCCTTCATTTCTAAGAACAAGAATAGACTGTCGAGTTTCAGATGAAAGTTCTCTTTTTCTGGCCATTTTGAGCGTTTATTGACCCCACAAATGTGATGCTCCAGAAACTCAATCTGCTCACAGGAAGGTCAGTTTTGTAGCTTCTGGAAGGAGCTAGACTGTTTTTAGATGTGTGAACATGATTGTAGAAGGGTTTGCTAATCATCAATTAGCCTTCTGAGCCAATGAGCAAACACATTGTACCATTAGAACACTGGAGTGATAGTTGCTGGAAATGGGCCTCTATACACCTATGTAGATATTGCACCAAAAACTAGACATTTGCAGTTAGAATAGTCATTTACCACATTAGCAATGTATAGAGTATATTTGTTTAAAGTTAGGACTAGTTTAAAGTTAGCTTCATTTAAAAGTACAGTGCTTTTCCTTCAAAAATAAGGACATTTCAATGTGACCCCAAACTTTTGAACGGTAGTGTACATATATATATATATATATATATATATACCGTATTTATCGGCGTATAACACGCACTTTTTTCCCCTTAAAATCAGGGGAAAGTCGCAGGTGCGTGTTATACGCCGATCCCCTGTGATCCCGACCTGTCAAAATAACAAAATCGCCGACCGCGACTTGAAAATGGCGCCGCCGGCGCCGAAATACACAGAGCCGGTCCTCGGCTCTTTCCGGCGGCTCTCGTTTACTTTCGGTTTCACTCGTAGCCCCGAGCGGAGCTATCCGAGTAGGTTCGGATAGCTCCGCTCGGGACTACGAGTGAAACCGAAAGTAAACGAGAGCCGCCGGAAAGAGCCGAGGACCGGCTCTGTGTATTTCGGCGCCGGCGGCGCCATTTTCAAATCGCGGTCCGCGATTTTGAAGCCCAGCAAGCAGGGACAGCTGATCGAAGGCTGCACTGGGGAAGGCTGCACTGGGGAAGGCTGCACTGGGGCAAGGCTGCACTGGGGAAGGCTGCACTGGGGCAAGGCTACACTGGGGGAAGGCTGCACTGGGGAAGGCTGCACTGAGAAGGCTGCACTGACATGGCTGCACTGACAAGGCTGCACTGGGGAAGGCTGCACTGACATGGCTGCACTGGGGCAAGGCTGCACTGAGAAGGCTGCAATGATGGGCATTTAAATGTAAGTTTTTTTCCCTTCAACTTCCCTCCTAAAAGTTTTTTTTTCCTTAAAATTCCCTCCTAAATTGGGGTGCGTGTTATACGTCGATAAATACGGTATATATATATATATATATATATATATATATATATATGTGGGTATATATATATATATATATATATATATATGTATATATATATATATGTATGTATATATATATGTGTGTGTGTGTATATATATATGTGTGTGTGTATATATATTCACTATATTGTGAAAGTATTGGGACGCCTGCCTTTACACGCACATGAACTTTAATGACATCCCAGCCTTAGACCCCCCATACACACTATTCGATTTTCTGCAGATTTTGTCTTCATTTTTACCAAAACCATATAATATAAAAGGTCAAACCTTAAGAGTTTGCAATTTGTATGCAATCAGGCAGGCCCTTGCACTACATGGTTTTGGTAAATCTGAAGACAAAAATCTGCAGAAAATCTAATAGTGTGGGGTCTTAGATTGGGATGCCAGTAAAGTTCACGTGCATGTAAAGGCAGACGTCTCAATTTCTTTTGACAATCTCTCTCTCTCTCTCTCTCTCTCTCTCTCTCTATATATATATATTGTATTATAACATATTATATTGTATTATATTATTTACAGAATATATAATAATAATAATACAATAGGAAGCATTATTATTATTATTATTATCACTACTACTATTATTTAAAAAAAAAGATTTGTGTGATACACAGTCATAGGAAAGGCCTAATAAATATATCCCCTATAAGGTTCTTCGGTCCTGCATGCACAGAGCCGTATCCATATAATGACAATAAAAGGAAACATATAGTTAACACAGCGGGTCTAATAACCCCTCTTGCAGCCTCTTGTTATAAATCACCAGCCCACTGGGCCCTTGTACATCCTCTGCTGAGGGGCCAGGAGGATGCAGCAATATCTGAAAGTCTGTCACCCGAGCAGCGAGCTGTCACCCCAGGGAGAAGGTGACATTATTGCATTATAACATAAACTGCAAACAGACCGTCTTAACTTAGACCAGCAGAGACATCTGGGACGCGTTACGCGCTGATTTAATGAGCGCTGTGACTCCCCACTTGACATCAGTAATACTAAATCACCATGTACAAGACACAAAGCCTTATTTCCTGAGCCATTAATAATACACCAAATATTCTGTTTAAATAACTGGGATGAGACATGTATCATGAGGATCATTTTCTCTGTTCCCGCTCTCGGGGGGGGAGGAGAAGAGGCGTTCAGGCGATAGAACGCAATCTCTGGGGACGTGGAGATGCACACAATGTGCTAAGTGTCACATAAAACACAGATAGATAGATAGATAGATAGATAGATAGATAGATAGATAGATAGATAGATAGATAGATAGATAGATAGATAGATAGATAGATAGATAGATAGATAGATAGATAGATAGATACTCATAGGTGTGCGCACAGGGTGTGCCAGGTGTGCCCAGGCACACCCTAATCACTCTGTGTACCATAGATTCCCCCTATTGCCCTGCCCCCCCTTCCCATTTCCCCCACAGTGCTGCCGGCTTTCCTCCTCTCCTTTCCCAATAGCTGCTGCTGGCACACAGAGGGGGATGTTTTAGGATGAGTGGGGAAAGTGGCTGGTAAATATGTAATTTACCGACCCCTTCCTTTTCTAAATCAACACAGTGAGTGATCAGTAGCGTGTGTTTGAGCTTTGGGGTGCACACCCTAACGCAATAGGCTGCGCACAATTATGTAGATACAAGATACTAGATACTCCGCCAACACACAACCTCTACCCATAAGGATATACAAGTGCCTTGAAAAAGTATTCATAGCCCTTGAAATTTTCCACATTTTGTCATGTTACAACCAAAAACGTAAATGTATTTTATGTGATAGACCAACACAAAGTGGCACATAATTGTGAAGTGGAAGGAAAATGATAAATGGTTTTCAAAATTTTTGACAAATAAACATGTGAAAAGTGTGGGGTACATTTGTTTTCAGCCCCCTTTACTCTGATACCCCTAACTAAAATCTAGTGGAACCAATTGCCTTCAGAAGAAGCCTAATTAGTAAAAAGAGTCCACCTGTTCTTAATTTAATCTCAGTATAAAATGCACATGTTCTGTGGAGCCCTCGGGGGTTTGTTAGAGAAACTCAGTGAACAAACAGCATCATGAAGGCCAAGGAACACACCAGACAGGTCAGGGATAAAGTTGTGGAGAAGTATAAAGCAGGGTTAGGTTATAAAAAAATATCCCAAGCTTTGAACATCTCACAGAGCTCTGTTCAATCCATCATCCGAAAATGGAAAGAGCATGGCACAACTGCAAACCTACCAAGACATGGCCGTCCACCTAAACTGATCGGCCGGGCAAGGAGAACATTAATCAGAGAAACAGCCAAGAGGCCCCGCCAGCGGCGCCATTGGCTCCCGCTGCTGTCAAAGTCAGTTAGCCAATCAGGAGAGAGAGGGGATGGGGCCGAATGGCAGCTCCGTGTCTGAATGGACACACAAAGCTGTGGTTCGGCTCGGGTGCCCCCATAGCAAGCTGCTTGCTGTGGGGGCACTCAACAGGAGGGAGGGATCAGGAGCAGCGAAGAGGGAACCGAGAAGAGGAGGATCCAGGCTGCCATGGGCAAAACCATTACACAGAGCAGGTTTGTTATTTAAAAAAAAAGAAAGAGAATTTACAATCACTTTAACTGCTTCATTTAATATGAGCGAATATATTATATTTGAAAACATAAACCAAACAAAACCCTAGTGGCATGCCAGAAGGTCCATGCGGGGCTCCTTTTGTCTCACATTTCTTGCTGTTCCATATTTTTAGCATTACTGTAGGTTTGTGGACTTTTCCTCCAGCTCCACATATGAAACATCGGAATCATCAATCCAGCTGAATGTCATCCGCTAAGATCTGCTCAATTAGAGAGTCTATTGCTTTCAACCAACCAGTCGCTGCAGAGCCTGCATATGGCATGAACAAATATGTCTGCCATTTGTGTTTGTCTGATCGCCCTCTATGCAAAAGGTTTACAGACTTACCAACATTATGGTAGGATCCTGGGACATTGTTAATCTTTGCCTGTTGTTCTCAGTTTGTCCTCTCAAATTCAGACTGGGTGTGCCTAAATTGCACCCACTTTACAGGTTGGTCCTGTCCAGACCCCATCTCCAAATATGTGGGGACCACCCATCACACCCATTTTAAGGATTAGTCACACCCAGACACCACCTTCAAATATGGGGGGCCTCTCACTTTTGTCCTTATACCCAAAATGCTGTATGTCTTTTTAAGTTACTATGCATGTGCTCAAATAGGTTTTATGCCTTGATCCTGGGACATGGCACTGGACACAGCATTGGTGGAAGAGGCCAAGATGTGGGACTGTCCCAGCAAATGTGGGACTGTCCCAGCAAATGTGGGACTGTCCCAGCAAATCCAGGACAGTTGGTATCTATAGGTTATGAACACACTATAAGGTGATTTACAATAGATCATGCATATATTTACAGGGATAAACCTAGCCCAAGTTCCCTGTAAGAATTCCCTTCAAAGCACAGTAGAAAGCCTCATCTTCTTCACTTCATTAGCCAGAGAAGTCAATGTTTTTGAACGGGTTAAAAAAGCGGAAAAAACTTGAATCCGTTCCATTTTAATTAGACGTTTGCGTCCTGCCAGCAAAGCGTTTCCCTGCGTCCTCTCGGGCGCTTCTGTTATGTTGTTTGATTTTTGCTAATGGAGTAAAATTAGGTCTACAACAAGCAACCATGGAGAATGCCCTTCACCATCTAATTACCAACGACACACTTTGAACTTCACGCTGCCTTCTTGAACAACATTCAGCGCCATCTGATTGACTATTCATCGGTGATAATGTGTGAATATGTGAATACGTTATTAACTGTCATTATTCAACTACAGGCAGACAAGTGGGGAGCAATTGTGTCCGAGCCCCTGAGGTCAGAGGGCCCCAACCATGTCTAGCGCCACCTCCTATTTTCCAGCTGTGAGTTTTTGCTTTTTTACTTTCTGTGTAGGCAAAATTTTTCTCCGTCACATGTTTTTCCTTTTATCTGTGGTCTGAGCCCTAAGAAGGATTGTCGTGGTAATTTATTTACTACTACTACTACTATGTACCCCTACTCATTCACATAGACGAGGGGCCTGGATCTGGGGGGGCCTTTGTTAAAGGGGGCTTCGAGATTCCAATAAACCTCCACCCACAGCCCCCACAAACACTGGCCAGGGTTGTGGGGAAGAGGCCCTTGTCCCCATAATTATGGGGACAAGCTGCTTTGGGGGGCAGAGCAGAAGGAGCCCATGTTAAGGGCATGTGGCCTGTTATGGTTCAGGAAGGGGGAGGGGACAAGTGAGCGCTCCTCACCCCTCCTGAACCATACCAGGCCACATGCCCTTTTCCTGACCGGCCAGGCTGCATGCTCGGATAAGGGTCCGGTATGGATTTTGGGGGGACCCCACACCATTTTTCTAAAAATGTTGGCATGGGGTTCCCCTCAAAATCCATACCAGACCTGAAGGGCCTGGTAAAGATTGGGGGCTCCACACCATTTTTTAATTACTTTCAGCTGTCAGCAGGGAAGCCCGCTGACAGCTGATGACTCATCGGTTGTTAAGGACACGGCGGCTGCTCACGCCTTAACAACCAGTTTGTTTACTGGTTGTTAAGCACACCAGTGGCTGCCGGTTCCTTAAATATCCCATTTTGTGAACTGACTTTCACTCTTGTTATTCATGTGTTAGAATGGCCCAGTCAAAGTCCAGACCTAAATCCAATTGAGAATCTGTGACAAGACTTGAAAATTGCTGTTCACAGACGCTCTCCATCCAATCTGAAAGAGCTTGAGATATTCTCCAAAGAAGAATGGGCAAAAATGTCCCTCTCTAGATGTACAAAGCTGGTAGAGACATCCCCAAAAAGACTTGCAACTGTAATTGCAGTGAAAGGCGGTTCTACAAAGTATTGACTCCGGGGGGCGCCATACAAATGTATCCCCCACACTTTTCACTTATTTATTTGTAAAAAAAAATTGAAAATCATTTATCATTTTTCTTTCCACTTCACAATGATGTGCCACTTTGTGTTGGTCTATCACATAAAATCCCAAAAAAATAAATTTATGTTTTTGGTTGTAACATGACAAAATGTGGAAAATTTCAAGAGGTATGAATACTTTTTTAAGGCACTGTATATTGGCACATAAACTCAATAGTAGGGGTACTCCTTGGTATGACTGTGATAATTCATAGGGGGTGTATTGTCCCACACACAGGTGATAGCAGTGCAGCATGCATTCTCTAGACCTTGCAATAACTGAACAATATAAAAATATCAGGGTCCGCTCGTCCATTCTCCATCCTTTGGAATATAAAATATCTCGTCTGGGGTCCCTGTACTGACATTGACATAACCCATCAACCTTCAGCTTTGTGGTTAGTGATGTCGCCAGGATGGAGTTCTGCACCGAAAGCCATATAATGTATCCATTCATTACATGAAGCGCGACAGCAACCGGCGCCAAGAGTGTCACAGGGAGAGTGTCCGGAATATTCTCTAATTACAGCAATTATTAGGTGTTATTTATCAACTCGGGCAACAATGTTTCTTTTCATTTTGCTGCACTTATTACACAATGTTATCTCATTTGTGAAGTGGCAATACTTGATCTACTTGCACAAAATTAGTGAAAAAAAGGTCAAAAAGTGGTGAATAATAGAGTATAACAGACCAAGTGTGTCCCTTGAGAAAAGCTCCTAATCTGGGCTTCTTATATGGAAGGAAGCTTTGCAATAATAGGCTCTGGATGAACAGTTTGATAAATTGCTATATATTTAGGATGTATCCGGTCTATAAACCAGAGGCTCTGAATGGACAGTTGGCTACATGGTTCTATATTTAGGATGTATCTGGTCTATAAACCAGAGGCTCTGAATGGACAGTTGGCTACATGGTTCTATATTTATGATGTATCTGGTCTATATCATTCAGAGGCTCTGGATGGACAGTTGGATAAATGGTTCTATATTTAGG
The DNA here is from genome assembly GCA_037952925.1 of Lithobates clamitans. Taxonomy (NCBI): domain Eukaryota; kingdom Metazoa; phylum Chordata; class Amphibia; order Anura; family Ranidae; genus Lithobates; species Lithobates clamitans. The sequence continues at coordinate 955,314 of JBBGZY010002682.1, forward strand.
ATGTATCTGGTCTATAAACCAGAGGCTCTGGATGGACAGTTGGATACATGGTTCTATATTTAGGATGTATAGGGACTATGAACCAGAGGCTCCAGATGGACAGTTGGATAAATGGTTCTATATTTAGAATATATCTGGTCTATATCATTCAGAGGCTCTGGGTGGACAGTTGGACAAATGGTTCTATATTTAGGATGTATCTGGTCTATAAACCAGAGGCTCTGGATGTACAGTTGGATAAATTGTTATATATTTAGAATATATCTGGTCTAGATCATTCAGAGGCTGTGGATGGGTAGTTGGATAAATAGCTCTATATTTAGGATCTATCTGGTCTATAAACCAGAGGGTGTGGATAGACAGTTGGATAAATGGCTCCATATTTAAGCTCTGGATGGATATTCTGAGACATGAGAAAATATTTACCTTCCATAACAGATTAAAGTGGATGTAAACCCACTCTCATCCTTTCTAAACTACTGCCATAGTGGTCATCTATAAGGATATACATGCCTCCTGCATGTATCCTTACCTGTCAAATTGGGTGGGTCTGTTGTCCGAAGCTCGGTGGGTGGAGTCGTGATGTCAGTAGACTCCCCGCCCACCTCTACACTCCCCTTGTCAACATGCATGTTCTCCTGTGTATTTCTTACACTGAACTTCTGCTGGTCTTGTGGATTATGCCCCATGCTAACTAACATCCAGAAGAAAGGAGGGAGGATGGGAAGTACACAGAATGTCTCTCTCACACTCATGCATGAGATATGTAAATCACCTGTCACTCACAGCAAAGGGCAGAAAAGGATATCTATTTCTCTGTCTGATCATTTTTATCTTACTGAAAAAAGATAAGAGGACTGCTCAGAGCTGGATTAACTCTTTGTGGCAAGATGGGGCACAGATGACATGAAATCCTATACTGTACAAGGCGCAAGCCTTAATTAAAAAAAAAAAATTGGGTTTACATCCACTTTAAGCCTCTTTTTGTTTGTATCTGAGATGAAAGTAATGGCATGTCAATAGTTGGGCTCTATCTGGGCTATAAAAAAGGACAATTGGGTTAAGGGCTCTAATATTCAAGTTGTTCTATAAACCACACAGTTGGATAAATGACTCTAATGTTGGGCTCTGTCTTGGCTATGAACCGGGACAATTAAATTAACTACCTGCCGACTGCCCCGTACCAGATTTGCTGCTACAGGGAGGCCGCGCTGCGTAGGTTCACACACATATATATATATATATATATATATATATATATATATATATATACGTGATCCTGCACTTCCTGGTATCGGGCATGAGTGCACACCACCAGTGGCTCGCTCCCGCTGTGATTCTACACAGCGGGAGATGATCAGTGGGTCCCGCAGACCTGATGTCAGCCAGTACCCACTGATCATTCTGTACACAGGCAGAATGGTGATATGCCAATGTAAACAAGGCAGATTGTTGCTCTGTCAGTACAGAAGACATGGATCCTGTGTTCCTGCAAAGCAGCAGCACTGATCCATGCCTTCCCCTAGTACAAGCACCTCCCCCACTAAACTGAAATGCCAGCTAGGCACACATTTAACTCTTTGATCACCTCCCGATGTTAACCCCTTCCCAGCCAGTGTTATTAGTACAGTGACAGTGCATATTTTTAGCACTGATCACTGTATTAGTGTCACTGGTTCCCAAAAAAGTGTCAGTTATCATCCAATTTGTCTGCTGAAATATCGCAGTCCCGCTATAAGTCGCTAATCGCCGCTATTACTAGTAGAAAAAAAAAAAAACATTCCATAAAAATATACCCCATAGTTTTATATGCTAGACCTTTTGCGCAAACAATCAATGTACGTTTATTGTGATTTTTTTTTTACCAAAATATGTAGCAGAATACATATTGGCCTAAACTGATGATCATTTTTGTTATTGGATATGTTTTATAGCAGAAAGTAAAAAAAATATTGTTTTTCAAAATTGTCATTGTTCTTTTGTTTATAGCACAAAAAATAAAAACCGCAGAGGTGAACAAATACCACCAAAAGAAAACTCTATTTGTGAAAAAAAAAGGATTTTATTTGGATACGCAGTGCCGTATCGCAAAAAATGGCCTGGTCAGGAAGGGGGGGGGGGGGGTAAATCTTCCAGAGCTGAAGTGATTAAGGGGGCAGGGCTGAGACACACTGGGGTTGATTTACTAAAGGCAAATAGACTGTGCACTTATTTGCAAGACCAGTTGTTCCAGAGTTTAGTATATGAGCAGAAGTCCTGCTGACTTCCATCATCCAATCACGTGCAAGCAAAAATGCTGTTTTTTTTAAATTTTCCTTGCATGTGATTAGGTATTCTTTGCAAATTTAAGCTTTACCTTATTTACTAAGGTCTGGAGCAACTGCACTTGCAGAGTGTAACTGTCCTTTGCAAAGTGCACAGTCTATTTGCCATAGCTCCCAACTGTCCCTGATTTCGAGGGACTGTCCCTGATTTGGAGCAATGTCCCTCTGTCCCTCATTTTGGTCTGATCTATATATATATATATATATATATATATATATATATGTAGCGCTGGTAGATTTGCGATCTACCATCTGATAGGTAAATTTAGTAACTTGTTCATTAGGAAGGTTAGATTTGCCTCTGTTTCAGCTTGGCTGACGTTGTGTGTGTTTCCATACTGACCGGTGGGTGTCGCTGTTACCGCTGGCTAGTGTTGGAGAGGCAACGTGTTGAAGCGTATGGATGCTCTTCTGTCCCGGTGGAGGTAGTCCTCCGAGTTGCATTCTGGGCGAGGGTACTTATGGGACAGACGCTATATTTTGGGGTCTGTTTTACAGCCACCTGCTGGCCCTCCTGGCCGACAGGTATGCGTTAGAGAAGTAATCTCGTGGTCCTCCGTTCCGGAGGCCCGCGTCGCTGCGGCGCAGGGGTGGGCCCAGAAGCTTGTCTGGGGTCTACCACAGTGGCCAAGGAATGGTCCTGAGCTGTCTATCCAGAGTGAAGAAGCTGGACAACCGAGGAGATCCCAGGGGAGGACCCCTCATGGAAGGATCATGCAGAGAGCTGGTCTGGAGATGGGCCTGGTTGGAGGACGTATCCTAAAGTAACTATACAGCATAGAAAAAATATGGGCTTTGAGGCCATAGAATGGCCCCAGGGACTTTTAAATGGTCCTGGGGTCAATGAGGTAGAGAATGTAAGATAAAACAATTCTTTTATTTAACAATGTTTAAAAAAACAGACATTGACCTAAGACAAACATTTAGAAATAGTTTTACAAAGTAAATACAAAAATTTCATGGATACAGAGATTAATACCACTTTCTCAACATGTTTCGCTTTCCTAAGCTTCTTCAGGAGATATATTGTGGTATTATGATCAGCTATAAAAGTAAAAAAGATATATGTAAAGATAAGAATTACATGTCTGCTAATAAATTTTGAATCATAAATTGTTATTGGTTTAATCATAACGGGGAAAACAATTAATAGAAATATAAATACAGATAAATCAAAAAAAAATATATATATGTACATACATGTATGACAATTAATAATGAAAAAAAAAAAAATATTAATTATAATTATTAATGATTCGAAATTTATTAGCAGACATGTAATTCTTATCTTTACATATATCTTTTTTACTTTTATAGCTGATCATAATACCACAATATATCTCCTGAAGAAGCTTAGGAAAGCGAAACATGTTGAGAAAGTGGTATTAATCTCTGTATCCATGAAATTTTTGTATTTACTTTGTAAATCTATTTCTAAATGTTTGTCTTAGGTCAATGTCTGTTTTTTTAAACATTGTTAAAAAAAAGAATTGTTTTATCTTACATTCTCTACCTCATTGACCCCAGCACCATTTAAAAGTCCCTGGGGCCATTCTATGGCCTCAAAGCCCATATTTTTTCTAAAATTATTTTTTGGGACGAGGTGCTCCTGATTTTTTCCCTTTTTTTTCCTCCTTTCCAATATTTTTCTAACTATACAGCATAGTGTTGCCGGGTTGGCTTTAAGGTTTAAGCACTGTGACTGACATTCACCACAAAACCAATACATCCTGTGGCAGAGGATCGTACGGGTTCATCCCAAACAAGTCTGTGGCAAAGACTTTTGTTCGTGCTACATACTGGCTGCTAGGCAAGTGAGAGAGGCCTATCCAGGCGTGCAAGGAGTGTGTCCCACCAAGGGAGTGCATTCTATTGAAATATGCAACCCCAAAGGACATTTGTCAAGAATCTTACTGAAGAGGTATTTGAGTTTTCCCCTGCAGTTCTCCTTCTGCCTCTTTCCTGCTGCTTCCTTCGTTGATGGTTTAATAAAGCATTGAAAACGTACTCAAATGTTGGCGCGTGTGTTGTCCAGAGGTAAACTCAACGGAACCCTAGACCCGGTGGCGGTGAAACAGAGGGAAGGAGAGTGAAGGTAACAAGCCCGCTTAAACCAGCAGCTCCACAGAGAGTTAGTGCTACATATATGAAATGCACTTTTTATCTATCAAAAAGTCTTTTCCAGCACTAAACCTTTCATCTGATTTCTAAATTGCTGCATTTGTAAATTCCAAAAGCCAATATAATGGAATAGTAATGGTAAAAAAAGGACTTGTGGCTTTAACCAATCTTGTTTTTTTGTATAATTCTCCTTTAAGGGGGCGTGGCAAAGGGTGTGTCCTATGCCTGCATACTTTTGCTGATAGGTGTCCCTCATTCCTATCTCAAAAAGTTGGGAGGTATGTATTTGCCTTTACTAAATCAACCCCACCATGTGAGTCAAGTACTCCCCCAGCAAGCAACTTGCTAGGGGGGGTTCTCGAAGGGGGGAGGAGCCAGGAATACTGGGGGGGGGGAACCCAGAAGAGGTGGATGGGGCTGCTCTGTGCAAAACCATTGCACAGAGCAGGTAAGTATAAGATGCTTCTTTTTTTAGAAAAAAAAAATATATATCACGTTACGCTCTGGAGGAATATTTTATCTCTGAGATATAAGGAAATATTTACCTTCCATAACAGAATAATCCTCTTTTTATTTGTATTTGTGATGGAAGTAATGACACATCAATAGTTTGTACTCCTTCTCCCAGACAGAACAGATATTTTGGTCATATCTGTAAAAACATCAAGGTCCACATAAGGCAAAACAAAAAAAAAAGCAGTTCTGCCTAAAATTAGAGACAACAAAAATCCTTTTATGAAAGTTTGTGTGTTTTCTGCCTTACGCTCCGAAAGATGAGATGTTATCCATTATTCATTTGCTGCATCACATCCTGCCAACGAATAACATATCTCTTATGATACAAGATTATTGTTCATAACATTCTGGAGCCCTTTCAAGATCTAGCAAATCTTTTTTTCAGCAATACAGAAACAAACCAGGTAAAACAGACACAAAAAATGAAAATATATATATATATATAAATTACTAAGGTGGAATATCGGTGGAATATCGGTTATATAATTCTGGATCAGTTTCAATAACTATCAAATCTTTTCCAGCAAACTTACTAAACCCACAACAGTAAATTCAGTCTGTAAATGCAGTAAAACATGCTTGTTGGGGACACTCTACACAAGCTCAGTTTGGTGTGTATTGCTAGAGAGTTTTTCTTTTTGGAGGGTGCATGTGTTCGGCACAGGGTAGGATGGCCACATGTCCCGGATTGCCCGGGACAGCCCCGTATTTTGCAGGTCTTGAGGCGATTCAGTTCGCAACTGCAGCGCTATACAGATCATTCAAATCAAATCAAGTTCCCAGGCACCTTTATTCCGGGACAATACAATGAAACTGACACAGCCGGTGGGCATGGCCTGGCACGCGATGGGAAAGGAAGCTTGCTGAAAGAGCTTCAGGTCTCTATCAGCTCCCCAGCCAGCTTGCGATCTCTTACCCAGGGCCATCATCAGGGGGTACAGCTGATACACCTGTAGGGGGCCAGAGGGGCCCATGCGCAGGGTTGCCAACTGTCCGTCTGGGGGGGTGGGACGATCGTACAGCACAAGGGGTCCTGGCACCGCTTGGCACCTTTTATAAATAGCTAAGGAGGACTGGAGGGGGTGGCCGAGCGTGGAATGAGAGCCTCTCCCGGGCTGCAATACCACCTAGATCTGCTGCTCCATCCTCTGCCAGTCTGTCTGCAGCTGCTCTCTATCCCGCTGTGCCCTCCGGTGCAGTCTCCTCCCACCAGCTCAACAGGATGAAGAAGAAAAGCACGGGGCTGGCTTAGCACTGCCACAGAGGACACACACTGGGCTGAGATGTAGTATGTCCGCAGTCTCTGACCATCTACTGTAGTATGTCCGCAGTCTCTGATCATCACCTGTAGTATGTCCGCAGTCTCTGATCATCCCCTGTAGTATGTCTGCAGTCTCTGACCATCTCATGTAGTATGCCAGCGGTCTCAGACCATCTCCTGTTATAGTATGTCTGCAGTTTCTGACCTTTTCCTGTAGTATGTCTGCAGTCTCTGACCATCTAGTGTAGTATGTCCACAATAACTGACCTTCTCCTGTAGTATGTCCACAATCTCTGACCATCTCCTGTAGTATGTCCTCAATCTCTGACCGTCTCCTGTAGTATGTCTGCAGTCTCTGACCGTCTCCTGTAGTATGTCTGCAGTCTCTGACCATCTCCTGTAGTATGTCTGCAGTCTCTGACCATCTCCTGTAGTATGTCTGCAGTCTCTGACCATCTCCTGTAGTATGTCTGCAGTCTCTGATCATCTCCTGTAGTATGTCTGCAGTCTCTGACCATCTCCTGTAGTATGTCCACAGTCTCTGACCATCTCTTGTAGTATGTCCTCAATCTCTGACCGTCTCCTGTTGTATGCCCACAGTCTCTGACCATCTCCTTCAGTATGCCCACAGTGTCCGACCGACCTGAAAAAAAAAACGCCCCTGTGTGCTCTCGAGCATGGCCACCCGCCGACTGCATTGTAAGCCGAGTGACATTTCTTAAATAGGTAAGGGGCGGGGCCACTACCCTGACCAGTGTATGCTGGAGGGGAGGGGGGGGGTGTCCCTGAATGGCAGTTTGGAAATGTGGTCACCCTAGCACAGGGCCAATCAGCACTGTCCAGACAGAGGGTCAGGAGTCATGCAGCCTCATAGGAGAATGAAAACTCCTCCTACGAGCTTTAACCAGAGCTCGGCTGGACACTGATAGAAGTCACAAGACTGCTATATATTGCAGGCTCCTGGGTTTTGTAACACTTTAAAGAAAAAAAAAGACTAGAGAACCCTGGCTAATACTGCCATTCTTTCTGGGAAGAATAAACACATTTGATTATATTTTATTCCGAAGCAAGGTGTAGATGTATCAATGTATCTCCTACTTTGGCCTTTCAGATGCAACTCCATCACCTCCATCTCAAAATAGAACGGAGATAAATCTCGGAGCAGGTCCAGGCCTCGATGGAGGAGTTGTTTGTCTTTATTAGTGGTGAATGGTGACTCGGAAGAGCTGAGGTGAGGTGACGAGGGTCCATGGTCACAGCGCTGGGAAGGAGAAACCCACCGGGAAGGACGTTCCTGGAGAAAGGGATGGTAATTATGTAGACGGTAAAAGGACAGGATTATCTCTGGGGGATTCTGCCCAAGCTTGTGTAACTAATCACCATCCATGGGATCGGATACACAATAATGTCATCTGCAAGATAACAACAGCTTGGGATTGACCCGGGTCTTTTTTATGGACACAAAATACATTTAAAGTGGTTCTTAACCACTTCAATACCGGGCATTTTCACCCTCTTCCTGCCCAGGCCAATTTTCAGTTTTCAGCGCTGTCGCATTTTGAATGACAATTGCGCGGTCATACAACCCTGCACCCAAATGAAACTTTTATCTTTTGTTTACAAATAGAGGTTTCTTTTGGTGGTATTTGATCACCTCTGTGATTTTTATTTTTTGCGCTATAAACAAAAAAAGAGCAACAAGTTTGAAAAAAAGCACAATATTTTTTACTTTTTGCTATAATAAATATCCAATTTAAAAAAAACAAAAAAAACAACATTTTTTTCCTTTAGTTTAGGCCGATATGTATTCTTCTACATATTTTACTTAAAAAAAACATCGCAATAAACGTATATTGATTGGTTTGCGCAAAAGTTATAGCGTCTACAAAATAGGGGATAGTTTTATGACATTTTTATTATTTTTTTTTTTATTACTTTTTAAAACATTTGGTTTTATTGAAAATAAAGAAGAAGAAAGAAAAAATGCACAATGCGCAAATCGCAGATACAACTGCACAATGAATACAATGTATCAATACAGCAATCATGTAGTTAGAAATTATCTTTAGTAACTTATAAGTGGGTGGAGAGCTCATAAGAGGATATAACCAGCTATATTATGAGAATTATCTATGAATGATATACAGGATTGTGGTATCACCAGCTTTACCGGTCAAAGATTCTATAAAGGATGAGTGAATTAAATATGCCAAGAATGACCCTAAAAAGTGCTAAGTTCACTAATACACTTTGCAGTTGGCAATAATCAACAAAAGGAAACAGGAGTAGTAAGTAGGGTGAAAAGAAGAGCAGGAAAGAGTTACAGGTAGACATAGAAGTGTCTATATGTAGCATTCGTTAAAAATGTATGGATTTGGCCTCATCATAATCCTTAGAATAGCGGAACGTAAACCAAGGTTGCCAGGTTTTCTGGTATCTTTCTATTCTGCCATTGTCTTGTGCTAGGGTATCCTCCATTTCGCAAACATCTCTAACCTTGTTTAGCCAATCATTTTTTTTTTTATTATTATTATCTGCGATTTTGAAGGGGGTTAACCACTAGGGGGCGATCAATCTCCCCGTTCGGCAGCTCAGTGACCCGATCGCTGGGAGACATCGAGTCCGTCAGTCCCGTGGGCACAGTCCCGCTCTACTTGGCGCGCGCGTGACGGCTAACCCCACCAATTAAAGGGGATGTACAGGTACGCCCATTTGCCCACCGCTGCCATTGTGCCGACGTACATCGGCGTGCAGAGGTCAGCAAGCGGTTAAAAAGGAGATCCAGCCCCCCCCCCCCCAATGAAAAAATAAAAAAGTCAGCAGCTACAAATACTGTAACTGCCGACTTTTAATATTAGTACACTTACCTGTCCAGGAATCCTGCGATGTCGGCACCCCAGCCGAGCTCTCGGGGGCTGCCGCCGTCATTGCCTGTAAGGGAGACCAGCAGCGAAGCCTTGCCGCTGCACAGCCGTTTCCCTACTGCGGTGGTGGGGGAAGGAGGAGGGGGACTGAAGTTCCGGGGGGTCGAACTTCCGGGGGACCTCACCGCATCTCGGCTGCAGCGAGTCCTCCCAGAAGTGGCAGCCCCCCTCCCGAAAGGTGCCAAATGAGGCACTGTAGGGTGGGAGGAGGTTGATAAGCAGAGCTTCCCCTTCGCTTTAACATTGATGTCCCCAGGGATTTTTTTCAGCAGCGACGCAGGGAAAGGCCCTTTTGGCACCTCCAGTGCTGAATGTATGTAATGGCAAGGGGTGCTGGGGTGTGCTGTAGGGTCTACTGATGTGGGCTGCTTGGGGGGTCTGTTGTTGCTGTCTTTTTTTCATTTATATAATAAAAAATAAAAAACCCAGTGGTGATCACATACCACCGAAAGAAAGCTTTATTTGTGTGAACAAAATGATATAAATTTTGTTTGGGTACAGAGTTGAATGACCGCAAAATTACCAGTTAAAGTAGCGCAGTGCCGCATAGCATACAATGGCCTGGTCGGGAAGGGGGAAAAAATCTTCCCCCTGAAGTGGTTAAAGGAGATGATAGAACAAAACATATAAATGTTGATTCTATCATTTCCAAATTCGATTTCTTAGTAACAATCATATAAATAATTCTTGTCCAGCAGAGCAACATTTAAAAAACGGACCCTTCTAAGACAACATAAAAGAAGCAAAAAAAAGATTCCAGAGGATCAAAAGAGGAAGAAGAAACAGGAAGACCGATGGAAAGGAAACAAAAGATGATGGAGACAGCAGGGGCTGTCATTTACTTCTCATTGATCCACAGTGGTGAAGTGTGGACTTTCCATTTGATGTCAACCCAATCGCTTAAATCTTATAGAACTCTGAACATGTCATTTCAAAACGTGTTTTCATATGTTTTAAACTTTTTAAAGTTTAAAAAAAACTTTAAACCTTTAAAAAAAAAAATTCAAACAAATATGCAGTTTTGCTCTCCACCTGCTCTGAGACATACAATAAATAGCAGCTGGACTCAAAATCAGTTTACTGAATCAGAATCAGGCAGCTATTGCGATTGGTTGCCAGAGGTTACAGTGTATCATTATCGCTCACTGACTGGTTGCTAGAGGTTACAGCACACATTACGGCTCACTGATTAGTCGCTAGAGGTTACAGCACATGATTTCTGCTTGTTAATTGGCTGCTAGAGATTACTGTGGATATGACCTCAGGGGGACATGGTATACATATGAATGCCACCGGCCGCCGCTATTTACATATGAATGAGTCATCTGTACACAACAAAAGGGCAGAGCTGGGCAGCATTAGTAGCAGCACTTCACACTGAGATATCGGGACATAGCACGGGACTAAAACCTCAAGGAACGAGGGAATTTAAACCCAGATAGTTGGCAAGTATGAGGCAGCTGCTTTGGGCCCCACAACAATGACAGGGCCCAGGGCAGCTGCCCCTTTTGCCCTTCCTTAAAAACGGCTCTGAGATTATCGGACGAATGATCGTCCGTTTTTGTTTGCATGCTAATCTCAGACTGAATCTGATGAGTTGACTAAAGTCACGAAAATTCCTGTACGACTAAAAAAAAATTCGGAAGTGATGTCATGCTTTCTAATGCATTCGTATTGCATTTTCGAACGATAGCTGTACCGATTAAACGATCTGGCATCGTACGAAAATTTTTTTTCGTGCACGTTCGATAGAATAAAATCGGATGAACTGTCATGATCGGCTCTCGAAAGCTCTGTACTAACAATCCGACTATCGTACGATCGCTTGGAAAGCATTGTTTTCTGTACGGTTTTCTGATCGTGTGCACGAGGCTTAAGCCATGCAATGCCTCATGAGACTTGTAGTTCCGCAACAGCTGGAGGGCCACTAGTTTGACACCTGTGTGCTAGAGTGAATCAACAAAAAAATGAAAGGCTAGGCAGGGGCGGACTGACAACTCATGGGGCCCCAGGGCAATAGGAGAAGATTATGGGGCCCCCAGGCAATAGGAGATTATGGGGCCCCCGGGCAATAGGAGAGTATGGGGTCCCCAGGCAATAGATTATGGGGCCACACAGTATACACACACACACAGAAACACAATATACACACACAATGTACACACACAGTATACACACACAGTATACACTCACAGACACACAATATACACACATATACAGACACACAATATACACACACTGAAAAGGTACTGGAGAGGCGGAGCAGCTATAATCTTGGGATTTTTAAAAAAACACAGATTTTTACATACTGTCCCTGGTTTTATTGATGCTGGCAACCCTGATGGGGCCCCTTAGTGGCACGGGCCCTCGGGCAGTGCCCGAGCGCCCGAATGGTCAGTCCGCCCCTGAGGCTAGGTATACACTTGCAGTTGGGGGCAGTAAAAAACACAATTGAGACATGATTGTACCACCTCCAACTGCTCCCCCTTTAACTGCAAAGGCAACAAATAGGGGGGTACACGTAAATAGTTATCCCCCTGTTGCATTCCACTGTCAGTACCTTCCTACGAACGTGACCCATTAAACCGGCCCACAACTGCAAGATTTTAGGGGTTAAAAGAGGTGCGAAAGGGTGACATAATGCCTCCTTACTGCTTGCCAAATGGCCTTTGAAAATTGATCCACTGCGGATTGCTCTTCAGAGGGCACCGCTAGTGCAAACAATCTTAGGGCTAGTTCACATCAGGGGCCGCATTAGAACGCGGGTTGTGCAGCTGTGTGCGCAGTGTGCATGAGCGAGGCAACGTACTGGTATGTTGCGGTGCCTGCTCAAGCTGTCGGCCAGCAGTCAAATTACTGTTGGCTGGTCGGCAAGCGGTTAAAGTATTGATATTGATGTAAATGATCTGGTTCCTGGGCAAGCTGCTTCTACACCCCAGAGGATCTCCTCTGTCTCCTTGGCATGTAGTGTAATGTAACAAAATTGGACATCGAAGGACTGTCAGGACTGGGCTCAGCCCTTCCTTCTCTGAGCTGGCCGCTCAGCTGTCGGCTAATTGCCAGCTCCTATCTCTCCACAGTTCCTCAGCTGTTGATGATATCCTGCTCATCAGTCCTGCCTACTTAAGCCGTCCAGTCCAGAGGAGCTCTGCCTTCGCCTTGGTTAACATCACAGAAAGTATCTCTTGCGATCCTGCTCAAGACTTGCTTAGCTGACATCCCTTCTGGCTCCAGATCCTGCTTGCTGTTCCACTACATTGATCCCTGACTTCTGGCTTGGCTGACTATCCGTTCCGGTTACTGAACTTTGGCCATGTTTTGACTACATGTTCTTTTTACTTTTATTATTAAACAAGTGTGATTTAACTGTACTTCTGTCTAGGCAATGATTTCATGGTTTCTGACAAGGGCCCACGCCACTGCTAAGAGGTCCAGAAACAATCTTATTAAAAAAAAAAGTCAGAGGGACAATCCAAAAATTAGCAGCGCATTTCGGTGGTCCAAAAATGGCCCCTTTATCGGGGCTTGATTGACAACAATGTGAATAGACTGTTAATAATGTTAAGCGCTTCGTAAAAAGACACGCTCATTCATTTATTTTTGCTCGCATTTATGAAATTGGTAATGGCACCTCAAATCGAGCAAGCAGACGCACACTTTTCATGCAACAAACAACGTGAAACACGCAAAGCTCAACAGGGCAAAAAAGCTACATGGGCTACGGTGCTTTACCTCATTTGTCATGCGGAGGGCAGCCCATTGAACTGAAGAGCTCACAAGCGCAACGCAATCTTGCATACATTCTTGATAAGCCTAGGTATGAATGCAGCCTAAAGGTCCAGTTCACTTCTAGTCTTTTCACATTGTTGTCAATCCAGCCCCAATGAAGAGATCACTCTTGGACCCCAAAATGCATTGCTACTCTTTGGACTGCCCCCCCCCCCCGACTTTCAATGAAATAAAGCTGTATCTGGACCTTTTAAAAGAGGTGTGGGGATTTAATTGCCATTTTTGCTACATAATAATTTAAGGGTGGGGTTTCAATTCCCTAAATCTAAAGGTCCAGTTCACTTCTAGTCTATTCACATTGTTGTCAATCAAGCCCCGATAAAGGGGGGGGGGCTCTTGGACCCCTGAAACATGATGCCTACTCTTTGGTTTGCCCTCCTAACTTTTGTTGGAATAAAGCTGTATCTGGACCTTTTAAAAGGGATGTGGTGCTTTAATTAGCATTTTTGCTACGTTTTAAAGGCAATCAAGCCCTGATGAAGGGAGCACTCTTGGACCCCCGAAACACGTTGCCTACTCTTTGGGTTGCCCCTCAACTTTCATTAGAATAAAGCTGTATCTGGACCTTTTGAAAGAAGTGTGGGGATTTAATTTCCATTTTTGCTACATTTTATAGGCAATCAAGCCCTGTTGAAGGGAGTGCTCTAGGACCCCAAAACTCATTGTCTACTCTTTGGATTGCCCCCCACCCCTCAACTTTAATTAGAATAAAGCTGTATGTGAACCTTTTGAAAGAAGTAAGGGGCTTTAGTTTCCCTTTTTGCTACTTTTAAAGGCAATCAAGCCCTGAAGAAGGGAGCACTCTTGGACTCCCGAAACACATTGCCTGCTCTTTGGATTGCCCTCCACCCAGACTTTCATTAGAATAAAGCTGTATCTGGACCTTTTGAAAGAGGTGTGGGGATTTAATTAAAATGTTTGCTACATATTAAAGGCAATCAAGAACTGATGAAGTGAGCGCTCCTGGACACCCAAAAAAAGTTGCCTACACTTTGGATTGCCCCCCCCCCCCCCCGACTTTCATTGGAATAAAGTTGTATTTGGACCACTTAAAAGTGGTGTTTCGACTTCCGTTTTTGTTACATTTTAATTCAAGGGTGGGGTTTCAAATTCCTAAATCTAAATTTTCAGTCTTTCGTTTACACAACCCCGGCCCTTCCTTCCGGAGGGCAGCCCATTAAACTGAAGTGCTCACAAGCGCAGTGGGATTTTCTCAATATGCCTAGGTGCGGATGCAGCCTAAAGGTCCAGTTCACATGTAGTCTATTTACACATGGATGTTGATAATCAAGCCCTGATAAAGGGAGCCCTCTTGGACCCCCGAAACACATTGCTACTCATAACCTTGACCCTCATGTGCTCACAGGCGCAGCACGATCTTGTCGATATGTCTAGGTGTGAATGCAGCCTAAATTGTTGTCAATCAAGCCCTGATGAAGGGAGCGTTCTTGGACCTCCGAAACATGTTGCCTACTCTGGTTTGTCCCCCTGACTTTTGTTGGAATAAAGTTGTATCTGGACCTTTTTTAAAAAGGTTTGGAGCTTTAAATTTCCATTATTGCTACATTTTAAAGGCAATCAAGCCTTGATGAAGGGAGCGCTCTTGGACCCCCGAAACTCGTTGCCTACTCTTTGAATTGTCTTTGGACTTTTATTGGAATAAAGTTTCATCTGGACCTTTTAAAAGTGGTGCTTCGATTTATGTTTTTTGTTACATTTCGATTTAAGGGCAGGGTTTCAATCCCCCAAATCGAAATGTACAGTTTTCGGCCTCTATTTTACATCACCTCAGCCTTTCCTGAAAAGCGTTTGCCCTCGGAGGACATGGCATCCTACAGCGGAGGTGCGAGGTTTCATTATAGCATGAGCGATGTGCTAAGACAACACAAAAGGGCAACGTATTCGATAAATGAGACCGCCTCTCCCCAAACCCGCTTTCTTCTTGACCTAATTTGCCTCATATTTATAGACTGCAGAAAAAAAAAAAAGTACATCACATTTCCTGCAAGCAATTACCTGGATCAATAATGAAAGCACTCGGTGTCGTGAAATCACAGGCCGCCCCTGAAAAAAAAAAAAAAAGATGTATGTTATTGTGCTTTTCGTTTTAAAATTTGCTTCTTATTCCGTTGGCCTCATCATATTCAATAAAAGAAACACTTCAGAACAATCCGCAAGACACTCAGGAAAGGATCAATGGATTCCACATTACACAACCGCGTCCCGTTCCTCTGAATAGATGTTTACCACATCTTCTGATGGCTGCAGGAAAAATATGTGGAAAAGTCATTTATCATTATAAAGAGGGCCTGTCTGCTGGGGAAGTGTTACTTGGTTATAATGTGTTACTGCGGAGATGTCAGTCTGTTAACTGTTCTGACACCAATGTGTTGTAGACAATCAGAGCAACAGACATATGGAGATAAGTTATTTTATCCCTTTACTGTATATAACACCAACATTCACAATGGTGTCTGCACCAGAGGAGCTTACACTCTAATACCCCCACCGCAGGCACATATTATTATTATTATTATTGTACATTTATATAGCTCTGCCATATACCACAGTGCTGTACAGGGAACCAGTCACATCAGCCTGTACCACAGGAGCTTACACTCTAATGATGCCCTCAGCCCCATTATTATTAATATTAATTTCTATAGCTCTGACATATAACACAGTGCTGTACAAAGTACAATGAGCCCATAGCTACCAACTGTCCTTGATTTCGAGGGAGACCCTCCCTGATTTGGAGCAATGTCCCTCTGTCCCTCATTCTTCCTCATCTGTCCCTCATTTTTTTCTGATCTATATAGATGTATATAAAATGTACTTTTTATCCATCAAAAAGTGTTTTCCAGCACTAATCCTAAATTGCTGCATTTTTAAACTCCAAAAGCCAATATAAAGGAATAGTAGTGGTAAAAAAAGCACTTGTGGGTTTAACCAATCTTGTTTTTTTGTACAAGTCTCCTTTAAGGGGGCGTGGTCAGGGTGTGTCCTATGCCTGTATACTTTTGCTGATAGGTGTCCCTCATTCCCACCTCAAAAAGTTGGGAGGTATAAATGAGCCAGTCACATCAGTCTGTATCATAGTTACATAGTTAGTAAGGGGAGTCCTTACCAGTCTTCCAGGATAAAGTGGTGAACAGACTTCACTGCATTGCTAAGGAGGAACAGAAACTTGCTGTCATGAAAGAAGATCTCAGGTAAAACAAATCCCTGCATAGTAAGTCTGGAAACAGTAAGAGGGAAGTCTCCAAGCTGAATTCTCTGAAGGAGGCATTTAAAAAGCAGGAGAAGTTGGTCGCCTCTCTGAAGGAAAGCAGCATTCAGAGAAAAGTGTGAAAATGAGGAGGGATTCCAACAGATGAAGGAAAGAGCCTGCGCCAGTACCAACCAGAGGCTGGATACCAGAGCAAAGGCGACAGTATGGATGGGGGGTAAGGAAGTGGCTTCACATGGTGGCCCCAGTACTACCCCTGTCTCAGGATCTGTCGTGTCTCAGTCAGTATCTGCCCCCCCCCCTCCCCAGCCTGGGTAATCTAAGGAGGAGGTTGAGGAAAATGGTGGATTGCTGCAGGCCATTACAGAAATGGAATCTCCCTTGAGTGGCACCGACTCGTCAGATGAGGATAATGCTGAAAATCTCTCTCAGTGTGTGGAGGACTTTCCTGTGATTGCACCTGCCAACAGATCCTTGCAATCAGCAGGGAATGCAGGAGGAGATGGCGTGTATGCAGAAGAGAAGTTTCTGCTGGCTGCGAGGAGTCCCACATGGACACTTATGCCCCGTACACACGGTCGGACGTTGTTCGGACATTCCGACAACAAAATCCTAGGATTTTTTCCGACGGATGTTGGCTCAACCTTGTCTTGCATACACACGGTCACACAAAGTTGTCGGAAAATCCGATTGTTCTAAACGCGGTGACGTAAAACACGTACGTCGGGACTATAAACGGGGCAGTGGCCAATAGCTTTCATCTCTTTATTTATTCTGAGCATGCGTGGCACTTTGTCCGTCGGATTTGTGTACACACGATCGGAATTTCCGACAACAGATTTTGTTGTCGGAAAATTTTATATCCTGCTCTCAAACTTTGTGTGTCGGAAAATCCGATGGAAAATGTCCGATGGAGCCCACACACGGTCGGAATTTCCGACAACACGCTCCGATCGGACATTTTCCATCGGAAAATCCGAACGTGTGTACGGGGCATAACAGTGCAGAACATTGAAACTGCAGAGCAGGAGGGCCGTATGAACGCTGAAACAGCTGGAGTTCTTTCTAAACGGAAGTCTTTACTTGATGACGGGACTGCTGGTAACTGTGTTACTTCTGAGACTATGGTGAGCGGGACTGTTGTGCTGGAGGGGAGGGGGGAGGATCAAGTGGTGGGTAATTTACCAATCCAGATTTCAGGGGTTCCTAACAGCCAGTTAATGTGTCATCTGTCCCAGTTAGGAACTATGCTAAGGCTGTGTTGGGACAAAGTCATGCTGCTAGTGGAAGAGAGCCAGTTGTACGACTTCCACCTAACGCACCTTCTTCTATTAAACGCAGGAATGTAGTACAGCTCAGGTGGGAAGGAGGAGGTATTCCACCTATCAGGAGGGTGGTTATGGATAAGATCCTAGCCATGTGATTTAAGGCAGAGGATATTTATGCTCTTATCAGTCCGGCTGGTTCCTATGATTTGTCATTTGTGCGTCCAGAATCGCTGGATCTGTTTTGGGAGCGGTTTGAGCATGTATATAGGGGCCAGCCGGGCTGGAAGGGGCTTGTCCCCAAGGTTGTCTCACGACAGCCCTTAATTAAGAATGTGACTATCCTGACAAGGAATGAGTCTATAGCCCCTGAGGATTTATGGGTCTGGTTGAGGAGGATTGATGAAACTTTGCGCCCTGCGCCCCCCCACCCCAAAGCACCTTGTCCCCATGTTGATGAGGACAAGGGCCTCTTCCCGACAACCCTGGCCGTTGGTTGTCGGGGTCTGCGGGCGGGTGGCTTATCGGATTTCGGCCCCCCACCCTATGTGAATGAGTATGGGGTACATCGTACCCCTACCCATTCACCTAGGGAAAAAAGTGTCAATAAAAAAACACACTACACAGGTTTTTAAAGTAATTTATTAGACAGCTCCGGGAGTCTTCTTCTGACTTCAGGGGTCTCTCCGACCTCTTCTCCCGGTGTTTGTATCTTCTCCCGCTCTCCGGCCTCTTCTCCTGGTGTTCGACCTCTTCTCCCGGTGTCCGGTTCTTCTGCCGCTCTTTTGCTAGCGGTGGCCCGGTGTCATGAGAGGGTTTACCCGTTGGTGGCGCTATCGGTCTCTTGGATCGCAGTACCAGTGTCCACCAGCGGGTGTCTTCCAACACCTGGGACCTGTAGTAAGAGGTCTCTCCTGCTGGTGGCACTGTTGCATCCTTGGGCCGTAGTACCGGTGTCTACCAGCGGGTGCACTCCGGCAGTGTGGAGCAAACAGCACCCTCTGCGCTCAGCTGTAACATGAGGTTAGTTACTACAGCCTTATAAATACCCGGAAAGCCCTCACAGGCTTGCCTTGGTATCTCTTTCCCTGCGCCCTGACCTTGCTGCCTGTATCCTGATCGTGAACCTGTTTCTGTCCTGCTCTGATCCGATCCCTATCCTAGCCCATCCTGTTCTTGTCCCTCCTGATTCCCTTGGATCCCTGCCCTGCAGCCTATCCATCCTCTCCCTGTCCTGCTGGTTTTCCGTCCTTTCCCATCTGCTGACCTCCCTGTGTATGACCTTGGCCTGGCTTTGTTTACGATTCCGGTATCTTCATTTACTTGTGTATATACTATTTGTTGTTTGTGGGTCTGTGGTTGGTTTTGCACTGTTTATATTCCTCTTACTTGTCACTTGTTTAATAAACACCATTATTTTTTCACTTACATGTGTTTCTGGTCTCCTCTGTGCAGTCCACACGGTCTGGTCAATTAGATCCCCTGACAGTATACCAAGGCCATCCCTGACCAGACGTGGCTGCATTGAGGAAACCATCCTGGTTTGTCGGGTCTGCTATTATGGATTTCAATGAAATAATTTATTATTCTCTGCTAGCAGAAGAGGATGGTGAATATTGTCGCCAGATTTTAAAAGGGTGGACTAGTGACCAGCTGATGGAAACTATCCGATCAGCTCATTCCCTAGTGGATCAGGGTTATATGCCATTTTAAGATGTTCAGCCCCTGATCCAGTTATGTGCAAAACCAGCCCTGTCATGCATTCCCAAAGGAAGTGATGATTCCCCCCCCCCCCCTTCAATTATGGCCAAGTTGAATCCCTGGTTTGGTTGTTAGAGGATGATCCAGCCTATTTCATGGAACACTATTCCTCCTGTTCACAGCAGGTGTTGTCTAATTGCATCCAGTCGGTGCAATCCTTGGTTAGTCAGCATTTGTTCAACCTGTGCTGCGGGCATGGTGAGATCTCCTGTCTTTAGCTAAGCCACAATATTCCAGCCCTGCCATTAATCATCTGCCTTCCAAAAATCTATCTCCCCGTCACCTATGGCAACCTCAGCTACAGCCCAGTTTAATCAGCCCCCTACCAAATACTACTACCCAGTCTCCAAGTGTAGCACCTATCCTGCCTTCAATCCACCTGTCTCTTCTCCTCCACCTGTAACAATCCCACAAAACCCTCCTCCAGCTACAGTTCCTTGGTCTTCCTTCTGCCCAGCTACTTTCTTTTCTTACAGCCCTGCACCTACATACAAAACTGCACGGGCTAAACCAAAGAAGAAACAAAAATTCTTCCCGACCCACACCATCTTGCCAGTAACTCAACCTGCTCCCACTTTCCAGTCTGATGTACCTGCCTCCCAGCCAGATGTCTCGATGCCTGCCTTCCAGCCAGATGTCTCGATGCCTGCCTTCCAGCCTGATGTCTCGATGTCTGCCTTCCAGCCGGATGTCTCGATGCCTGCCTTCCAGCCGGATGTCTCGATGCCTGCCTTCCAGCCGGATGTCTCGATGCCTGCCTTCCAGCCGGATGTCTCGATGCCTGCCTTCCAGCCGGATGTCTCGATGCCTGCCTTCCAGCCGGATGTCTCTCGATGCCTGCCTTCCAGCCGGATGTCTGGATGCCTGCCTTCCAGCCGGATGTCTGGATGCCTGCCTTCCAGCCGGATGTCTGGATGCCTGCCTTCCAGCCGGATGTCTGGATGCCTGCCTTCCAGCCGGATGTCTGGATGCCTGCCTTCCAGCCGGATGTCTGGATGCCTGCCTTCCAGCCGGATGTCTCGGTGCCTGCCTTCCAGTCTGATATGCCGCTTCTCAGTCTGATGTCTTGATGCCTGCTTTCCAGCTGGATGTCTCGGCGCCTGCTTCCCAGCTTGATGTCTTTGCCTCCCAGTCTGATGTGCCCGCTGTCCAGTCTGCCCTGATGCCTGCCTTCCAGCCCGAAGTCTCAGTGCCCGCTTTCCAGTCTGATGTGCCTGCCTCCCCGTCTGATGTCCTGATGCCTACCTTCCAGCCTGATGTCTCTGTGACCGCCTTCCAGCCGGATGTCTCGATGCCTGCCTTCCAGCTGGATGTCTCTGCCTTCCAGCTTGATGTCTCTGCCTTCCAGCTTGATGTCTCTGCCTTCCAGCTTGATGTCTCTGCCTTCCAGTCTGATGTACCCGCCTTCCAGTCTGATGTACCCGCTCTCCAGTCTAATGTGCCTGCTTTCCAGTCTGATGTCCTGATGCCTGCCTTCCAGCCTGATGTCTCGGCGCCTGCCCCCCAGCTTGATGTCTTTGCCTAACAGTCTGATGTGCCCACTGTCCAGTCTGTCCTGATGTCTGCCTTCCAGCCCGAAGTCTCGGTGCCCGCTTTCCAGTCTAATGCGCCTGCTATCCAGTCTGATGTGTCTGCCTTCCAGCCGGATGTCTCGATGCCTGCGTTCCAGCTGGATGTCTCGATGCCTGCCTTCCAGCCGGATGTCTCGATGCCTGCCTTCCAGCCGGATGTCTCGATGCCTGCCTTCCAGCCGGATGTCTCGATGCCTGCCTTCCAGCCGGATGTCTCGATGCCTGCCTTCCAGCCGGATGTCTCGATGCCTGCCTTCCAGCCGGATGTCTCGATGCCTGCCTTCCAGCCGGATGTCTCGAAGCCTGCCTTCCAGCTGGATGTCTCGAAGCCTGCCTTCCAGCTGGATGTCTCGAAGCCTGCCTTCCAGCTGGATGTCTCGAAGCCTGCCTTCCAGCTGGATGTCTCGAAGCCTGCCTTCCAGCTGGATGTCTCGAAGCCTGCCTTCCAGCTGGATGTCTCGAAGCCTGCCTTCCAGCTGGATGTCTCGAAGCCTGCCTTCCAGCCGGATGTCTCGATGCCTGCCTTCCAGCCGGATGTCTCAGCCTTCCAGTCTGATGTACCCGCTCTCCAGTCTAATGTGCCTGCTTTCCAGTCTGATGCCTTGATGCCTGAAGTCTCGGTGCCCGCTTTTTAGTCTGATGTGCCCGCTTCCCAGTCTGATGCCTTCATGCCTGCCTTCCAGCCTGATGTCTCGAAGCTTGCCTTTCAGCCTGATGTCTCGGTGTCTGCATTTCCATCTGATGTCTCGATGCCTGCCTTCCAGCCTGATGTGCCAGCTTCCCGGCTTGATGTGCCAGCTTCCCGGCTTGATGTGCCAGCTTCCCGGCTTGATGTGCCAGCTTCCCAGTTTGATGTGCCAGCTTCCCAGCCTGATGTCTTGAAGCTTGCCTTCCAGCCTGATGTCTTGATGCCTGCCTACCAGCCTGATGTGCCAGCTTCCCAGTTTGATGTGCCAGCTTCCCAGTTTGATGTGCCAGCTTCCCAGTTTGATGTGCCAGCTTCCCGGTTTGATGTGCCAGCTTCCCAGTTTGATGTGCCAGCTTCCCAGCCTGATGTCTTGAAGCTTGCCTTCCAGCCTGATGTGCCTGCCTTCCAGCCTGATGTGCCTGCTTCCCAGTTTGATGTGCCAGCTTCCCAGTTTGATGTGCCAGCTTCGCAGTCTGTTGTCTCGGTGCCTGCCCTCCAGCCTGATGTCTCGAAAGCTTGCCTCCCAGTCTGATGTGCCAGCTTCCCAGTCTGATGTGCCAGCTTCCCAGGCTATTGTCCCAGTGCCTGCCTTCCAGCCTGATGTCTCAGTGCCAGCTTCCCAGACTGATGTGCCAGCTTCCTAGACTGATGTACCAGCTTCCCCGACTGACGTGCCTTCTGCCCAGCTTGAAGTGCCCATGGCTGCTGCCCAGCTTGAAGTGCCCGTGCCTGCTGCCCAGCCTGATGTGCCTGCTACCCAGCTTGAAGTGTCCGTGCCCGCTGCCCAGCTCGAAGTGCCCGTGCCTGACCAGCTTGGTGTATTCCTGCCCGCTGTCTGCTCGGATGTGCCCGCTGTTTTCCCGGATGTGCCCGCTGTCTTCTCAGATGTCTCTGCCTTCCAGCTTGATGTTTCTGCCTTCCAGCTTGATGTCTCTGCCTTCCAGTCTGATGTACCCGCTCTCCAGTCTAATGTGCCTGCTTTCCAGTCTGATGTCCTGATGCCTGTCTTCCAGCCTGATGTCTCGGCGTCTGCCTCCCAGCTTGATGTCTTTGCCTCACAGTCTGATGTGCCCGCTGTCCAGTCTGTCCTGATGTCTGCCTTCCAGCCTGAAGTCTCGGTGCCCGCTTTCCAGTCTAATGCGCCTGCTATCCAGTCTTATGTGCCTGCCTTCCAGCCGGATGTCTCGATGCCTGCGTTCCAGCTGGATGTCTCGATGCCTGCCTTCCAGCCGGATGTCTCGATGCCTGCCTTCCAGCCGGATGTCTCAGCCTTCCAGTCTGATGTACCCGCTCTCCAGTCTAATGTGCCTGCTTTCCAGTCTGATGCCTTGATGCCTGCCTTCCAGCCTGAAGTCTCGGTGCCCGCTTTTCAGTCTGATGTGCCCGCTTCCCAGTCTGTTGTCTTCAGGCCTGCCTTCCAGCCTGATGTCTCGAAGCTTGCCTTTCAGCCTGATGTCTCGGTGTCTGCATTTCCATCTGATGTCTCGATGCCTGCCTTCCAGCCTGATGTGCCAGCTTCCCGGTCTGATGTGCCAGCTTCCCGGTCTGATGTGCCAGCTTCCCGGTCTGATGTGCCAGCTTCCCAGTTTGATGTGCCAGCTTTCCAGCCTGATGTCTTGAAGCTTACCTTCCAGCCTGATGTCTCGATGTCTGCCTACCAGCCTGATGTGCCTGCCTTCCAGTTTGATGTGCCTGCCTTCCAGTTTGATGTGCCAGCTTCCCAGTTTGATGTGCCAGCTTCCCAGTCTGTTGTCTCAGTGCCTGCCCTCCAGCCTGATGTCTCGAAAGCTTGCCTCCCAGTCTGATGTGCCAGCTTCCCAGTCTGATGTGCCTGCTTTCCAGCCTATTGTCCCAGTGCCTGCCTTCCAGCCTGATGTCTCAGTGCCAGCTTCCCAGACTGATGTGCAAGCTTCCCAGACTGATGTACCAGCTTCCCAGACTGACGTGCCTGCTGCCAAGCTTGAAGTGCCCATGGCTGCTGCCCAGCTTGAAGTGCCTGTGCCTGCTGCCCAGCCTGATGTGCCCGCTGCCCAGCCTGATGGGCCCGCTGCCCAGCTTGAAGTGTCCGTGCCCGCTGCCCAGCTCGAAGTGCCCGTGCCTGCCCAGCTTGGTGTATTCCTGCCCGCTGTCATCTCGGATGTGCCCGCTGTCTGCTCGGATGTGCCCGCTGTTTTCCCGGATGTGCCCGTTGTCTTCTCAGATGTACCCACTGTCCAGTTTGATGTACCCGATGCCCAGCCTGATGTGCCCTCATCTGTTGTTCGGTTTGAGGCCATGAACTTTGGACAATTTCACCTTGCTGAAGCGTCTGGAGGCCGCTCCTTTGGGGGGGTACTGTCATGAGAGGGTTTAACCGTTGGTGGCGCTATCAGTCTCTTGGATCGCAGTACCAGTGTCCACCAGCGGGTGTCTTCCAACACCTGGGACCTGTAGTAAGAGGTCTCTCCTGCTGGTGGCACTGTTGCATCCTTGGGCTGTAGTACCAGTGTCCACCAGCAGGTGCACTCCGGAAGTGTGGAGCAAACAGCACCCTCTGCGCTCAGCTGTAACATGAGGTCAGTTACTACAACCTTATAAATGCCCAGCAAGCCCTCACAGGCTCGCCTTGGTATCTTTCTCCCTGCGCCCTGACCTTGCTGCCTGTATCCTGATCGTGAACCTGTTTCTGTCTTGCTCTGATCCGATCCCTAGCCCATCCTGTTCTTGTCCCTCCTGATTCCCTTGGATCCCTGCCCTGCAGCCTAACCATCCATCCTCTCCCTGTCCTGTTGGTTTCCCGTCCTTGCCCATCTGCTGACCTCCCTGTGTATGACCTTGGCCTGGCTTTGTTTACGATTCCGGTATCTCCATTTACTTGTGTATATACTATTTGTTTGTGGGTCTGTAGTTGGTTTTGCACTGTTTATATTCCTCTTACTTGTCACTTGTTTAATAAACACCATTATTTTTTCACTTACATGTGTTTCTGGTCTCCTTTGTGCAGTCCACACGGTCTGGTCAATTAGATCCCCTGACACCCGGACTTCTGCGTCGTCTTCCCTCTTCTCTCCTTCCGATGTTGACAAGACGCTCTCTCCTGCTGTAATGCTGTGTGAGCACTCCGTAATGACTTATATAGGCGGTGACCCTGCCCCCTTATGATGTCACAGTCCCTGGGCATGCTGGGAGTGACGTCATAAGGCGGCGTGGTCAACATCACCAGGTGACGCCCCCCTCCCCAAAAGCACCCACCCCCCATGTTGAGGGCATGCAGCCTGGTATGGTTGGGGGGGCGCTCGCTCGTCCCCACCCCCTTTCCTGACCGGCGGGCTGCGTGCTCGGATAAGGGTCTGGTATGGATTCTGGGGGGACCCCCACACAGTTTTTTTCAGCGTAGGGGTTCCCCTAAAATCCATACCAGACCTAAGGGCCTGGTATGCCCCGCGACGGGGCTCGCAAGGTGTCAATCTCGCCGATAAAAGCGGCGAGATTGACTTCCTTTTTCTAGTCCCGCCATACCCGAGTCACGTTCAAAATGAACGGACCTGTTCGTGTGTGGGCAAGTCCGTTCATTCGGAAAATCCGTCGTAACTCCGTCGGGAAGACCGGCGGACATAGTCTGCCGGAAAGTCCGGTCGTGTGAAGGCAAGTCCGTTCGTTAAAAAAAGTCAGTCGGAAGTCTGTCAAAAGTCCGTCGGAAAGTCCGTCGGACCAGTCCGGTTGGAAAGTCCGCCCGTGTGTACGCCCCATTAGTAGTCTGTTACTTCATGTGGAATGCACAATGTCAGGTTTCCACTCAGAAAAAAAATCCTTCTTGTCGAGGTGGTGGTGCACAACATTCTGGGTGAGGTTGGGCAGATTCGAGGTCTGGACAAATGTGTGGAGGAATGTCAGGTCTCCGTAGCTGCTGTGTGTCAGTTTCTGGGTGTGCAGATTTTTTTTCTGTCCTTTCAGATCCCCTAGATTTGTAAAAGATCAGATTTTTGGAAAAAGGCTGCATGCATGGGTTACATGTGTAATCGTTTCTTAGCGGGTGGGAGGGCGTGTTTAGGTGGAGGATAGGATTTTTTTGAGCATCATGATGATAATAATAGTGTTTAAATATGTCTTGGTTGGTATATTTAGTTCAGTTTATTTATTTTTTTTCTGGCAAAAAAAAGCCATTTTCTGTTTTTCATGTTGAAGAAGGCTGTTTTCGTTTATATATATATTTTTTTTTTATTTATTCTGTATATATGTAAATATGTTTTTACTAAGTTGTATGCTTGTAAGATATTTCATAAACAAAAATTTACACTTATTATTATTATTATGCATTGATATAGCTCTGGCATACTGTATGTAGCAGTGATGTACCAGGGACAAAAAATAAAAATAAAAAAATAAAATAAAAAATCGAGCTTCGAGGGTCGTAGCTTGGCGGCGTGGGGTCACAGAGACCCCAAATTTGGGGGCCTAAGTCTTACCCCACCACTGGTAAATTTGGGGCTCTTAGGAGCTATGATTCCAGAGATACACGGCTCCTTGCGCAGTCTGTCAGAAGCTAAATACAGAGCGGCCACTTTAAATACAAGATGACATACTCTGTTTGCAGCAGACTGAGAGGTTTAGCTCACAGTGCCTCTCACTTCTTGTCAGAGGCACTGAGCTCAGCTTGGAGTCTTGGACCAATGGTAAAGTACCATTGGTCCCAGCTGTCCAATAAAAATGCTGCAGTAGAGGCACGCCTCTCACTGCAGTGTCATAGAAGGGGGCGTGTGTCTAAAAGATACATGCTTCCTTCCAGCCCAGCCCTCTTAACTACAAGGAAAAAACATGTTTATGTGTATAAGATTTACCCACAATCCCATGTTTTTCCTCACACAGTTACGAGGGAAAAAACGATTCTGTTGAAAAGGTACTGTTATATTCAAGCTAAATCATATATTTATATGCTATATGTTATAACATAATAATTTATTATTTATCTATTTACTGTGAATTCACTGGTTGGACGTTATAACTTCAAACTGCAGTAAAGTTAGGCCACCTGCTTGTGTACAGATTTACACAGCTCCCAACTGTCCCTGATTTGGAACAAAGTCCCTCTGTCCCTCATTCCTCCTCATTTGTCCCCCATTTTGGTCTGATCTATATATTTGTATATCAAATGCATTTTTTATCTATCAAAAAGTGTTTTCCAACACTAAACCTTTCATCTAGTTTCTAAATTGCTGCATTTGTAAATTCCAAAAGCCAATTTAAAGGAACATTAGTGGTAAAAAAAAGCACTTGTGGGTTTAACCAATCTTGTTTTTTTGTACAATTCTCCTTTAAGGGGGCGTGGCCAGGGGCGTGTCCTATGCCTATGTATACTTTTGCTGATAGGTGTCCCTCATTCCCATCTCAAAAACTTGGGAGGTATGGATTTAGAAAAATATAGCAAATTACCTTAAAAACAATATATAAAAAATTATTTGTATATTACTTACGTATGGTAATTAACCCCTTGCCACCCAGGCCAATTCTGACACTTCTCTCCTACATGTAAAAATCATATTTTTTTTGCTAGAAAATTACTCAGAACCCCCAAACATTATATTATATATATATATATATATATATATATATATATATATATATATATATATATATATATATATATATATATATATATATATATATATATATATATATATATATATATATTTGTTTTAGCAGAGACCCTAGAGAATAAAATGGTGGTCAATGCAACTTTTTATGTCACACTGTATTTGTGCAGCAATTTTCAGGGCTAGAAAAGACAAAAGGACATCTCCATATCAATACTACAGTATATCCCCTACTTGGAGTCTTATTTGAAACCAAATAGACGATAGTATTACAAGTATCAACATTAATATACAACAAATATACATTAACTATACCATTTCAGTTCATCAATTAAAAAAAAAATTGATGAACTGAAAAAAAAAAAATTATAATATTAATACTCACAATACCATGTAACAACATTTTTGGAGCCACTAACGAACAAAAATAAACCAAATGTTTGTTGGGTGCAGGCTCTTCAAATGTTTAGTTCAGAGAGCAATAGAGCACATATGAACAAAAGGATGCTGCACACCGCCAGCCCACCAGGTAAGGAAAGAGGTGAATGGCCTCAGCCTTAGACTCCTCTTACCCGGGGCCTAATCATAGCGGTTAATTAATAACATTTGATGGTTAGATCAGCATACTTGGAAACTTGCCATTTTTTGGCCAGAGATGCTGGAGTTTCATAGTTTATGTGGTTCTTATGTAACAGTGTACTTAGGTCTTCTTGTTTTTTTGATGGGTAGATCAACATACCTGGGAACTTGGCTGGAGATGCAGGATTTTTATGTGATTTACTGGCTGTTCGGATTTCAGGTTAAAATCTCTGGCCTATTACGTATTTTCCATTGCACAGGTCAGAAGAGGCGAGGCAAGGGTGTGGTGGAGAAGGGATGAGGATTTAGGTGCCACTAGAGATATATCCCAGCATAGCAGGCGTGTCTAAAAAGTTCAGTGAATGGTATCAGAAAACAAACAAAAGAAGATACAAACACATTACCTTTATTGGCCTTCAAAATAATTCCCATCCTTCATAACACACTTTTGGCAATGTGCATAAAGCTTCTGGAAAATGTCATCAATAGCCTCTTTAGGAATCGATCGCAGAACCGCTGTCACACATTCTTGGATGATGCCATCGTTTTCAAAGAAGGCGATAAACATTGTCTTGACCTTGGACTTTTGCAGGCCACTCTTTTTGGGTCACAGGGAAGACGATGAACGCCATTCCGACGATTGCCGCTTGGATCTTGGATTGAACTGGTAGCACCAGGTCTCATCCCCTGTGACGATGGTTGCCAGAAAGGATGGATCTTGGTCACATATGGCAATAAAATCTCCAGAGGTTTCCATCCATTTTTCTTTCTGTTCACCTATCAGCTTGTGCGGCACAAACTGGGAACAGATCTTCCGCTTACCCAAATCTTCACGGATGATGGTGTGCGCACCGCGTCCTTGCCCAATTCCTCCGCCATGAACCGTAGAGTCAGTAGCCAGCATGTATCACACTTGCTCAATCATGTCTGGGGTTCTGCATGTCGGTGACTGACCTGAACGTGGCTCATCCTCAGTTGTTTCCTTCCAATTGCGAAAACGCTTGAACCAGTCATAAACACATTTTCTGCTCACTACTTCCTTGTGTCTTGTGTATCTTTCACCACTTTCCCCAATTTGTAGCAGAACTTGATGTTCACTCGGTGCTCTGTTGCACTGTGACCCCAACCTCTTACACTGCCCGCAGCGGGTTTACCCTAACGGTCACGTGTACTCCACGCTAGGTGGCGCTTCTTGACACGTCTCTGGATAGCCATGTGCTCACGTGCACACCTGGCCCATGTTGCCTTCGAGATATCAGACCATTCACCAAACTTTTTAGACACACCTCGCATGTTCCTTGAGCCAGCTGTCATCAGGCAGATCCAGAAATGGGACAGTCAATCAGAAGAGCGCTCAGAGGACAGGGTGGAGGTACACTCCAGGGAGCCAATGGCAGTCAGGAGAGAAGCCACTGATAGAGACTCGCTGGCGCCAGTTGAGAGACAAAGAAAGCCCAAGGCATGCACAGACTGCAAGAACCAATTGGAGGGACACAGAGAGGAAACACAAAATCTGAACTGCCATTTTCATCCCTTTCCTCACCATCCTCATCCTCTCTGTATTTAGCTACAAGATCAGAGCAGGGTGCCATTTGGAGTATCTGTGCTGTGAGCTGGGTGTCAATCTGTGTCTGTATTGTGTCTTCCTAATGACAATGAACTGCCATTTTCACCTTCCTCCCCACCAGCTGTCCTCACTCCCACCCATCCTGGTAATCTCAGCCTGAGCCTCTTTCAAAAGTTCCCAGGTATGCAAATCAGAGACATGTTGTCACCATATTGTTAATTCAGGTTAGATTTTGCCGGCACAGCTTTGTTCTGGTAGACCACCCTCGATACAGAAATTCAACATTTCAGGGTGTCTTCAGGCTAAGAACCGCTTCTCAGATCACTTTCTGCTAAATCCTGAATTCACGAGCTTTAAACAGCATTATTATCAGCCAAGTTCCTTGTTAAGTTGGAATCAAACTAGGACAATGTAATTTTTGCTTTCGGCATCAGACCTGAATATAAAGAGGTCCGTCAAGCTAGAGCGAGTCCTTTGTTATCGATGAAAGTTCTCTGACTGTTGTGACTACAATAGGGTTTTGTGCCAAGCAGGTTAAGTAATAAGCAGAGTTACCTGACAATATAATCCCTCTATTCTATGCCGCTACCTCGTCATATATAACTCCCACTGTGCATAGACAATAATTGCTGGATTTAATATGAAATAGCTTCTTACAATGCCTGGGCCATGGCTGGGGGAGTAGGATGGAAGTATTTATTAAGACGTAATATTAGCTTTTAATTCACTTACATTATTCAGTTCAATCAGTTTGCTTTGTTGGCTTTCGGTTGGAAGCGTTGACCTTTGGCCCTCCAATTCAATTCCTCATTGAACTGTATGAACAGATGAGCTTTGAAGTGTTACTAAACCCAGGGCCCTGCATTCACTATATCTGGTCTCCCACAGTACACAGAACATGGAAATGCAATTATTTTAGTAAATATAAACTGCTAAATACCTTTTCTCATCAGCAGTATATAGCAGTCTTATGACTTCTATCAGTGTCTGGTTGAAGCTTGTAGGAGGAGTTTTCATTCTCCACTGATTGTCCTATGAGGCTGCAGGACCCCTGACCCTCTGTCTGGACAGTGCTTTATTGGCGCTGTAATGATCACATGCACTCTCCCAAGAAAAAAAAAAAACCTCTCTAACAATACACACCAAACTGA
The DNA here is from genome assembly GCA_037952925.1 of Lithobates clamitans. Classification (NCBI taxonomy): domain Eukaryota; kingdom Metazoa; phylum Chordata; class Amphibia; order Anura; family Ranidae; genus Lithobates; species Lithobates clamitans. Next base: position 985,630 of record JBBGZY010002682.1, read on the forward strand.
GAATGTGCAGAGTGCTCCAAGGCTCTATTCTATCCCCATTCTCTGACCATCTCTCCTATCATGTCCACAGTCTCTGACTATCTTTTGTATTATGTCTGCAGTCTCTGGTGGCCATCTCTTGTATCATGTCCACAGTCTCTGACTATCTATCGTATCATATCCACAGTCTCTGACCATCTCTTGTATCATGTCTCAATGTTCTGACCATCTCTTGTATCAGGTTTACAGTCTCTGACCATCTTGTGTATCATGTTCACAGTCTCTGACCATCTCTTCTAATATGTCCCCATTCTCTGACCATCTCTTGTAACATGTCCCCATTCTATGACCCTCTCTCATTATGACCCTATTCTCTGACCATCTCTTGTATCATGCTCACAGTCTCTGACTATCTATTGTATCATGTCTACAGTCTCTGACTATGTCTTGTATTATGTCTGCAGTCTCTGACCATCTCTTGTATCATGTTTACAGTCTCTGACCATTTCTTGTATTATGTACCCATTCTCTGGCCATCTCTTGTATCATGTCTACAGTCTCTGCCCATCTCTTGTATCATGTCCACAGTCTCTGATCATCTCTTGTATCATATCCACAGTCTTTGACCATCTCTTGTATCATGTCCCCAGTCTCTGACCATCTCTTGTACCATGTCTGCAGTCTCTGATCATCTCTTGTACCATGTTTGCAGTCTCTGACCATCTCTTGTATTAGGTCCCCAGTTTTTTACCATCCTTTGTATCATGTCCGCAGTCTCTGACCATCTCTTGTAGCAGATCTGCAGTCTCTGACCATTTCATGTATTCTGTCAGTGGTCTCTGACCATCTCTTGTATCATATCTCGATGTTCTGACCATCTCTTGTATCAGGTTTACAGTCACTGACCATCTTGTGTATCATGTTCACAGTCTCTGACCATCTCTTCTAATATGTCCCCATTCTCTGACCATCTCTTGTAACATGTCTCCATTCTATGACCCTCTCTCATTATGACCCTATTCTCTGACCATCTATTGTATCATGTTCACAGTCTCTGACCATCTGTTCTAATTTTTTCCCCTGCTGTAGCAAATTGGAGCATGCTCTGCTGGGGTTTTTTGCCTTCCTCTGGATCAACTGTGGGTATGGAATTGGGTATATTGGATTGTACAATATTTTTTATTTTATTTTTATTTTTTATGTTTGAACTGGATGGACTTGTGTCTTTTTTCAACCTGACTAACTATGTAACTATGCCCCCATTCTCTGACCATCTCTAGTATCATGTCCACAGTTTCTGTCCATCTCTTATGTCATGTCCACAGTCTCTAAAAATCTCTTGTATCATGCTCATAGTCTTTAACCATATCCTGTTGTGAGTTTGCTGTCTCTGATAATAATTATTCATTGACTTATGTACCACTCTTTAGTGATGGGCAGCACTTGAGGCCCTCAATATCAAGAAAGTTGACCACCATTAGTATAAGCACGTGTTGCCATCCTGTTGTCAGAATATTGCTCTACTTTTATCGGGATCTCGCCTTCTCCCCAGCTCCTGACACTCGATGTGACTGAGGATTGGGGAATAAACTCTATGTGAGCATCTCCCCGGCTGTGGTATAAATAGCACAGCGTCCTGTTTCCAGCCTCCAGATCTTCAGAAAAATCAGAATTTAAAATGAAGCAAAAGAGGATTGCAGATTTATTTGTGGGCGACGTTGTCTCTGCGAGAGAAGTGAACAAATGTTGGGAGGCGGCAGATAAAACAATTAGAGGATCGGGATAACACAGATGTGTTTGATCAGAGATAATGAGGTCGGGTGATGAATCTGTAACCCAATTTCAGGAACGGCGGAGCGAGGGGAATAAAGAACAGAGAAGGCGAATTATCGGCAGCTTTTATGGGAACAAATAGAGAGGTGACAGCCATGATGGTTAGCTGCTTTATCCCCCCACAGGTTAGTCACATGACTATAAAGTACAAGCGTCATGTGTCCAATGAAAGAGGAGTATGAAAAAGAATATAAAGGTGGGGGCCATGATGGTTGATGGCTTTATCCTACTGCAGGACAGCTACTACAAAGCACCAGTTCCATGTGACCAATAAGAAGAGATTACAGGAGAGAATATGGGGGTGGCCAACATGAAGTTTCGGCAGGTTTATTCCCCAACAGGACAGTCAAGTGACCATAAAACGCCAGTCCTTAGTGCCCAATAAGAGGGGATTATGGGGAAGAATATGGAAGTAGCAGTCATTATGGTTTGGTGGTCTTATTCCCTGGCAGGGCAGTCATGTGTCTACAAAGAACCAAGTCCAGGTGTTCAATAAGTGCATTAAAGGAAAGAATATGGAGGTGGCAGCCATAATGGTTCAATGTATAAGGGGGAGGGGCTTGCGAAAAGGTAGAATTTGGTGCCGAGAGCACATGTCCCTGCCCTGCTTCCTTTCCGGCTAGAACAGTGACAATCCTGCTTGAAGCTTTAACCCTCCACCATTCTGTGCCCACTCCATGCCAGAAGCCTCCTCCTGACATTTCCTGCTGTTAACCTATATATCCCCAAAGGAAGGAGTGTCCACAGAAAGATAGGGTTGCTGCACTCTACTGATGGAACTGGGCACAAACAGTCACATCAAATCACATTTAGTGGACGGTCCACAGTAGTAGTATATGTGAAAGCACCATGTGGCACATTTGGTAGGCCATCCTCCCTCAAACAGTCTCTTTCCACCTGGGGTCATTATTACTCACTGAGATGGGATCTCTGCAGTTACCTTTTCCATGCGTACAACTCTCCCGGGACCCGGGATAGCCTCACTCCAGGGAACTCTTGGCCTGGCCCCCAACTCCATAAGGGTCAGGATCAGGAAGTCTACAGGTGGCTCTTCTTGGAACAGGTCTACCTCTGCCCAGCCTCCAGCCCTGTCCAGGGCCTCCACTTGCTGGCTACATCTGCCTGATGGTGGGGACTTTGACTCCCATGCCTCAACTGCATTAAGGCTTCTTCCAATTTAATATAGGCACCACCACCAACTCACCCATGGCATCACTACAGGAGGGCTCTAACTAAAAGGTACTACTCTGGAACAGAGCCACCTAGTGGCAAGCTAGCTAACTACACCTGCGTACAGATGGCTTTATTGCATTGCAGGACAATCGTGTGACTACACAACACAAGCTTCATGTGTCTAATAAGAGGGTATTATGGGAAGTAGTATGGAGGTGGTTGTCATGATGGTTGTTGGCTTTATCCCCCCCCACAGGACACTCATGTGGCTACAAATTACAGTTCAATAGGAGGGGATTGTAGAAAAGAAAGACTATAGAGAGAGGACAGCCATGATGGTTGGCAGCTTTCTCCCCCAGCAGGATAATTATGTGGGTACAAGGCATGAGTTCCATGTGTCCCATAAGAGAGTATTATGGGAAGTAATATGGAGGTGGCGGCCATGATGGTGGCTTTATCCCCCTGCAGGACAGTCATGTGACTACAAAGCGTGAGCTCCATGGGTCCAGTAAGAGCTGATAGTAAGAAGTAATATAGAAGTGGTGGTCATGATGGGTTGGTGTGTTTATCCTTGGAAGGACAGTTATGTGACTACGGCTCTAATTAAAAGGGGCCTAGCACCTGATGACACTGCTTTCTGTAAGTAGACACTACTCTCTCAACAGAGCCACCTAGTGGCAGACTAGCTAACTGCACCTGCTTACAGGAGGTTACGGAGGTGGCAGTCATGATGGTTGTCCGCTTTAGCCCCCCCCCCAGCTCAGTCAAGGCTGCTTTACTTTGCTGCCTCGCTGGTCACATGACATCATGGCAGGAAGACAGCAAAGCTCTGTCACCCCTGGAGCATCGAATGGCCAGGAGAGCCAGGAAAAAAGGTAAGTATTTGTTCTTATTCTGCCCCCCTCCCCACCCCCAGCCAAAAGAGCATTTAACCCATTCAGTGCTGGGCTTTACATTTGGTAAAGGTCTGCGTATCATAAACAATTTTATTTTCATCAAATCCCATTTTCAACTTTTTTTTACCCATTTCAATGCTGCTGATCTCTTAAATCCTCTTTCAGCCACTTCCTGTCTCCATTCACTCCCTCCAGAATCAACTGTACAAGGTGGCGACAACAATAGAACATGCCTGTGAAACCTGCGGTTGCTTGTAGCCTCCACAAGGGGCGCATGTGAGAGGGTGACAACACAGGAACACAATAAGGAGACAGGGAGAGAGTGTTGTCATTTGATAACAGGAAGGGACCTAACTAAGATCAATGGGGCGACACTGCAACTCGAGCCAAACGATTGGCCCACAGTTGCAGCACGGTCCCGCAATGTAAAATTGGCGCTCAGCAACAACAACAAAAAAACAGCCATCAGGAGGGGACAGCAGCACCCCCACGAACATCGGCTGGCTCGCTATCTTGGTTGAATAATTTGCAAGTGATTAAGCGTGCCGCACATAGGGCAGCCCATGAAATGAATGTCACCTAAAAAGAAGCTTATGCTGCTTTGTGACCGACAAGCGAAGCTTGTTTCTAAAACTCGAATTTTGCACGAACACCTCGCACAATGATCGCAGCAGAATCCTCTCATTTGGGGCGCCATTAAAGAATAATGGCACCCGAAAGCGCGTCTCACATTTTGCGATGATTTGGGATCACGAGCATAATCGCGACAATTCTGTCCGCAATCTCAAAACGCGGGATGTGTGTGGCGCCTTAAAGCTGCAATTAAAAATAATAATAATAATACAATTAACTTTGAGATAACGCCAGGGTTGGTACTACCACTAGGTGAACTAGGCAGCCTCCTAGGGCGCAGCCACGCCTAGCTGTTGCTGGGTCCAAACCCCTCCCCCCAAGAGCGTCCTACCAAAATACCCATTCGCATCCCTGCTGCCACAGCCGCGTGGCTCAGCATCAGCGCAGGCTGTTCAGCCACCAGAGCTGTCTTAGAAGGTATAGCAGTGGTGGATGCCCGCTGGTCTCAGCGCTTGGGTTTGGTTGCTAGGACCACTCATGTCCTAGCAACCAATCACATGCTTGCCCCTCCCCCAGGCCCTGGCATTCAGTGGAGGAGGAGGAAGTTCTGCCTTTAATCCTATCTGGTCCCAGTGACCAGCCTCTCCGCTTCCACCTGTCCTGTAGCTGACTGTTGCAATGAGAAGGAACGGATCCTGATGTAAGTTGTGGTCTTCACAATACTCCCTCCTTCCCTTCCACTACTCCAAGTATTCTCTTACACCTCTCAACTCTCCTTGCCCCACTCTATTTTTCCCTTCTAACTTTGGGGACCCTACTGAAAGGGAATGGGCTCTAGGGACCATGCTGTAAGGGGTTTTTGGGGACCTTGTTAAAGGTTGCTTTAGGAACCCTGATGTAATTTAAGGACCCTGATGTAAGGTCGCCTTAGGAACTCAAATGTAAGGGAACTTTGGGAACCCTAATGTAAGGGGGACTCTGCTGTCCCTGATGTAAGGTGGGTGGCTTTGGGGAATCTAATAAAAGGGAGACTCTGATGTAAGGGGGCTCTGGGGTCCCTAATTTAAGGAGGGGGGACTCTGGGGACCTTGATGTAAGGGGAGCTCTGGGAACCCTGATGTAAGGGGAGCTTTGGGGACCCTGATGTAAGGAGGGCTCTGGGGTCCCTGATCTAAGGGGGATGGCTTTGGGGATCCTAATAAATGGGAGACTCTGATGTAAGGGGGAACTCTGGGGTCCCTGGTTTGAGGAGGGGGGCTCTGGGGACCCTGATGTAAGATGAGGCTATGGAGGCCCTGATCTAAGAGGGGACTTTGAAATCCTAATTTAAGGGGAGACTTTGGGGACCCTAATGAAAGTGGGGTCTTTAATGTGAGGGCAAAGTCTGGGGAGTCTGATGTAAGAGGGGGAACTCAGAGGACCCTGATTTAAGGAGAGGGAACTCTAGGGACCCTGATTTAAGGGGGGAATGACTTTGGGGACCCTGATGAAAGGAGGGTGGGGCTCTGGGGACCCTGGTGTAAGAGGGGGAACTCTGAGGACCCTGATTTAAGGAGAGGGAACTCTTGGGACCCTGATTTAAGGGGGGAATGACTTTGGGGACACTGATGAAAGGAGGGGGGGCTCTGGAGACCCTGATGTATGGGGGGAACTCTGAGGACCCTGATTTAAGGAGAGGGAACTCTTGGAACCCTGATTTAAGGGGGGAATGACTTTGGGGACACTGATGAAAGGAGGGGGGCTCTGGGGACCCTGATGTAAGGGGGGGGACTTTGGGGACCCTAATGAAAGGGGTAAACTCTGATGTAAGGGGGTCAGGCCCAGGGGCGGGGCAGGCCTAAAGCTTTGTAGGGGGCCCCAAAATTTCTGATGACTCCCCTGTTCCCCACACACTGCGCCGATGTTCCGGTTACCGCTGCAGGGTTGGATGATCTCCTGCAAACTTCAGCCAATCTGTAAAGAAGAGGTATCCAGCCAATGAAGTGCTGAGCAAACCGCGCTGCATACAATATCACTACCTAGTCAGTCTTGACACGGAACTAACATTGGCAAGGAGGTGAGAAAGCATTTCTGTACAGGTTGCATTTTTTTTTTTTTCGAGGGTGCAAGTAGCTGGTCTTGCCTAAGACTCAAAATAGTCTAGCACCGGCCCTGGATGACGCACCTAACACTTCTATGGGATCCAAAAGGCGGGGAGGAAAAAACAAGTCAATAAATGGAAGTCTTTGCCGTCCTTTAATGATAAAGATTTTCTTCGGATACCAGCGGGACCCTGACGGCAGATGAGAAATGATTGGATGTCTCGTTACGCTTCTCATCGGCAATGTCCTGATTTTCCTGTATTAATCTCCGATCGATTATGAGGTCATCGGGTGAGACGGAATGTCAGGGTGTAATAATGTTTCCATCTATTCATCAATGTATTAGAAAATCCCCATTATCAGCTCATAAATCTCCCTCGCGGTTGCGCGGCGTGAGAAATATTATCCGAGAATTACTCACAGCGACTGCGAGAGCTCACAATACTCTTTTGTTACCATTTGTCATGTCGCCATCGAGCCGAGTCCGATATTTTAATCTTTTCGGACACATTAATGGATGTAGGAGAGGCCGTGTTGAGATTTGTAGATAAGAAATGCCGTTATTGGATATCTTTATCATTTTGCTTTATTGACACAAAGCGTCCACTTCACCAACGATGTGAGAACACGTGGCTTGGAAAAAAAATTTCATCTGTTGGTTCGGGGGAGAAAGATGTCGTTTAACCACTTGACCTCCGGAAGATTTACCCCCACCCCTTCATGACCAGGCCATTTTTTTGTGATACGGCACTGCGTTGTTTGAACTGACAATTGCGCAGTCATGCGACACTGTACCCAAATAAAATGTACGTCATTGTTTTCCCAATACAGCTTTCTTTTGGTGGCATTTGATCAGCACTGTGTTTTTTATTTTTTGCGCTATAAACAAAAAAAGAAAAAATTTAAAAAAGGAAAACCAATTTTTTTTTTTTTTTTTACTTTTTTGCTATAAAACATCCAATACAAAAATTTTAAAAATCGAATTTCTTCATCAATTTAAACCAATATGTATTCTGCTACATATTTTTTTGGTAAAACAAAAATCCCAATGAGCGTATATTGATTGGTTTGCGCAAAAGTTATAGCGTCTACAAACTATGGGATATATACTGGAATTTTTCATTATTTATTTTTGTACTAGTAATGGCAGCAATCAGCAACTTATAGCGGGGCTGCAATATTGTGGTGGACAATGTGACTCTAATGCCGCGTACACACGATCGGACTTTTTGGCATACTTGGTCCGGCGTACTGGATTTCGTCAGACAATTCGTGTGTGGGCTCCAGCGGACTTTGTTTTCTCAAAAGTTTGACAGACTTAGATTTGAAACATGTTTCAAATCTGTCCGACGGACTCGAGTCCGGTCGAAAAGTCCGCTCGTCTGTATGCTAGTCCGACGGACAAAAAAACGAGGCTAGGGCAGCTATTAGCTACTGGCTATGAACTTCCTGGTTTTAGTCCGGTCGTACGTCATCACGTACAAATCCGTTGGACTTTGGTTGATTGTGTGTAGGTAAGTCCGTTCATTCGGAAAGTCCGTCGTAAAGTCCATTGACTTTGCAGGGAAAGAAAATCGATCACATCCCAGCTGTCAGAATGGAGCTCTGCCTTGTTTACATAGGCAGAGCTCCGTCCTGCTTGTCTTGCTGATGATTGGCGGACAGCCATAGGCCGGCACCCGCTGATTGGCTTCTGCTGTGACTAATCGCAGCAGAACTGGAATGCCGGCAGTGTGTGCATGAGACCCCTAGGTGGAAGTGCAGAATTACATATATACATGTAATCCTGTACAGAACGGCTGCCCTGTAGCAGTAAATCTGCTATAGGGCGGTCGTAAAGTGGTTAAAGGGATGCTCTGGGATGGATTTACTAAAAGCAAATAGACTGTGCACTTTGCAAGAACAGTAGCTCCAGAGTAAATGATGTAGCATCCTAGGTAGGTTGCTAGAATGGTAGGCCATTGGCTCTTTTGCAATTATTGAAGCAGCTATAAATTTCTTTGGTCTGTTCTAGATCTCCAGGATCGAGGTTTGATTGCTTCCCCCTGCAATCTGGAGGCTTTCTGAACATAGAAGGCTGGGAGAGTCAAACGGTGTCAGGTCACCTGAGTCCAGGTGACTGATGCACACTGTTGGAGTCAGGAGTGCACCGCTAAGGTAGTGGACCCTATGGCTGACTGCTGCGGATGGAACTCTGGGTGGTTCAGGAAGGCAGGTCCACCGGAGCACCAATACGGATCCCACTGGGAGCTAGAGCATAAGATTCCCCAGGCAGGGAGTCTAAGAGCCAGCAGGTGTTCACCAGAGCCTCTAGTGGTGAGGATGGACTGCGCTGCAACTTTTTCCAGGTCGCGGCTCCCAGGGTCTCCCAGCTCACGCTCACGGTAGGCTACAGAAGAGAGGAAGCAGCAGCCCAGGACAACAAGGGATACTCAGGAGATAAGCCAAAGGTCGGGGCAACTAGCAGACAAGGATAGACAGAGAACAGGCCAAAGGTCAGGGTAACAAGCAGGCAGGGATAGTCAAAGAACAAGCCAAGATCGGTAACAGAGACAGATGTAGAGCATACAGCAAGCAGGAGACATGAAACCAAACACACAAAATTGCTCGGCAAGGCAGGCTTTGGGAACACAGTGTTATATAGTGGTTCCTGTTGAGGCTAGGGTGGAGCCAAACTGAAGGAAGATTACTTGAGAGTGCAGGGCCTAAGGCTGATACACAGACCAGGTAAGAGACAGACAGGGCATGAAAGTATTACTGCAAAGTCATGACAAACGGGCAGCTTGAATATTTATTTTGCTGCAGCCTATCTCAAGGTATGTGTGTCCAGTAGGTGGCTGGGGGGACATAAATAATCTGGGGTCTGGAGCAGCCCACGTTTTGTCCTGCATTAGATGTTACCAGCCTCAGGGGCTGCTGCCCCTTTTGAGGCAGTTCTGCAGAAGTCTGCTAATGTTCATCGAGGTCCCAGCTATAGCAGAGCTGGGGGGCCTCTTCCTAATTATCTTTGGAGCGAACTAAGTGGCTTCACCTAGGGATCTGGTCCTGGGGTAGCGCTACAATGAGATGAAGCTTCACTTTGCAAAAAATACTCAATCACATGCAAGGAAAAAAAAAAAAACAGCATATGATTGGATGATGGAAGTCAGCAGATCTGCCCCTCAAGTACTGAGCTCTGGAGCAACTGCTTTTGCAAATTGCACAGTGTATTTGCCTTTAGTAAATTCACCCCAATGGCATATTGTTGTGGAGGACACCATGAAGCTAATCCATTTCCTTAATTATCTCTATTGATCTATCCCAACACCGTTGTTGCCACCCTAGGATAGAAAATTCAGGTACAGCTACACGTTGTGCGAGCTAAGGAAAAACCAAATAGATTTAATCAAACGAAGGTAAGCTAACGCACTTGAAAGCTGAAGTTTAATCACCCTATATTTTGCCTCAGGTGTGAACAGACACAACGGAAGTCCATGAAATTTTAAATGTCGAGGGGTTTGGATCCTCAAGCTCCAAAACTCTCAGGTGTGAATGAGGCCTTTTTATGTTACAAGCTAACAGACACATTGAAGAATTTCTGTGCTTGGTTGCAGACCCGTAGAATAGAAAGAGTTAAAGCAGAAGCGTAAAATACGGTGGAGACTCCAAGAGATGTAGAAATCAATTTGCTTTGAATAAGACAATACAATGACACAATTTTATGACTGCATGGTTGTTCTGCCTGCAGGAAACATGTGCCGTGTGATTAACCCCTTCAGCAGGCTTCTGTGTATGAATTCTTGGGGGAAAATTGTAGGTTAGAAGACTAATGGTATGATCATATGTTATGACTGATGGTATGATTATATGGTATGGCCAATGGTATGATCATATGGTATGACTGATGGTATGATTATATGGTATGGCCAATGGTTTGATCATATGGTATGACTGATGGTATGATTGTAAGGTATGGTCAATGGTATGATCATATGGTATGACTGATGGTATGATCATATGGTATGGCCAATGGTTTGATCATATGGTATGACTGATGATATGACCAATGGTATAATCATGTGCTATGACTGATGGTGTGACCAATGGTATGATCATAAAGTATCATATGCTACGACTGGTTGTATGATCATATGATATAACTGATCGTATGACCATATGGTATGATCATAGAGTATGATTGCCTGGTATGATCATATGGTATGACTGATGGTATGATCATATGGTATGACTGATGGTATGATCATATGATATGGCTGATGGAATTACCATAAGGTATGACCATATAGTTTGACTGATGGTATGCCTGATGGCATGATCATGTGACATGACTGATGGTGGAATCATATGATATGACTGATGGTAGAATTATATGATATGACTACTGATGGTATGACCATAAGGTACGATCATATAGTTTGACTGAAATAGAAAATTTGGGAGCAAGGACCCCAATTCCAAGCGGCAAGCGGACTATCTCGGTACGGGTATAAGGAGGTAGACAATGAAATAAGAAAGATGTATATAAAACACAATTTTTATTTATACAAACAACAAGAGAATAAAGAGAATATGTAATACAAACTATATAAAAATATGCACAGATGACATGGAATTTCAACTAGTTTCGCGGTAAACCCGCTTCATCAGGAAATGTATCTGTGAATAAAATGCAGTGCAATAAGATATGTATATTTTACACATTTTAAGAAGTATAAGAGGTAATGCCAGAAAATAAAAAAGAAAGGAAGAGTAAGGGGTTTTTAAAAAAAGGGTTGTAGACACGTATGGGGGGCTGCTTATCCATGCTGAGGTGCATACAGAGTTGAGGCCAGACCCGGCGGGGTCGCCCATGGCGACTGGGGAAGACACTATGAGGCCGCAAAGAGACAAATGTCTAAATGGGTGATGAAGGGGTACATATGGGTATGACAAATACATACTATGTCTATGATCCAAACAGTGAAAATGAATGGAGAGCTCGGAATTGGGGTCCTTGCTCCCAAATTTTCTATTTCAATCAAATTCGGATGATGGTACTTCTTGATATATTTTTCCTCGACATGTGAGGCCAGTACATTCCCTTCCATATAGTTTGACTGATGGCATGACTTATGGTATGATCATAAGGTATGACTGATGGTAGGATCATATGGTATTACCAATGGTATGATCATATGGTATGACTGATGGAGTGACCATATGGTATGGCCAATGCTATGATTATATGGTATGACTGATGGTATGATAGATACTATAATCATAAGCTACGACTGATTGTATGATCATATGAAATAACTGATCGTAGGACCATATGGTATGATCATAGAGTATGACTGATGGTATGACCATATGGTATGACCATAAGGTAGGACCCTATGTTTTTTTTTGTTCTTTTTTTCCAAAACCTTATGGTTTGACTGATGGTATGACTGAGGGTATCATCCTAACTTTACACAGCACACCCTAACAAACTGTGTGCCTTCTCTCTGTTTTATTATCAATGGGGATAAGGTAAATTTGGAGTTTTCATCTTCCCAAAATTATGGCAAATTTTTCAAAACTTCAGTGAAATTTTGTCATTTACCATAAAACGCATTAGGTAAGTAGTAAAGGTCAAGTTAAGGTGTTTTTGGTCATTTTGAAGGGTACAATGGACTTTATATGTCTCCTGAGGGTTACGGAAGCTCCTTTTCCTGTTCTGGATATGTGCTGGCCCCATAAGGTTATCCTCTTCATATTGTTATTTAAAAAAATGTATGTTGATGTAAGCAATCTGGTTCCTGGGCAGGTGGCCTCAGAGTATCTCCATGGTTTCTTGTATCGTAGTGTAATGTAGCAAAAATGTCATTCTAATGCCCGTACACACGATCGGACTTTCCGACAACAAAACCGTAGATTTTTGTTCGAAGGGAGTTGGCTCCAACTTGTCTTGCATACACACGGTCACACAAATGTTGGCCAACAATTACGAACATAGTGACGTACAAGACGTATGTGATATCTCCATTACGAACACTAATTATATCTCCGGCTCATACTTGATTCCGAGCATGCGTGGAGTTTTGTCCGACAGACTTGTGTACACACGATCGGAAAGTCCGACAACAAACATTTGTTGGCGGAAAATTTGAGAACCTGCTAGCCAACATTTGTTGGCGAAAAGTCAGACAACAAATGTTCGATGGAGCATACACACAGTCGGACTTTCCGCCAACATGCTCACATCCAACATTTGTTGTCAGAAAATCTAATCGTGTGTACGGGGCATAAGAGGTCCAGAAAATACTTTATTCCAATAAACCAAGGAGACAATCCAAAGAGTATCAATGCGTGTTGGGGGTCCAAAATGCATTTTGAGCCTCCAAAACATTGGATAGTCTTTGGATTTTCCCCTTGACTTTTGTAGGAATATAGTTGTATCTGAACCTTTTAACAATGGTGTGGATCTTCAGTTTCCATTTTTGATACATTACACAAATGAAACAAGGACAGCAGGGAAAAGCCCACGTGCATCATGGAAGCTTTGTTTACTAGAGTAGATCAACTATGGAATTGCTAAGGAAAAGTAGTGGTCACAGGGTTAAGCTGATATCCTCTGCATATGTGGCCACCAGTACTGTGCATGGCACATTTCTATATGATCAGCCAGATAGACAGTCAAGAAATTAGAATTTTCTGAAGGGCGTCAAAAACTGCAGCCTCTGGCTACCTATCTGAATAGGTTTGTTTTGAAGTCCAAATGCTGGGCAAAGGCAGCAAATGTGACTTGTTTGGGCGATTAGGTTGGTGCATGTGTATTATAAATACTTTGAATGTTGCAACACACAATCTTTGAGGAAAGAAATGATCATCATGAGAATTGACTCTTAAAATATTCCTTCTGACTGCAGCACAGCTGTTGGGTCTCATGAATATCGGCAGGAAATCAGTTTACAGCAATATGGTGACTCTCCCCTGCTTTGTGCTCATGTTTCACTCCTTCTTCTACTAATTATAATTCAACTTCACAAGACATCTTCTCCTGACATATGAAAATAACTTTCCACAAAATATTATTCACACAGGACATCGGAGGAGAACCCAGTGAGACTCCATCTGAGGCGGGAAATGACAGGCCTCATTAATAAGTAGAAGCCTCTCCGGCCTCTGATCCATCTCCAGGGAGGAGGAATGATCTGAAGGACTGGCCTCCTGCCTGGAGGAGGAAATAAAGATTAAAGGTCCCTCCTCTTCTTATTTACTCTCTGATGTCTGCTAACATCACACTTAGCTTGATGAAGGCAACACATACATCATTCACCATCTATCTATTCATCATCCCTCAAGCATATGTTCTTCTCTCCATCATCCATCCATCCATGCACCCATTCATACGTCATCCATACTCTATCATCTCTCCCTCCATTCATTCATCTTATATCTGTAATCCATCCATTGTCCTTTCATCTATCTATCTATCTATCTATCTATCTATCTATCTATCTATCTATCTATCTATCTATCTATCTATCTATCTATCTATCTATGTATTTATCTACCTATGTATCTATCTATCTTGTCAAAAGTATTGGGGCACCTGCCTTTACACGCACATGACAGCATCCCAGTCTTAGTCCGTAGGGTTCAATATTGAGTTGGCCCACCCTTTGCAGCTATAACAGCTTCAACTCTTCTGGGAAGGCTGTCCACAAGGTTTAGGAGTGTGTCTATGGGAATGTTTGACCATTCTTCCAGAAGAGTATTTGTAAGGTCATGCACTGATGTGGACGAGAAGGCCTGCTCAGAGTCTCAGCTATAATTTATCCCAAAGGTGGTCTATCGTGTTGAGGTTAGGACTCTGTGCAGGCCAGTCAAGTTCCTCCATCCCAAACTCACTCATCTATGTCTTTATGGACCTTTCTTTGTGCACTGGTGTGCAGTCATGTTGGAACAAGAAGGGGCCATCCCCAAACTCTTCCCACAAAGTTGGGAGCATGAAATTGTCCAAAATGTCTTGGTATGCTGACGCCTTAAGAGTTCCCTTCACTGGAACTAAGGGGCCAAGCCTTCCCAGAGAAGTTGAAGCTGTTGTAGCTGCAAAGGGTGGGTCAACTCTATTGAGCTCTATGGACCCAGACTGGGATTCCATTAAAGTTCATATGTGTGTGTAAAGGCGGCTGTCCCAATACTTTTGACATCTATCTATCTATCTCTATCTATTGTTGATCATCCATCTAATAATCCATCATTCATCCATCTATCCATCCATAAATCCATCCTTCTACCAATCCACCCATTTATGCATCCTTTCATCCACCATATTTCCATCCAATTATCCATCCACTTTTCCATCCATCTATTCATTAGCCATCTTCCACTTATCCATTATCCTTCTATACATACATCTATTATCTATCTATCTATCTATCTATCTATCTATCTATCTATCTATCTATCTATCTATCTATCTATCTATCTATCTATCTATCTATCTATCTATCTATCTATCTATCTTACTATCTATCTATCTATCTATCTATCTATCTATCTATCTATCTATCTATCTATCTATCTATCTATCTATCTATCTATCTATCTATCTATCTATCTATCCATCTATCTACTGTTCATCATCCATCCACCCTCTATTGGTAAAAAAATAATCTGTAATGCCGCGTACACACGACCGGTTTTGCCGTCGGAATAAACTCCGAAGGTTTCTCCGAAGGTTTTTTCGACGGAACTCAGACGGAATTCCATGCAAGTGATCTTGCCCACACACGGTCAAACTAAAGTCCGACCAAAGTCCGACCGTCCAGAACGCGGTGATGTACAGCACGTACGACGGGACTAGAAAAAGGAAGTGCAATAGCCAGTAGCCAATAGCTTCCGTCTCGTACTTGCTTCAGAGCATGCGTCTTTTTTTGGTCCGTTGGAACAGCATACAGACGAGCGTTTTTCCCGATAGGAATTGGTTCCCTCGGAAATATTTAGAACATGTTCTCTTGCTAGGTCCGTCAGAATTTTAAAAAAAAAGAGTCCGATGAGGCCTACACACGATCGGAATAGACGATGAAAAGCTTCCGTCGGACTTTTTCTGTCGGAAATTCCGCTCGTGTGTACGCGGCTTAAGTTATCTATCCAGCAATCTATCCATCTATCCAAAATCTATTAATTTATGCATCCATTCATCCACTATCCATTCATCATCCAACCATCCATCCAGCTATCTATCAGTCCGTCTATCCATCCCTCCATCCATCACCCATCCATTCATCTACCATCTATCCATCCTTCCATCCAACCATCTATTACTCACCAATTCATCCACCATCCATTCATCAAATCCATCCTTCCATTTATCCTTCTATCCAACTTTCCATCGCCCATCTATTCATTCACTATCCATCCTTCCAACCAACCATCCATCATCCATCTATATGTCCATCTATCCACTCATTAACCAATTCATCCATTCATCTATTCATCTATCAACCATCCATTCTTCTGTCCAACCATCCATCCTTTCATACAACCCTTCATTCACCACCCATCCATCCAAGCATCATTCATCCACCTATCCATCTGTCATCCATCCACTCATTATCCATCCATTTGTCTATCCCTTCTTCCGCCCTATCAGCCACCACCATCCATCCGTCCAATCACCCATCATCATGACCGGGGTCAAGCAGTAGTATCTACAATGGTGGAGATCTTGACATCGCAGTCCCATCAAAATAATTTTGGGTGGGATGGCCTCTTTTTAAATCCATCCAGCAATCCCCCTGGGTTCATCATTTGACCATCGCATACAATGCAGCTGCATCTGCTGGTAGATGTGGAACAAATCAGGGAGCCCCTCGGCCCCCACCCTATATCGCCATCACATACCATGGTCCGGCTCAGTAGCAGCCTGAGCCATTAATACGGTTGTGGTGGAAGTGTCTGCAGCAGCAGGTACAAAGATGGCAGCAGCTGTTCAATCATTGGGGATTTGTGCAGAGAATCCACAGCTTACAGAGGCCGCTTTTATGTATTCCAAGACAGCGGAGAGCGTTCAGCACAAACACCGCCGCTAATTCTATTATAGTCCCTCCGCTGACCTATTTATCGGGAGCTCAGAGCTGGAAAGTGCTTAAAAGCTCAGCCGAGTTTATGGAGTAACACTAAAAATGATATTATCAGACAGTAAGAAGAAATTATTGGGGGGAGGAGGGGTGGTGCGGACGAGTCAGGTGCAGGGGCCCAGAGCACCTTCCGATAAAACTGCCTCTCAGGATTATTTCATTTCTCCCCCCCCATCAGACTCCGCTCCTTGCCAAGGATGGGAAGCGCGCTGCTCGTGGTGGAGTTTTAGTGGCTATTGATCAGAGATGGGATACCTTCATCCTCTGACAACTGCAAGGGGCTGAGATGTGTCTGCGCTGCTTTTGCAGATCCCTCCGGTCTGTTTTGCAGGCAGAACATGAGATGTGAGAGGCAGAGTAAGCTCTGGGTATGGCGTGTGTTGGCCAAGGTGTGCAGATGCCTGCAAAGAAGCGGAAACGTGGGAGGAATCTAAAATTACCCTTAACATGATGTGCTGGAATCTTCTACCCTGCAAAAATGATTTCTCGTGCACCTCAGGCTCTGAAAACTAAATATCATACAAGAATATCTATCTATCTATCTATCTATCTATCTATCTATCTATCTATCTATCTATCTATCTATCTATCTATCTATCTATCTATATCTATCTATCTATCTATCTATCTATCTATCTATCTATCTATCTATCTATCTATCTATCTATCTATCTATCTATCTATCTATCTATCTATCTATCTATCTATCTATCTATCTATCTATCTATCTATCTATCTATCTATCTATCTATCTATCTATCTATCTATCTAATCTATTTAATCTATCTAGCCTATATTATCTCCATCCCAAACTCACTCATTCATGTCTTTATGGACCTTTCTTTGTGCACTGGTGTGCAGTCATGTTGGAACAAGAAGGGGCCATCCCCAAACTCTTCCCATAAAGTTGGGAGCATGAAATTGTCCAAAATGTCTTGGTATGCTGACGCCTTAAGAGTTCCCTTCACTGCAACTAAGGGGCCAAGCCTTCCCAGAGGAGTTGAAGCTGTTATAGCTGCAAAGGGTGGGTCAACTCTATTGAGCTCTACGGACCAAGACTGGGATTCCATTAAAGTTCATGTGTGTGTGTTGTAAAGGCGTCTGTCCCAATACTTTTGACAATATAGTGTATCTATCTATCTATCTATCTATCTATCTATCTATCTATCTATCTATCTATCTATCTATCTATCTATCTATCTATCTATCTATCTATCTATCTATCTATCTATCTCTCTATCTAATCTATTTAATCTATCTAGCCTATATTACCAAAAGTATTGGGACACCTGCCTTTACATGCACATGAACTTTAATGGCATCCCAGTCTTACTCCGTAGGGTTCAATATTGAGTTGGCCCACCTTTTGCAGCTATAACAGCTTCAACTCTTCTGGGAAGGCTGTCCACAAGGTTTAGGAGTGTGTCTATGGGAATGTTTGACCATTCTTCCAGAAGTGCATTTGTGAGGTCAGGCACTGACAGGGCTGGACTGGGACAAAAATTTGGCCCTGGACTTCATCCAGACCGGCCCACTTTAATTTTTCAAACACACACAAAAACAGTATATAAACTGTTGTATTGCACAGCATTGCAGAGTATTGTGGGGGCATTGCAGAGTATTGCACAGCATTGCAGAGTATTGTGGGGGCATTGCAGAGTATTGCACAGCATTGCAGAGTATTGTGGGGGCATTGCAGAGTATTGCAGAGTAGTGTGGGGGTATTGCAGAGTATGGCACAGCATTGCATAGTAGTGAGGGATGGCTGAGTATGGATGGATGGATGTCTCTGTGCAGCGCTGTGGGCACTACACATACAGCCCACAGCGCTGCAGACATCCATCCATCCCCCTCCCCGCTCACTGTGTACCGATCAGTACACAGGAGGGGAGGAGAGGAACCGGCGTCATCAGATGACGCCGGTCTGTTTACATGTGATCGCGCCGTCATTTGACGGCGCGATCACATGGTAAACGGCCGCGATCAGCGGTCATTTACCGGGATCCGTGATGCGCCGGGTCCCCTGGACCCGGCGGTCACGGATGTGTTCAGGTGCGCGCCCCAGGGGGCACGCGAGAGGGGAATTCTGGGAGGACGTCATAGTACGCCCTCCCAGAGTTATCCAACCGCCCTGCAGCCGTCATTCGGCTATGGGCCGGTTGGTAAGTGGTTAATATTAATTTAATGCCACTGATCAATTATTAATTTAATGCCACTGGCCATGGTAACTGATGGATGAATAATTTAACCATGTCCAGTGGCAGTACATTTACAGTACAGATTAACCCCTCCCCCCCTCCCCCCGCCATGCTGCATATTCAGTTACTTTATAATTTAACAATCACCAATGGCAGTACATTTACAATACAGATTTACCCCCCCCCCCCCCTCCCCCCACCATGCTGCATATTCAGTTACTTTTAGTAACTGAATATGCAGCATGGCGGGGGGAGGGGGGGAGGGGTAAATCTGTACTGTATAAATGTACTGCCAGTGGTCATGGTTAAATTATTCATCAGTTACCATGGCCAGTGGCATTAAATTAATAATTGACCAGTGGCATTAAATTAATATTAATGCCTGGCATTAATATTAATTTAATGCCACTGGTCAATTATTAATTTAATGCCACTGGCCATGGTAACTGATGAATAATTTAACCATGACCAGAGGCAGTACATTTATACAGTACAGATTTACCCCTCCCCCCCTCCATGCTGTATATTCAGTTACTTACTAGTAATTACTATTATTATTAGAAAAGGTATTATTACTATAGTGCTGCACTGCTGCTTACTTGAATGATGACAGACTCAGTGACACTATAGCCTTGGTCTCTCTGTACTTGCTGGTGGTGGTTCAGAACTTCTGATCCGATTCCGAATTCTCCTCCTTGGCTTCGGCTCCTCTAGGTTGCAGACTTGCAGCCAGGCTTGCTTTGCTACGCCCTGGCTCCGCCTCCTCCTATGTCCCTGGGCCGCCTCCGCCCTCCGTCCGTGAGTGACGTCACGGCGCCGGGACAAAGAGGCCGCCCAAATAGCTATATTGATAGCTGTTAGGGGGAGTGCCTGGGGGAGTGTCAATGCCTGCCTGTTCTTTTGTGACGCCGGCGGCCGGCCCGCCCGCCGAGTGCAGGAGCGGAGCCGCCCGGCGCCAGGCGACGCTCAGACGGAGAGAGACAGTGACACAGTCACTGTCTGACATTTGAGTCATTGTAGTGGCCCGCTGCCAATCGGCCCACCGGGAATCTCCCGGTAGTCCCGATGGCCAGCACAGGCCTGGGCACTGATGTTGGTCAAGAAGGCCTGGCTCGCAGTCTCCGCTCTAATTCATCCCAAAGGTGTTCTATCGGGGTACTCCATGCAGGCCAGTCAAGTTCCTCCACCCCAAACTCGCTCATCCATGTCTTTATGGACCTTGCTTTGTGCACTGGTGCGCAGTCATGTTGGAACAGGAAGGGGCCATCCCCAAACTGTCCCCACAAAGTTGGGAGCATTAAGTTGTCCAAAATGTCTTGCTATGCTGACGCCTTAAGAGTTCCCTTCACTGGAAATAAGGGGCCAAGCCCAACACCTGAAAAAAAAACCCCACACCATAATCCCCCCTCCATCAAATGGTTTGGACCAGTGCACAAAGCAAGGTCCATAAAGACATGGATGAGCGAGTTTGGGGTGGAGGAACTTGATCGATCTATCTATCTATCTGTCTGTCTGTCTGTCTGTCTGTCTGTCTGTCTGTCTGTCTGTCTATCTATCTATCTATCTAATAAAAAGTCTCACTTTCACAAATTATTAGTAAACCAGTCCTAGCCTGTACAGAAAATACACACACAGACATATATATACTGTGTACATGATAGATAGATAGATAGATAGATAGATAGATAGATAGATAGATAGATAGATAGATAGATAGATAGATAGATAGATAGATAGATAGATAGATAGTGAGAGTGAGAGAAAAAAGAGAGAGAGAGAGAGAGAGAGAGAGAGAGAGAGAGAGAGATATGTGGGAGAGAGGGAGAGAGAGATAAATGGAGAGAGAGATGGGGGGAGATAGAATGAGATGGAGAGAGAGAAGAGAGTATGAGAGGATGAGAAAGAGTGAAAGAGAGAACGAGAAAGAAAGAGAGAGAACGAGATGGATAGAGAGAAAGAAATAGAGGAAAAAGGAAGGAGAAAGGGAGAGAAAATGAAATGGAGAGAGAGAGAGAGAGAGAGAGAGAGAGAGAGAAACTGTAGCCCTGATCGCTGCTCCTGATAAGGTTTTTTTTTTTACCCGAGTCAAAAAAGTCCTCCACCTCCATTGTGTCTGTAGCAGCAATCAATATATGTGCAGTGTGACTCAGATGTGCGGTAACCTAAATGTTACAATAATACATCTAATCCTAACATGCAGATATTGTGCCTTCCGCAGGGATTTCTGCTAAAAGAGCTTGTTACATTTTTTTTTTTTAATATAAAAAAAAATGAGGTATGTTGAAGCAACATTATATCCCAAAAGTTGGATCTCTCCTAATGAGAACCTGCTTTCTATGCGCTGCCTAAACCCGATACAAGATTGAGTTATTTGTCTATGTAGGGAGATATAAATCTTGCATCTTTGGACCGTCACCAGGCCGGAGAGGAACTGAGGCCAGCGCCCAGAAATTCGTCTACATTTCAGGAAATGGAGTGAGAAACGTCTGGATTTGCAGCACTGGAGATTCCTTCGAGTGAGCGCCCTACGTTTTGGAAGCTGAGATGGTGGAGCTTATGTTCAAGGATCAAAATGTGGTGGATGAAATGTAAAATTAGCTGCAAGATATTCATTCGGCCTGAAGGTTGATTTAAGGCTGCAATTTCCCATGACGCTTTTCTGTGCTCCCAAATGGTCGCATTTCAGTATGTCAGCAGTGGCGCACCTACAGTAGCCAACAAGTCATTAATATTATTAAGGGGGAATCACTGAACTGTCTGCTGGGATGAGAGAGCCCATTAAAAAAAAAAAAAAAAAACAGATGGTCAAACGCTTTGGGGCTTTTTCAGCGAATTCACAGCTTATAAAAAGTTTCCCCTTATAGATGAGTGTTACTGGAAGGTTAAGAGAAGGAACGTTTCCCTCACTCAGTGTGGTCAAAGAATTGGGGGAAAATGGATAAATGTGCCAAGAGGAGGTGAGAGGAGAGCAAAAGACAAGCCATGGCAGGAATGTAACCAGAAAGTGTGAGAAAAGGGGTTTCGGCAGGTGAATGAAAGCACAAGTACATGGAAATGAAATGTGCTTGGAGAGGAAAAGTGAAAGTGGCTGGAAAATCAGGACAGGGAGGGAGTACAAAGAAAGCGGTAAATGGAATGATGGAAGAAGTAACAGTAAGTAAAGAGAAGGAGGGTGGTGGGATCAGGGAAGAAAGCAGAGAACTGGTGAGGAACAAGGGCCAAAAGAGCTGATGGGAAGAAGGGAGGAAAAAAAGGGTAGTGGTGTGTAAGGGGGGCTTGAGAAAAGTAAGTGAAAGAATAGAAAAAAAAGAAGAAAACTTAATGAAGAACAAAAAATCAAGGTAAAGAGGAAGGTATGATTGAAAAGTATTTGGGGGATAAGGAAGCAAAGGAGAAGAACTGGTGAGGAGAAGGAAGGGATGAAGGAGAGATAGTGGTGAGGAGAAGGGAGGAATGCAGCAGTGATAGTGGTAAAGAGAAGGGAGGGATGAAGAAGGGATGGTGGTGGAGGGAATGGTAGAAGAAATTGTAGCATGTAGGTATGAATGGAGGAGAGATATTGAGAAGGAAAAGATGGTGATAAGCACAAAGGAAGGCAGATCAGGACAGGGAGGGAGTACAAAGACAACGGTAAATGGAATGATGGAAGAAGTAACAGTAAGTAAAGAGAAGGAGGGTGGTGGGATCAGGGAAGAAAGCAGAGAACTGGTGAGGAACAAGGGGCAAAAGAGCTGGTGAGAAGAAGGGAGGAAAAAAAGGGTAGTGGTGTGTAAGGGGGAGTTGAGAAAAGTAAGTGAAAGAATAGAAACAAAAGGAGAAAAATTAATGAAGAACAAAAAATAAAGGTAAAGAGGAAGGTATGATGGAAAAGTATTTGGGGGATAAGGAAACAAAGGAGAAGAACTGGTGAGG
Source organism: Lithobates clamitans (assembly GCA_037952925.1). Classification (NCBI taxonomy): domain Eukaryota; kingdom Metazoa; phylum Chordata; class Amphibia; order Anura; family Ranidae; genus Lithobates; species Lithobates clamitans. Next base: position 1,008,384 of record JBBGZY010002682.1, read on the forward strand.
AGAAGGAAGGGATGAAGGAGAGATGGTGGTGAGGAGAAGGGAGGAATGAAGAAGAGATGGTGGTGGAGAGAATGGTAGAAGAAATGGTAGCATGTAGGTAGGAATGGAGGAGAGATATTGAGAAGGAAAAGATGGTGATAAGCACAAAGGAAGGCAGACAAGATATAAGAGGAATGAAGAAAAACTGGTGTAGAGAGGAGGGGAAAGAAAAAGATCTGGTGGGGAGCAGAAGAAATGGTGAGGAACAAGGAAGATGGAAAAGAGCTGGTAAGAAGAAGAAAGGGAAAAAAGGATGGTGATGGCTAAGGTGAAATTAAGAAGAGTAAATGAAGAATAGAAACTGAAGAATAGAAAGAAAAGGAGAAAAGTTAAGGAGGAACAAAAATATGAGGGGTAAAGAAGAAGGTGGGAGGGAAAATTATTTGGGGGATAAGTAAGGAAGAACTGTTGAGGAGAAGGGAGGAATGAAGGAGAGATGGTGGTGAGGAAAATAATTGAATAAATGGCGAGGAGAAAGGAAGAATGGAGGAGAGATGGTGTTGAGGAGAATGATAGAAGAAATGGTGAAGGAAAGGGGGATGAAGTAGAGATGGTGATGAGGAGAATGGTAGAAAACATGGTAAAGAGAACGGTGGATTAGAGGAGAGATGTGGTGGGTAGAACGATAGAAAATATGGTGAGGAAAAATGAAGAATGGAGCAGTGATCGTGGTGAGGAGAATGAAAGAAAAAGTGGTGAGGGAAGGAATGAAGGAAGGATGGCAGTGAAGAGAATGATAGAAGAGATGGTGAAGGGAAGAGAGGAATGAAGTATAGATGGTGGTGAGGAGAATGATAAAAGAAATGGTAAAGGGAAGGGAGGAATGAAGAAGGGATGGCAGTAAGGAAAATGATAGAAGGAATGGTGACGGGAAGGGAGGAATGAAGTAGAGATGGTGGTGAGGTGAATGATTTAAGAAATGGTGAGCAGAAGGGAGGAATAGAGGAGAGATGGTGGCAATGAGAAGGGAAGAATGGATGAGAGATTGTGGTGTGGGGGGGGGGGGTGATAGATGATATGGTGAGGAGTAGGGAGGAATGGAGTAGAGATATTGTGGTGTAAGAGATGATGATGATGATGTGCACAAAGGAAGGCAGACAAGATAATGAGAGGTAGGGGAAAAACTGATGTAGAGAGGAGGGGAAAGAAAAACATCTGGTGGGGAGCAGAGGAAATGGCGACGGACAAGGAAGAGGGAAAAGAGCTGGTGAGAAGAAGGGAAGATAAAAAGGGTGGTGATGAGTAAAGAGGATTTGAGAAGAGTAAATTAAGAATAGAAAGAAAAGAAGTAAAGTTAATGAGGAACAAAAAAATAAGGGGAAAAAAAGAAGATGGGATGGAAATTTATTTGGGGGATAAGGAAGCAAAGGAGAAGAACTGGTAAGGAGAAGGAAATGATGATGAAGAGATGGTGTTGAGGAGAATGATAAAAGAAATGGTGGTGAGAAGGGAGGAATAAAGGAGAGATAATGGTGAGGAGATCTATAGAAGAAATGGTGAAGAGATGGGAGGAATGAAGGAGAGATGGTGGTGGGGGAATGATAGAGGAGATGGTGAGGAGAAGAGAGGAATGAATGGAAGATGATGGTCAACGACTGATAGAACAGATGGTGATGAGAAGAGAAGAATAAAGGAGAGATGGTGGTGGGGTAATGATAGAATAGGTGGTGAGGAGAAGGGAGGATTGAGGAGAGATGGTGGTGAGGAGAATGATAGAAGAAATAGTGTAGAGAAGGGAGGAATGAAGTACAGATGGTGGTGAGGAGAATAATAGAATAGATGGTGAAAAGAAGGGAGGAATGAAGGAGAGATGGTGGTGAGGAGATCGATAGAAGAAATGGTGAAGAGAAAGGAGAAAATAAGGAAAGATAGTGATATGGTGATGAGAAGAGAGGAATGAAGTAGAGATGATGGTGAGGAAAATGATAGAAGAGATGGTGATGGAAATGGAGGAATGGTGGGGAGATTGTGGTAGGGGGAATGATAGAAGAGATGGTGAGGAGAAGGGAGGAATGAAGGAGAGGTGGTGGTGAGGAGAATGATAGAAAAAAGCGTGAGGAGTAGGGAGGAATGGGGGAGAGATAGTGAGGTGGAAGAGATGATGATGATGGGCACAAAAGAAAGCAGATGAGATAAAGAAATGAAGGGAAAGAAATTGGTGTAGAGATTAGAGGAAAGGAAAAGATCTAGTGGGGAGAAGTTGAAATGGCGAGGAACAAGGAAGATGGAAAAGAGCTGGTGAGAAGAAGGGGGAGAAAAAAGAGGGTGGTCATGAGTAAGAAGGAAATTAGAAGAGTAAGTGAATAGAAATAAAAGGAAAAAATTTCATGAAGAACAGAAAATAAGGGGAAAAGAAGAAGCTTGGATGGAAAATTATTTGGTGGATAAGGAAGCAAAGGAGAAGAACTGATGAGGAGAAGGGAGGGATGGAGGAGAGATGGTGTTGAGAAGAATGAAAGAGGAAATGGTGAAGGCATGGGAGGAATGAAGTAGAAATGGTGGTAAAGAGAATGGATGGTGAGGAGAAGAGAGGTTTGGAGGAGAGATGGTGATGAGGAGAGTGATAGAAGAAATTGTGAAGGCAAGGGAGGAACGAAGTAGAGATGATGATTAGGAGAGTGATAGCACAGATAGTGAGGAAAAGGGAGGAATGGAAGAGAGATAGTGGTGAGGAGAATGATAGAAGAAATAGTGAGGAATATAGAGGCATGGAAGAGAGAGGGTGGTCAAGACAGCAGAATGATAGAAGAAATGGTGAGGAGCAGGGAGGAATGGAGGAGAGATATTGAGGTGGAAGAGATGATGATGAGCACAAAGGAAGGCAGACGAGATAATGAGAGGAAGGGAGAAAAACTGGTGTAGAGATGAGAGGAAAGAGAAAGATTTGATGAGGAGCAGGAAGAGAAATAGTGAAAAGAAAAGAATGGAGAAAAGATAGTTGGGAGGTAGGAGAAAAAGATAGCGATGAAAAGGAGAAAAGATGATAATGACAATGAGAAGGGAGAAGGAATGGGGAGGAGAAGGGAGGTATGAAAATAGAAGGTGACAAGGGAGAAGAGATGGCAATGGTGAGGAGAAGGGGAGGAGAAGGTGAAAAGAAGGGTTAAATGGAGAAGAGATAGTTAAGAAAAGGAAAGAAGAGATAGCAGAGAGCAGGGAGAAATAAAGAAGAGGCGGTGAGAAGAATGGAGTGATAAGGAGGAGAAGGGAGGAATAAGGAAGAGATAGCGAGGGTAAGGCAGGAAGGAAAAAAAACTTGATGAGCTGCTAATGGGGAAGGGCAAAAAGAAAACGATTAGAAAGAATGAATATTGCTCCAAAGAGTAGGGCCTTCTGATCCCTTCATTAAGTGGCATTGTAACTGTCTGCCCTCATGTTGCAAAGGACTACACAAACTGTTGGCGCTATAAATCATGAATAATAATAATAATAATAGAAGAAGAACAAAGAGATAGCAATGATTGAAAGTGAGAAACTTAGGGAGAGGCAGAAAGATAGTAAGGAGAAACTGAAGGCAAGGGAGAATGGAGGAATGATGATGAAGAGCAGGGAAGAAGAAAGAAGAGCTGTTGAGAAGGGAAGGGAGAAGAGACAATTGATAAGAAGGAAGAAAGGAAGAGCTGTTGGCAAAGAAATTATGACAAGATGGTGAAGAAGTGAGGAAGAAGGGAGAAGAGCTGGTTATGTTCTGGTTAAGGAAGAAGCAATGGTGAAGAGCTGGTGAAGAATGGAGAGGAACATGGAAGAAGGGAATATATATAGTGGATGCGCAAAGAGAAACAAGATGTAGGTAAAGGGAGGGGTGTAAAGAAAAATTAGGAAGAAAGGAGTGTGTTGGTGGAGAGGAAAGAGGAAGAACGGCTGGGGATTGGACGGTGCATCAAAAGACTAAGCCCTACTGTTTTTGATAGAATTGAGAACAATATTTGTCCCAGAAAAATGTATACTTTTCACAGAAAATAAAGAGTACTGGGTCCTCACTGGCCCTCTAGCAATGTTACCTTGCGTAGGCACACACAGACACCATCAACAAACTTTAGAACTGTTATAATAAAAGTAGATGGTTAAATCAGATGGCTTTCATGCATGTGTAGACCTGTCCACCTGGCTTCGGAATCATTTTCTGTCTAATTCTCTCTTCCTGAGGGAACACAACTAAGCCAAGAGTACCAGCATGGGGAGTCTTTATCGTGGGCTCTGACCTCAGCTACATGCTGGAAGAGTTACGTCACTTCAGACTGAGACCAGGAAAGGACAGGAAAATGGAGATGCAGTGAGGAGACAAAGAAGACTGATGACTGTGACAAAGCAAATACCGAAAATAAACCCAGACACTGGCAAAGGTTGCAGAACGTCTGAACAATGTGTTTTGTTAGATGCAGTAACATTATAGTTCTGAAAAGTATAATACAAGTTTTTTTCTCAAACCATCTCCATTCCAGGTGGTTTTTGACTTAAAGGTGTTTTGTCATTAAAAAAAAAAATAATATGAAATATTATCTAATATGTAACAATAGGTCTCTGTCTCTTTCCAAGAGGAAATAAAAGTACAACAAACTCTTCATGAAAACTTTTCTTTTCAAATTTTAAGATCTGAAGGCCTAAGAGGAGTGCATGAAAAGAACAGGTGATGGGAGGAGCTACAATGAAGGGGATCATGTAAATTCTGGGTGTCAATATACTGGCAGTGTTCATTTGAGAACACTTTAGTTTCTTGAATAGGAATTAGATAAATTGGCAAAATTGAGGAAGGTGAAACTATGGTGGTCTTTTTTTTTGTTGTTGTTTTTTTATTAATTGTACTGAGTTTTATATTGCCCTTGAGGGTTGAGGAAGTTTATTTATCTTTTATATAAATATATACAGTATCTCACAAAAGTGAGTACCCCCCTAACATTTTTGTAAATATTTTATTCTATTTTCATGTGACTACACTGAAGAAATGACACTTTGCTACAATGTAAAGTAGTGAGTGTACAGCTTGTATAACAGTGTAAATTTGCTGTCCCCTCAAAATAACTCAACACACAGGTATTAATGTCTACTGTCTACTGGCAACAAAAGTGAGCACACCCCTAAGTGAAAATGTCCAAATTGGGCCCAAAGTGTCAATATTTTGTGTGGCCACCATCATTTTCCAGCACTGCCTTAACCCTCTTGGGCATGGAGTTCACCAGAGCTTCACAGGTTGTCATTTGAGTCCTCTTCCCCTCCTCCATGATGACATCACAGAGCTGGGGGATGTTAGAGACCTTGTACTCCTCCACCTTTCATTTAAGGATGCCCCACAGATGCTCAATAGGGTTTAGGTCTGGAGACATGCTTGGCCAGTCCATCACCTTTACCCTCAGCTTCTTTAGCAAGGCAGTGGTCTTCTTGGGGGTGTATTTGGGGTTGTTATCATGTTGGAATACTGCCCTGCGGCCCAGTCTCTGAAGGGGAGGGGATCATGCTCTGCTTCAGTATGTCACAGTACATGTTGGCATTCATGGTTCCCTCAATGAACTGTAGCTCCCCAGTGTCGGCAGCACTCATGCAGCCCCAGACCACGACACTCCCACCACCATGCTTGACTGTAGGCAAGACACACTTGTCTTTGTATTCCTCACCTGGTTGCCGCCACACATGCTTGTCACCATCTGAACCAAATAAGTTTCTCTTGGTCTCATCAGACCACAGGACATGGTTCCAGTAATCCATATCCTTAGTCTGCTTGTCTTCAGCAAATTGTTTGCGGGCTTTCTTGTGCATCTTCTTTAGAAGAGGCTTCCTTCTAGGACGACATGCAGACCAATATGATGCAGCGTGTGGCGTATGGTCTGAGCACTGACAGGCTGACCCCCCCACCCCTTCAACATCTGCAGCAATGCTGGCAGCACTCATACGTCTATTTCCCAAAGACATCCTCTGGATATGACACTGAACACGTGCACTCAACTTCTTTGGTCGACCATGGTGAGGCCTGTTCTGAGTGGAACCTGTCCTGTTAAACCGCTGTATGGTCTTGGCCACCATGCTGCAGCTCAGTTTCTTGGACTTGGCAATCTTCTTATAGCCTAGGCCATCTTTATGTAGAGCAACAATTCTTTGTTTCAGATCCTCAGAGAGTTCTTTGCCATAAGGTGCCATGTTGAACTTCCAGTGACCAGTATGAGAGAGTGAGAGCAATGACACCAAATTGAACACACCTGCTCCCCATTCACACCTGAGACCTTGTAACACTAACGAGTCACATGACACCGGGGAGGGAAAATGGCTAATTGGGCCCAATTTGGACATTTCCACTTAGGGGTGTACTCACTTTTGTTGCCAGCGGTTTAGACATTAATGGCTGTGTGTTGAGTTATTTTGAGGGGACATCAAATTTACACTGTTATACAAGCTGTACACTCACTACTTTACATTGTAGCAAAGTGTCATTTCTTCAGTGTTGTCACATGAAAAGATAGAATAAAATATTTACAAAAATGTCAGGGGTGTACTCACTTTTGATAGATAGATAGATAGATAGATAGATAGATAGATAGATAGATAGATAGATAGATAGATAGATAGATAGATAGATAGATAGATAGATAGATAGATAGATATTAATATATATGTATTTATTTATTTATTTATTTATACTTTTTAATGAAGATTTTTTTAAGATACATATATTCACCGCCCACTTTATTAGGTGTACCCTGTTAGTATCAGGTTGGACCCACTTTTGCCTTCAGAAATGCCTTAATTCTTTGTGGCATAGATTCAACAAGGTGTTGGAAACGTTCCTCAGAGATTTTGGTCCATAGTGACATGATAACATCACGCAGTTGCTGCAGATTTGTCGGCTGCGCATCCATGATGTGAATCTCCCATCCCACCACATCACAAAGGTGCTCTATTGGATGAGATGTGGTGAGTGTGGAGGACATTGGAGTACAGGGACCTCATTGTCCTGTGGTGAGATGATTGGAGCTTTGCGACATGGTGCATTATCCTGCTGGAAGGAGCCATCAGAAGATGGGGACACTGTAGTCATAAAGGGATGGACATGGTCAGCAACAATACTCAGGTAGGCCGTGGTGTTTAAACAATGCTCAATTGGCACTAAGGGGCCCAAAGTGTTCCAAAAAAATATCTCCCACACCGTTACACCACCACCACCAGCCTGAACCGTTGATATAAGGCAGGATGGATCCATGCTTTCATGTTGCTTACGCCAAATATTGACCCTACCATCTGAATGTCGCAGCTGAAATAGAGACTCATCAGATGTTTTTCCAATCTTCTTGTCCAATTGTGGTGAGCTTGTGAGAATTGTAGCCTCAGTTTCCTGTTCTTAACTGATAGGAGTGAGGTCTTCTGCTGCTGTAGCCCATCTTCTTCAAGGCTGGATCTGTTGTGCATTCAGAGATGGTATTCTGCATACCTTGGTTGTAACGAGTGGTTATTTGAGTTACTGTTGCCTTTCTATTATCTGGAACCAGTCTGCCCATTCTCCTCTGACCTCTGTCATCAACAAGGCATTTTCCTCCACACACCTGCCGCTCACTGGATATTTTCTCTTTTTCCGACCATTCTCTGTAAACACAAGAGATGGTTGTTTGTGAAAATCCCAGCTTCTTTGAGCTGCAGTGTGGATGAGGCCTAGGAGTTGTACCCTGGAATATGTATATTTATAAAGCAGATATAATAGACATAGTGGGGGCTTTACTAAGACTGGAGAGTGAAAAATCTGGTGCAGCTGTGCATGGTAACCAATCAGCTTCCAGGTTTTAGAGTCGGTTCACACTGGTCCGACATGGTCTCTGACTTCGAGAGCATAAGTCGCATGACATGTCTAAAGATCAATGGTTCCCTATGAGAGCCGTCTTAACTGGTCCAACTTGTGTCGGTCAGACTTTGAAAAAGGTTCCTGCACTACTTTTGTCCAACTTGGGCACGATTTCAACCCATTGATTTGAATGTAAGTCGCATCCAAATCAGATCATCATCTCATCTGACTTGTGGCATGCGACTTGTGCTCTGAGGATCTTGAAGGGGAACCCGATAATTTAGAAACAAAAACGGCGTGGGCCCTCCCCAGATCCATTCCAGGCCCATTGAGGTATTGCTCTTGAAGTGGAACCCCACGCCAAAATAAAATTAAAAAAAAACGGCGTGGGGTCCCCCCCAAAATTCATACCAGACCCTTATCCGAGCAAGCAGCCCGGCAGGTCAGGAAAGGAGGGGGACAAGTGAGTGCCTCCCCCTTCCTGGACCATACCAGGCCACATGCCCTCAACATGGGGGGGGCGCTTTGGGGCAGGAGGGGCTCTTCGCCCCCCACCCCAAAGCACCTTGTTCCCATGTTGATGGGGGCAAGGGCCTCTTCCTGACAACCCTGGGTGGTGGTTTTGGGTGTCTGTGGGCAGGGGGCTTTTCAGAATTTGAAAGCCCCTTTTAAGAAAGGGTAACAGTTAGTTACACGCTTTAGTGTCCCGGCTTTGTTAATGTTACACTCTTCACCAATTGGTAAGAAACTTCGATAAGGAATGTATTTAATATGTATAATTTTCCTAGATCGTTGTTCTATCCAAAACCAGTTGATCGTATTAACAGAACAAAAGTTGGAATCCCATAACAGTGGTTAGTTCTTTCTTGCACCCCCCCCCCCCCCCCAACCTTAGCCAATGTTCATGGGATACCAGAATCCACATTAATCCTGGTAATAACTTCTCCAAAATGTACACAAAATGATAAATTTGAGTTCAGCTCCCGTTCTTCTCGCACAGTGACAAACCTCCAACTCACCAGTGCCAATAACAGTCTTGACCCCGTCATGGCGGACACCGCGGCCACACAACATATCCTTATGTTTCAGTCTGGGCTGTTCAGAATCCAGCGTGTTCACCGCAAGTCGATCTATAAATTCTAAGAAGGCTTTAATAAGTGATGGTGAGAAAGAAACGATGGAGGAAAATTGACACCTCTCCGGAGCTGCACCAACATATTTTTGGCCGACTCTTGGATGGATTAAGAATTAAATTCACTCAATTTTGACAGAAAAGTGGTACTCCACCCTAAATCAGGATTCTGCCTCTGTGATGTCATGGCACAAGTGTTGCTGAGAGTGATGGACATCCTATATACACTGTGCTGGACGTGGCTCTCAGGATTAAATATGTGCAATTAGAAACTACTGAACATCTTAAGGTACATCTAAAGCCAAAACGTTTTCTTCTAAATTTGTGCAGCGCTAACCCCCGAAGGAGTTTGAATATTACGCTGACGGTCCTCACTTGTTCTCTGAAAGCCAGGTGCAAGGTTTTTTTCTGCAGCCAGGCACACACACACTTATGCCTCGTACACACGATTGGATTGCTGGCCAACAAAACCGTGGAATTTTGTCCGAAGGGCGTTGGCCCAAACTTGTCTTGCATACACACGGCCACACAATTGTTGGCCAACAATTACGAACGTAGTGACGTACTACGTTGTTTTTCAGCTCTTTGGGCTCCTTCTGCTAATTTCGTGTTAGTAGAAGTTTGGTGAGTGTTGATTTGCGCTTTTCATTTCACGCTTTTCATTTCGCAGTTTTCATTTCGCACTTTTCATTTCATGCTTTTCAGTTCGTTTCTGAACAGCCGTTTGTCAACCAGACATGTTGCGGAATCGGAGGAGATAACGTGTTATTTATTATTGGCCTTGGAGTTATTGCTTTGACATTATTTTTTTGGTTGAATCTTGATTTGATTTGTTATATTTGGTATATTTTTGGATGCATAGAATGCACTTTTTGGTTAAGTTCTATTGGCAGATAGCATGTCTAATTTTATTTCTTTTTTTTTTTAACGCACAATAAAAAAAAAATTGTGTAGAATAATACTTGGCTATGTGTTTTACTTCAAATGACAGTTTGGGAGTCGGCAGTTACATTTAAAAAAATACAATGTAAAATTAACAAGGGACACCAACATAGTTGTATCTTTGATCTTAAAAACTATGGGATAATGGTGTTGTGGTAACTTGCCCAAATTAAAAAAAAGCATAATAATATTATTCTTGATATCACTAGAAAAAGGAAGCCTTTGAAAATTAGTTTGCAATAACTCCATCAGTATCACCAGCAAAGCAGCTTCATTATTATCCCATTAAAGAAGAAGAGAATTGTGCGCTGCATTTGGAGATTTCATAATTTGCCGCGTCACGAATGTCAATTCTCCATTACGAACGCTACTTTACAAGACCGACCTATTCCGGTTCGTCCCTGCTTCTGAGCATGCGTGTTTGTACTTTGGACTTTTGTCCGACGGACTTGTGTACACACGCTCGGAAAATCCGACAACACACATTTGTTGGTGGAAAATTTGAGAACCTGCTATCCAACATTTGTCTGTGGAAAATCCGACAACAATTGTCCGATGGAGCGTACACACGGTCGGATTTACAGCCAACAGCCTGTCATCAAACATTTCCCGTCGGAAAGTCCAATCGTGTGTACGAGGCTTTAGGCTCGATGTAGTCGATGACTAGTCTAGGGATGTTGTTTTTGTAGTTTTTTATTTTGTAGGAACTTGGATAGGGTAGGGATTTGTAGTAGGATATTCCGGTATAAAACTGCACAACTTGAGGACTCCAGCTGATCTAGAATGGAGTAGTAGGTGAAGTCCCTTGCTGGGAGCAGATGGCAGACTTGTCTTGTGTAGCAGTGTAGATATCAATAGCATGAACAAAGTCTCTCGTAAAGCAGGACAGGTAGACAAAGCTCTTCAGGTACAAGCCAGTGACGACAGACTGCTCAGCAGTCCAAAAGTAGTAGAACTGAGCAAAGTCCCATGCAACACAATTGGGCAGTGGCGACCCGTGCATTGTGGGCAATGCACAAGGCACGGGCGCCACCCCCCCAAAACACCTCGGCCACCCTCCCTATCCATGTGCCCAGCCCCTTTTTAGGACGGGGACACATGGATTCCTATGGCAGGGTTGCGTTTTTTGAAGCCTCTGATTAGAGCCAGAGGCTCCAATAGGCTACAGAATAGGGTGGGTTTGGGGTGCAGAGCGTGCGCCCCGATCCCACTAAATTGTGTGACCATAGCGTCCTGGAGGACACAGCCAGCGAGGAGAGGAGGACACAGCCAGCGAGGAGAGGAGGACACAGCCAGCGAGGAGAGGAGGCCACAGCCAGCGAGGAGAGGAGGACACAGCCAGCGAGGAGAGGAGGACACAGCGAGGAGAGGAGGACACAGCCAGTGAGGAGAGGAGGACACAGCCAGCGAGGAGAGGAGGACACAGCCAGCGAGGAGAGGAGGCCACAGCCAGCGAGGAGAGGAGGACACAGCCAGCGAGGAGAGGAGGACACAGCGAGGAGAGGAGGACACAGCCAGTGAGGAGAGGAGGACACAGCCAGTGAGGAGAGGAGGACACAGCCAGTGAGGAGAGGAGGACACAGCCAGTGAGGAGAGGAGGACACAGCCAGCTCGTCCATTGCAAAGTAAGTGACGGACCTTGGGGGGGAGGATTTAGCTGTCTGACAGTGCCGCGAGTCCCGCGGCCACCCCTGGTGCGGGGGGGGTGCATCAGTGTCAGTGTCGCGCCGCCTGGGGGGGGTAGTGCTGGTTGTTTGCTGCCCCCCCAGAAGAAAAGCCTACCAGCCGCCAATGCAATTGGGCAAGCTCTTGCCAGCAATCCCTTTAGTTGGACCCTTAGCTGACTGTACCAGCACACAGAGGGATAGCCAAAAAGAACAGGCCCCAAGATCTTTGGTCTGTACTCACTGGAGTTGCAAACAGATCCTCAGGCACGGCTCCCTCTCAGTCAGCTCTTCTGAAGCACCAGGGTCACTTCTTTACTTTAGCTTCAGGGCCTCAGATCGACCACCTGAGGCCGCATGGCAGCAGGTGCCAGGGGCAGTGAAGAGCCCCAGAGATCACATGTTCTCTGAATATATAGGCCAATCCCAGCATGTTTAGGGGCACCTCCCCTGTAATTGGCTGGGACCGCTACATACTCATGTTGCCTATTTGCCCAACTCTCACCCATTTTCCAGAAAGTTCTACTAGTTTCTAGAAGGCGGGAGGAGTCCAAGCAAATAATGAATTGCAGCATTCTGTTAAGCAGACTTGCTGAAGATAGATTTGCCTCTAGCCCCACTGTTAGGTGGAAGAGCATATTTCACTAACTTAACTATTTACATCCTAGCACCTAAACTAGTGCTACATTTGGATAGAATATAGAATGGTTAAAGCCCCTGAAAGGTTACTTTTTGCATTCTTTGCCCCATTGGGAGGAGTTCCTTTCGCTTTCTCTGCCGTAACACAAGAAGTGGAGGAACAGGTATCCCCATCGGAAGATTTCCCCTGTATTCCTTTTCTGGTGACAACTCAAAATTTTGGGTTTTCCCATCACTTTTAATCAGTCAATTGAAGGAGTATCCAACACATTTTGGATCATCAGGGTTAGAAAAAACATAAGGACATCTCCATACCAATAGTACCCCCTCCCATGGTGACCACTTGAAGACCGGGCTTTTTCTGGCACTTTTTGTTTACAAGTTTAAATCAGTATTTTTTGCTAGAAAATTACTTTGAACCCCCAAACATTATACTTTTTTTTTTTTTTTAGCAGAAACCCTAGGGAATAAAATGGTGATTATCACAATGTCACACAGTATTTGTGAAGCGGTTTTTCAAACGCAATTTTTTTGGAAAAAAAAAACAAAACACAATAAATAACCCAATTTTTTGGTAAAATGTGAAAGATGATGTTACGGCGAGTAAATAGATACCCAACATGTCACACTTTAAAATTGCGCTAGCTCATGCAATGGTGACAAACTATGGTACTTAAAAATCCCCTCCATAGGCGACACTTTAAAGATTTTTACAGGTTACCTGTTTAGAGTAGGTCCAGTACTGGAGTTATTGCTCTCACTTTAACCTTCACAGCGATACCTCACATGTGTAATGCGAACACCGTTTACATATGAATGCGTGACCTACATATGTGTTCTGCGCACGAGCACGGAGGGATAGGGGTGCTTTACTTTTTTTTTTTACGCTGTCTCTTTAATTTTTTTTTGGATCACTTTTATTCCTATTACAAGGAATGTAAACATCCCTACTAATAAAAATAAGGATGACAGGTCCTCTTTATGGAGGGATCTGGGGTTAAAAAGACCTCAAATCTCTCCTCCAGCATTAAAAGCAAACAATCAAAATCAATCTTTTGCTTTAAAACAAAAAATAAAAATGTTTACTTCCACCCTGGATCGGAAGTGACATTATGTGATCATTCCGGTCCTCCAATGCCATAGAGGCGATCAAAGACAATCTAGTCTTTGATTGCCTCTGGGACCAGCCGGCCACACTGTCGTATTATTTTTCAGGCATGCCGGTGAAAACGGTAAGCCCGAGAAAAGCCAGCGAGCGAGAGGCAGCGGGGAGGAACCCGGCGCCCATACATACACAGAGGTCCCATTGGACACATAAATATAATCAAACATTGGCTTCTCGAGCGACATGGCCGACCGCCGCCGCCACCACCACCCAGGACTGCAGCTATAATATATTGGGTGTAGAAAGTAATTACCTTCCTACACTTCACAATCCTGGAAAAGCATACTCTGTACTGCACTTTACTGGAGTACAGTTGCATTGGATTTAAAGTGGTTGTAAAGGCTCAAGGTTTTTTACCATTCTACGCATGAAGGTGAAAGACCTTCTGTGTGCATCAGCCCCTTAGCCCCCCAATATTCACCGGAGCCCTAACTCGATCCAGCAATGTGCACGAGAGTAGCAGCTCTCTGGAGTCTCTGCCTCCTCATTGGCTTAGACAGCAGCAGCAGCCATTATTTTTTGCTCTATAAACAAAAAAATAGTGACAATTTTGAAAAAAACGCAATATTTTTTACTTCTTGCTATAATAAATATCCCCCAAAAATATATAAAAAAACGAATTTTTTCCTCAGTTTTGGCCGATATGTATTCTTCTACATATTTTTGGTAAAAAAAAATCACAATAAGCGCATATATTGATTTGTTTGTGCAAAATGTATAGCGTTTACAAAATAGGGGATCGTTTTATGGCATTTTTATTATAATTTTTCTTTTTTTTATTAGTAATGGCGGCGATTTTTATCGTGACTGCGACATTATGGCGGACACATCGGACACTTTTGACACTATTTTGGGACCATTGTCATTTATACAGCGATCAGTGCTAAAGAAGCACTGATTACTGTGTAAATGACACTGGCAGGGAAGGGGTTAAACACTAGGGGGTGATGAAGGGGTTAAGTGTGTCCTAGGGAGTGATTCTAACTGTGGGGGGGGATGGGCTTCCACTCACATGACAGCGATCACTTCTCCCGATGACAGGGAGCAGTAGATCCCTGTCATGTCACAAGGCAGAACGGGGAAATGCCTTGTTTAGGCATCTCCCTGTTTTGCGGCTCCGTGACACGATCACCGGGAGACCGGCGGACATCGAGTCTGCAGGTACCGCGGGCACGGTCATGCTGTACGCGGTGGGCGCGTGAGCCCCGCCAATTAGAGGGGTTGTACAGGTACGCCCATTTGCCCATGTATAACGGCAAGTCGTTAATATCACTTTAACTTCAGTATCTTATTGAAGAGTTATGCTGCCTGTGGATATTGTCAAGTAGCCATACTGTCCAAATAGACTTGGTCTAAGGAGGTATGTCGCTGCATATATTGGCATTTGAAACAGAGCATACAGCTAGGTGCCATGGAGGATCCATAACGAAGACATCAGTAATGTAGGAAAACTGCAGAGCCGCCTTGTGATACTTCATATCTTGTTACAGCCCCTTTGTTCTTGGCCATCCCTTTGAGCACAAATTTTTGGGACACTAAACGCTGGATCATTTTATCTCTGGTCTGTGGACATAACTAATTTTAGGCAGCGTGAGGGCCAGTTTGGACGGAGCAGCGGTTGTAAATTTTGAGGCCACTGGCATCTGTTTTCTGGTAAATGTGAAATGTTTGCAAATCACTGGAACATTTCCTCCAGGTCAAATCGAGTTGAAAATTAGCATCTTCTGCCAACTCATGTCACAATTTCTAAGTGTTATTTTTATGGAAAACAAGCAGGACAAGTTGCAACGGATCACTCCCATCTCTTCCTGTCTGGAAAATGTCCCGCATTTAACGCAAAACACAGCAACAGGGATTACGTTTTATTTTCTGTAAAAGTGATAAAACGTGCAGAATCACGCTAAGCGGTGAACCTAATTTTCTGCACGTCCCGGAGTAAATAGGAGTCAGAAATCCATACCAGATGCTCCTGGAGAGATTCAGCAATGTTCAGACATCCCTGGGAAATGTTTGAAGACTCGGGAGGGAGGCTTAGATGTTTCTCAGGGTGCACACCCCGAATCTCAGGTCACCATATCAGGGTCTTTTCAGTTTAGGGCTGTAGTTCTGGATTTGGCTCAGCCAGGCCTGCCATTGTTGAGATGTAACTCTTCGTTGTCCTCACTCTCTCAGAGAAGATGGGAGATGGATCATAATGACAGCTGGTCTTTATTTTTGTAGGCAACTGTAATCAGTGGTGGAATTGAAGACCACTTAGTTCCTCACTCAGGTGAAACTAAAGACCACTCAGTGCTGGGCTCAGGTGGAAATTAATCAGTGCCGAACTCTGACCTGAAGACCATTTACTGATAGACTCTGGTGGAAATGAAGACCACTCAGTGCTGGACTCTTACAAAGAAGATGGGAGATGGATCCTAATAACAGCTTGTCTTTATATTTGCAGGCAACTGTTATCAGTGTTGTCCTTTAAAGGAACAGGTATGCCAGTCATCTGTATTGGAGTTGACGTTCTTCAGAGAAAGTGTATATTTGTTTGACATGAAACCACAGAACTTTCCAAGAATGCCTTTCCGTACCACAGGGAGCTCTTGGCACTGTATGCCAGGAAGAGGACCAGCAGCACAGTCAGGGCTCCTAAACTTTCTGTGCCAAGCCCATGGATATACTGTGCTCTTGGTCACACCAAGGAGTCATTAGTGTTACTCCTACAATTGTTTCACCTACCTGGTGAAGACCGGGATGATACAGTGGTACCTCCAGTTCAAGTGTCCCTGCTGTAGCACATTCCTGGATAGGTTGCTGGAAAGGCTAGGTAACTTTAGTTCCTTTTGGCTCCCTTTTCATCAGTGGAGCAGTTTGTGCTTCTACTCTTCACTGGCTGCAGGTTTGACTGCTTCCCCCTGCCTTCTGGAGGATTATAGAATTCAGTGGATTGGAAGAGGCAAATCAACAGCCTGAATACTGATGTTGTCTCAGCCAATCCCTGGGGAAGGATGCCCTGCAGGTGGCTGGGCAGTGCATAAATAGCCAGGGCCTGAGGGAGTCCTGTTCTTGTCTAAAAGGTGAAGTTCCCTGCCTGAAGGATGCTGCCCTATTTGGCAGCCCAGCTGTAGATATACATATGTTCATCTAGGTCCCAGCTATGCTAGAGCTGGGGGGCCTGTCTTGCTGAAAACTTACGGGAATTCATTAAGGGATTTCACTGAGAAGCTGGTCTGGAGAGTTCATGAGATAAATGTCTGGCTGATATTGGAAGGAGGTATCCAAGGGACATTGTGAGTGCAGACCTGAGTGTAGGATCCTAGTGACTGTGTGCTGCTACTATCCCTTGTGCATCAGTGCCAGAGCTTGCTTAAATTGGGACAGTTCTAATGTTGTCCCAGTGCTACGCATTCCCTTAGTTGCAATGAGAGGGACTGAACTAAGAAGCTTTGACAAAGTGAAGAGTGTCCTCCTATTGCTGCCAAGTGTTACTGGAGTATCCCACAGCTCCCTGCACCCTATCTAAGTTTAATTTGCAATAAAGCATCAAAAGACACCCCTAAATTGTTTATTGAGTCAGAAGGAGCGACTGTTGCCATGTACCTGACTGCCGCTACACTATCTTGGGAAAAGAACCTGGGACATATCAGCGGGCCCTTTTAGGGGTTAGCACTACACTGCTGTTGGTGACAGAAGTTACAAGGTCATTGGAGTGACACTAAGGCCTTTTAGATGGTAGTGGCAGTATACTGGTCAATGGTTCGGGGTCATCAATTGGCATACTTGAGATCTTACCGAGAACCTCATACTTGAGGCTTTTACCTGGAGTTGCCAGATTTTCACTACTGGCTTTCTAGGGCTGGGCTTACCCTATAAGAGTACTTCAGCTCCCCTCCATCTCCAAGGGCCACCCAGAGACCTTTAGTTCAGTGCACCCCACAGAGCCCTTAAGCCTCCCAACTCCTTTTCCTCCTTCAACCCACTGACACGAATTCCAAACCAGTCCTCCTAAGAGTGACACCACCGATGCAGCAGAAATTTTTTTCTTGCGCTGACATTGATTAGGATTTATTTTTTTCAAATGACATTTTTTCCTTCTAGTGACAGCACCAAAGCAAGGGTTTTTTTTTTTTCCTTCCTGTAACTCCAGCAATGCAGGGGCATTTTTGCTTTTGCCACTGTTGGTCCCCTATTTTACTGCTGGACCAAATGTGCACTGCTAGTAAACTTTTAAACAATTTTCTGTAGTGTGCCACAACCATTGGCACTATTTTGGTGTATGCCATAAATATTAAGTATGTTTTTATAAGGCACAATCCACCCTCTGTCCCACACTTTTTCTGAGGCCCACTAACTTCCAATAGTTTGCATGTATATCAATAGGTGAACAGCAGCAGTACCAGGCCAAAGGTGTCAGGTCCAGAGCAAGCTAAAATCAATCACAGGTGGGCAGCAGCAGTAGGGTTGCCACCTTTTCTTCAAGCCAAACCCGAACACTTTGGCGGCCTGGGACACCTTTGAGTGCCCCAAGGAGGATGGTAATGTGGTGCGCATAGCGTGCTGCAGCGAACAGTGGGGATGGCCAAATTGCTCTTGCTCACATCTTCGCCCTGTTCCCCAGTGATGCCGAACCTGCCCCCAGACAGACGCCCACAGCTCCCGGACAGCAACAGATTTGTGTTTGACTGTCTTGGTTACTTGGGGAGCCACAGCCTGGTCTAAATAATGTGTCCGGGGTTTTAGTCCACCCGAAACCCGGACACATGACTCAAAACCCAGACTGTTCGAGTGAATCCCGGACAGGTGGCAACCCTAAGCAGCAGTGCACATGCAGAAGGACAGGAGCAGCTTCAGGAAAAGGTGAGGTTGTCAGGGGTTAACAGGTAGTAGGGTACAGAGTCAGCAGGCAGCTGGAGTCAGGGACAGGCCAGAAATTCATAACTGAAGAGTATGAAGACAAACAAAGTAGAATAAAGGTAAGTTCAGGAGGTGAGTTCAGGAACAGCAAATCAGGTTAGTTGAGTAGCAAGTAGGGTAGTTCAGGCCTCAGGAATTGCTGAAGACCACTCAGTGCTGGATTCAGGTGGAACTGCAGACCACTCAGTGCTGGATTCAGGTGGAACTGCAGACCACTCAGTGCTGGATTCAGGTGTAACTGAAGACCACTCAGTGCTGGACTCAGGTGGAACTGAAGACCACTCAGTGATGGACTCAGGTGGAACTGAAGACCTCTCAGTGCTGGACTCAGGTGGAACTGAAGACCACTCAGTGCTGGACTCAGGTGGAACTAAACCTTAAGATGACGCTAAGTTCTAAAAAAGCTCTTTAACTCTTTAGAAGTTCTTTAACTTTCTCCTGGCAATTGTTTTCATGCGTATACTACCTGCAGGGCATTCTCAGTGCAGTGTATACCCCCGTAAAATGCAAGATATATACTTTGTAAGATGCAGAGAGTGAAGCGAGGATGATGGAACTTCAACACACATTGCAGAAGGCACATCATCAGTTGAGTGCCCAATGGCTAGAGAAGGAAGACAGAGGACCCAGAAAAAGTGGTGAAAGAAAATGGCAGCGATGCTAAACAGAGCATAAAGGGGGAATGCATGGAGGGATCTGTCAGCACTAGAGAAGAGAAGACTATAAGGTGGATCCTATACCTCTGTCACTTCTCCACTACTGGTTCCAAAGGATAAGTAAAGGGCCCCACCGAGACAATCTGAAATTGTGTCAAGTCACTGATACCGTCACCTGCTCCTCTCCAGCCCGGCACTGGTACCCCTTTTGTAACAGGCTGAATATTATCTGCGCCACCCAGCGTACAGGACTGATCCCCTGCCAGACAAAGAGCATCGAGGATTTCTTGGCGAACTTTCAGCATTGCATCCATAAGGTTTCTATTTCTGAGGTCCTCGTGCCAAACCGCAGAGAAAATGCTGGGACATCACATTACACAGTAAAGAAGATAAAGCATCAAGAAGATTTCAATCAAACATTCACTTTGTTTAAGGAAGCGTAACGTCCTGCACACCAAGCAGAACCCAACACAATCCACGGAGCACTTCCATCCGGGATCATGTGTTTGAATCATTTTGTTTTTTATTGGGACGGGTGGAAAGGGGGCTGAACAAGCTGAAAACACAATTCCAAATTTTATCATTATAATGGCCAAATTGAAAAGACAATAAAACATCTTTGTTTATTAAATCTGAATTCCAGGATGAGCCAATATTTGATAAATCCATTCATCATGTGTATCTTTACTTGAATCTCGGTGTGCTTTGTGTATTTCTTCCAGATCTGTGCAGTAATCCAGTGTAAAACTTCCTATAATAAAGACCACTCACTGCTCTCCTCCTTGTGCAGAGTGACTGGTCTTGTCTCCGCCCCCCTCCTGTGGTTTTCTGTAGGCAGCCTGTAGGGGGCATTTAATTCAGGGAATTGAGTTCAGTTACAGAGCAGAGAAACAAAGTCAGGTTATTGTTATTTTGCAACTATCCCCAAACAATATTTAAAGTATAACTAAAAGCAAAACTTTTTATTTATTTATTTATTTATTTTTTTAGCTATAGTGGAAAAGGATTAGAACAGCTGTCAGGTTTTTATTGCTGTCTGTTCCCCTGTTAGGAAGATTCGCCCTCTCTATGTGTTCTGATGATCTTTATCACCAAGGGTAAAAGTGAAAGAAAATCCAAATTTTGTGTTGTCACCAGAACAGGAATAGAGTGGAAATCGTCCATTGGGTCATTAGTTAAGGTGACAACAAGGGATTCCCTCACTTTGGATCGATTTCCTTTCACTGCCTGTTTGGCAATGGGACAAAAAGTGAAGGGAAAACTCCCCGACTGGACGCTGGTGGTAGAAAACAAAATGTCAGGAGTTATCACACTCCCTTGCTCTATCCAAAATGATTTTAGTTCTACTTTAATTGTCTAACAATGACAAAAAGCTCTCCAGAAAATGGTTTTCTCTGAAGGTTTTTGATGAGAGAAAAATATTTGTGCTTCTTCAAAAGAGCTTGAACAGCATATCTCGAAACCCCAGTCTGCTTTGATATATTTTCCTTGGAGAGACCTCCCTGATGCAGTAGATCTACCTTGTGTCTTGTTGCTGTGCTCAGTCTTGCCATTGGTGTATGACCTGTGACATGAAACGGTCTTCCACAACCTCACCTTGGTAGCAGCGTTTGGCTGTTCCTTACCCAGTTTTAGGCCTCCTACACAGCTTTTTTCTGTTTCAATTATTTTAACCTACATTTGATATTGATGATCATTAGCACCTGCTTGGTATAATTGGTTAATAATACACCTGACTAATCCTAAAAATTCTCTGACTTTGTGCAAGTGTACAAAGTGTGCAAGTGTAAGAATTGATACTGGTTTGAAGTCAAAGGGTAGTCACACCAAATATTGATTTGATTTTGATTTTATTCCTGTTCGCTCACTTTGCATTTTGTAGATTTATAAAAATCTTACTTAACAGAATTTCCTCACACCCACCCAAAACTTTTGCACAATACTGTATATATACCGTCTAGCGTCTTGAGGCGATTCAGTTCGCATTTGCAGCGCTTTACAATTCATTCATTCATTCATTTATTCACCGTATATATATATGTAAACTGTATTACCAAAAGTATTGGGACACCTGCCTTTACACGCACATGAACTTTACTGCCATCCCAGCCTTCGTCCGTAGGGTTCAATACTGAGTCGGCACACCCTTTGCAGCTATAACAGCTTCAACTCTTCTGGGAAGGCTGTCCACAAGGTTTAGGAGTGTGTCTATGGGAATGTTTGACCATTCTATCAGAAGTGCATTTGTGAGGTCAGGCACTGATATTGGATGAGAAGGTCTGACTTGCAGTCTCCACTCTAATTCATCCCAAAGGTGTTCTATCGGGATGAAGTCAGTACTCTTTGCAGGCCAGTCAAGTTTCTCTATCCCAAACTCACTCATTCATGTCTTTATGGACCTTGCTTTGTGCGCTGGTGCTCTGTCATGTAGGAACAGGAATCGGCCATCCACAAACTGTTCCCACAAAGTTGGGAGCATGAGATTGTCCAAAATGTCTTGGTATGCTGATGCCTTAAGAGTTCCCTTCACTGGAACTAAGAGGCCAAACCCAACCCCTGAAAAAAAAACCCCCACACCATAATCCCCCCTCCACCCAATGATTTGGACCAGTGCACAAAGCAAGGTCCATAAAGACATGGATGAGCGAGTTTGGGGTGGAGGAACTTGACTGGCCTCCACAGAGTCCTGACCTCAACCTGATAGAACACCTTGGATGAATTAGAGTGGAGACTACAAGCCAGTCCTTCTCGTTCACATCAGTGCCTGACCTCACAAATGCCCTTCTGGAAGAATGGTCAAACATTCCCATAGACACACTCCTAATAACCTTGTGGACAGCCTTCCCAGAAGAGTTGAAGCTGTTATAGCTGCAAAGGGGGGGCCAACCCAATATTGAACCCTACGGACTAAGACTGGGATGTCATTAAAGTTCATGTGCGTGTAAAGGCAGGGGTCCCAATACTTTTGGTAATATAGTGTACATATACTGTATATGGGGATTGGTGCCAGTTTGAAAAAAATCCATATTCTGTGAGGTCAGCGGGCAGCCTGTGTGTTCCTCACAAGATAATAGTGTAATAGGCTAATAGATGACCCCACACAACCATCAATCTGCTTTAAACAGGACGGATGGTCTGCTTATGTCATTAGGTGAAACTCTGCCCCTCTAGAGACTCTGCAAATACAAGGCAGACTACTCCTGTCAATACGGCCGCTCAATGGTCAGCTTCTATCTGCTCTATCAGGATGTCCAGAACATGTCGTCTGCTTTTTATTTATTGTGAAATCTTCGGAAGCCATTTAAGTCGGGGCAGCCTGAGAATAATGAAGAATAATGGCAGCGCTCACAAATCAAATCGGCTAATGCCATTCACCGAATTACCTTCTATCCAAGCTTTGTATAATCCCTCCTGAGCAGAGTTAGGTCTCATCAGCACTGGCACTCCTCCATTTCAAAGTTCACTGGGAAGTAGCAACAACTTTCAAGCTTCCAGAACCACTTTTTCCTGCATTTACAGCAGGTTTAGCCACGTTTACACCGGTATAGTCGCATTTATGGTTTCTAATCAGATTCTCGATGCAAAGAAGTCTGTTTTTTCTAAATGCAGCTGAATGTCCCTAAATGCATTGTCACATGGCACAAATTGTGGGCCATTCAGAAGACAAGGATATCTATCTAATAATGGCCCCTTTAGGTAGTTCAGCAGCACATTACTCCCTGACTGTTTCTCCCTCTCCGGCTTTGATGGACATTGCAGTGAGAGGGGAGCACAGAGGGTGACTTTGATTGGCTGCAGCCACTGCCAAGGCACTCTGCCAGGCATTGGGGGCAGAGGAGATCCCGTTGGCCATGTTGTAGCCATGCCCACCACATGGACAGAAAAGAGACAGAGTGGAGGGGAGCCTGGGGTGCTCTGGGGGCTTCCTGTAAAGCACAGAGGTGAGTCTAGGGACTGGAAGAGAGGTTGTCATGAGCTTAGGACATTGACCATGGCTCCCAACTGTCCCTGATTTCGAGGGACTGTCCCTGATTTGGAACAAAGTCCCTCTATCGCTCTTTACAAGACAAAAGCAGGGGGCGCCTCTATCTGAGTGTGGAGTATTGAAAACAGCTATTTGGTGGTGATGAATAAATATAGCACTCACATTTGATGGAAGAAGTATCGGCTTGTCATCTCTGGAAGTCTTAACATCTCTAGCAAGGCTCGGAAGGGGCCAATGTTGTGCAGAGATCGGCCAGGGAAGCTGTTGGGTGGTGAGAATGAAGTGCTGGAGAATAGAGAGGCCATCAATGTGGTGTACATCAGCATCTGGGTGTCCTTGGCTTGCTTGACATTCTTCTGAGATATAGAAGAGTTTTTTCTTACTGACTTCAGTCCCTCTTTGCTTCTCATTTGTTCCTCATTTTGGTCTGATCTATATAGTTGTATATAAAATGCACTTTTTATCTTTCAAAACGTGTTTCCCAGTGCTAAACCTTTCATCCACTTTCTAAATTGCTGCATTTGTAATTCCAAAAGCCAGTATAAAGGAATAGTAGTGGTAAAAAAAGCACTTGTGGGTTTACCTAATCATTTTATTTTGTACAATTCTCCTTCAAAGGGGTGTGGCAGGGGGTGTGTCCTATGCCAAAACACTTTTGGTTAATTGGTGTCCCTCGTTCTTATCTCTAAAAGTTGGGAGGTATGTCGTAGTCAGGAAGCAGGCTGAGGTCAGTAACAGGGAAGCAGGCTGAGTAAGGTCCAGTAGCAGGGAGAGGTTAGTGCTAGGGAAGCAGGCAGAGAATAGTCAGAGGCAAGCCGAGGTCGGTACACAGAATGCACAGAGCAAGGTCAGGAACAAGCCGGGTCAGCGACGGAAGATCAGTCAGCAAAAGCAGGAACAAAGGAACACGAATCACAGGGAGCTGCCAGCGATTAGCACACAGCAGGATCTCCTTTAGCTGCACTGGACTGACTTTTAGGAGCATTAAATACACAGCAATGAGCATTAGATGTATTCGTTTCCTGACAAATCCCCTGTCACCATTTGGGCACATCTCCCCAGGTGTTGGCTGAAGCTACCTCAATTTGATTGTTCCACTCACAACATTCCAGAAGCCTCCAGAAGATTGGGGAAAGCAATCAAACCTGAAACCTAGAACCCAGAACAGCCCAAAGCAATCACACACTCCTCTGCTGATTACAGGATAGTAAAGGAACTACATTTGCCTAACCAAACCCATGACTAGGGCAGTCAGATAACTCACTTCCGCAGACCACACATGTATACAAACTTATCATTATTAATAAATGATGACACTGACACCTGCTGGATGTAAATGGCCTGCTCGGCCTTTTATTATCAAAAACCAAATAAAATAACTTATTATTCAAACATTATTCAAAAATATTCAAAACTATTCCGAAACGAATCCAGCTCCAATCCCACTCCTTGGTTGCAGGTCCCTGACGACCCCCTCTTCAACTTTTTTGGTCTGTAATACTTATAGTTAGCATCTGTCCCCAGTCGCCAGAATTGCCTCGAGGACCACTAACTGACCACAGACCCCCAACAACTTATTACCCGATAGTCTAAACTTAGAACCAGACTAACTGGGAAGACTCAAAACCTGAGGATGGGTCCCCATTCTCTCAATACCTCATGTATTTTATGCTTATCGCCAAGGACCCAACCGCCATATCTTCTTTTATTTTAGCCTCTCTACTATCAGAAAGACCTCTTTTTGTAGGGCGGGAGGGAGGGAACTTTTCAACCTGCTTCTTCCTCCAACTGCTGACCTCTGATCTCAATCCCCTCGTGGACTTCACATACCACTCCTCCCCCACTAACTTATCCATCAATCCGGTAAATCAAATACTTTCTCAACACACCCCTCCTTTATTTAACCCTTTTCTCTCTGCAAGTTACTTACACCCTGTAATGTATGTCCTGCACCTACATTTGCAATTCTGGCTACGTACATGTCTTACCTCCCAACTTTTTGAGATGGGAATGAGGGACACCTATCAGCAAAAGTATGCAGGGCATAGGACACACCCCCTTGCCACGCCCCCTGAAAGGAGAATTGTACAAAAAAACAAGATTGGTTAAACCCACAAGTGCTTTTTTTTACCACTACTGTTTCTTTATATTGGCTTTTGGAATTTACAAATGCAGCAAATTAGAAATCAGATGAAAGGTTTAGCGCTGGAAATCACCTTTTGATAGCTAAAAAGTGCATTTTATATACATCTATAGAGATCAGACCAAAATGAGGGACAAATGAGGGACAAACGGACATTGCTCCAAATCAGGGACAGGCCCTCGAAATCAGGGACAGTTGGGAGCTATGACCAAACCTAGTAGCTTGTCTGGAAGGGTGCTACATCTGTATCTGGGATAGATACAATTGTGATTCTGATGTCTGCCGGTCTACTCTGAGTGTTCTGGAGTTGGACCAATTATTTCATAGGCGGCTGCGGGGACTGATCCGTTTTAGCGGGGCTCCACCACGGTGTCCTGTGATAGTAAATCTCTTTTGCAATCAGTGGCGGAATTAGCAGGGCTTCTGTTGCGACTGGCACTGGTGTTCCGCTATTATGGGGGAACCCCAAGACAGCAGGAAGGGGGCCCACTGCAGAACGTGTGAAAGGGCCCCGTTGCAGGACTGTAATAAAGGGCCCTGTGGCGGGAGTAAAGTGATCAGTGGGAAGAGGCCTGGGACCAGTAGAAAGGGCCCCAGAACCAATGGTAAGGGACCTGGGACCAGTTGCAAGGGTCCCAGAACCAGTCAGGGGGGCCCTTCATGGTTTCTTGCACCGGGGCTCGAAAAGGATTGCCACCTTTTCTTTAAAGTGATACTAAAGGATCGTTTTTTATTTATTTAAATAACAAACATATCATACTTACCTCCACTGTGCAGCTCATTTTGCACAGAGTGGCCCGAACGTTTCTGGGGTCCCTCGGCAGCTCTTGCGGCTCCTTCCTGCATTAGATAACCCCCT
This sequence comes from Lithobates clamitans, assembly GCA_037952925.1. NCBI lineage: Eukaryota > Metazoa > Chordata > Amphibia > Anura > Ranidae > Lithobates > Lithobates clamitans. Next base: position 1,034,266 of record JBBGZY010002682.1, read on the forward strand.
TGGAGAAGCGCTCCCCCCGAGGGGGTTACCTTTCGGGCGCGCACCCAAGTCCAGCATTCGACGTCCATAGAGGCCGAATGCAGGACTTGGCCCCGCCCCCCGCATCATTGGATTTGATTGACAGCAGCGGGAGCCAATAGCTGCACTGCTATCAATCTATCCAATCAAGAGCCGGGAACCCATGGAGAGAGGGACGGCAGGGAAGCACTCAGCTGTCGGCTAATTGCCAGTTCCTATCTCTCCACAGTTACTCAGCTGTTGATGATATCCTGCTTGTCAGTCCTGCCTACTTAAGCCGTCCAGTCCAGAGGATCTCTGATTTCACCTTGGTCAACATCACAAGAAACATCTCCTGCGTTCCTGTTTAAAGACTGGCTTTGCTGACATCCCTTCGGGCTCCGGATCCTGCTTGCTGTTCCACTACATTGATCCCTGACTTCTGGCTTGGCTGACTATCCGTTCCGGTTACTGAACGTTGGCTATGTTTTGACTACGTTTGTTCTTTTATTATTAAACAAGTGTGATTTAACTGTACTTCTGTCTCGGTCTGATTTCATGGTTTCTGACACAACCCTAGGCCTGAAGGTTCTAGATACGTCTATGATTGCCATTGAAGATGCTGTGTAACCTAAGTTCATTACAAGGATGTTGCCTGTTTGATAAAGCATATTGCACACAGTTCCAGTTGTGTCCATGTTTCTGGGGTCCAGGTACAGGGCGGGTCATCACAGGGAAGGAAGACCCACATTGATCTAGCAGCTCCTCCAGGAGATATTTTGTACATCCTTTTTCCGCCCGGACAATGAAGTGCATTATACAATCCTGCTGATGAATGCTCATACTTAGTAATGTATATATTTGCTGTCAGGCTTGGAAGGCCGCTCTCGGTATCTCCGGCAGTGAAGGAAGTGAAAGTTTCTCATTGTGGAGAGTAATTTGTCCGGAATGTCATGGAGGAAGAATTGTTCAATATAATCTGCATTATAATGTGGAGCTGGTAAAAATTTGTGTCACTTTGACTTGTTGTCTCGGTGTGATAATACATCATACGATTATATTTATGCGGTGCGGCCTGCTCGGGCGGTTAGTCAATGATTACATAATGAATGAGGGGACATCACACGTGTCATACAGGAATAGAGGCCATGGGGACAAGGAGCTGATAAGACCCCCTCCCCCTCACGATATGTTATTGTGTTCTACACATTGTACCAATACGAGGCAAAGAAAGATATGCAAAAACAGCAGAGTCAGGTATTATACCAAATATAACAAAATGATCGTAGACAAAAAATGTATGACTGGAGACCTTCTACATGTAGAATATTCTGCAGAGTGCATGCATACAGAATAAGAACAGATACCGAGAATTACACCCAGCATACAGGACAAGAGAAGTTGTACTGTGCAGAGTCCATACATACAGAATAAGAACAGATACTGAGAATTACACCCGGCATACAGGACAAGAGAAGTAGTACTGAGCAGAGTCCATACATACAGAATAAGAACAGATACTGAGAATTGCTCCCAGCATACAGGACAAGAGAAGTTGTACTGTGCAGAGTCCATACATACAGAATAAGAACAGATACTGAGAATTACACCCGGCATACAGGACAAGAGAAGTAGTACTGTGCAGAGTCCATACATACAGAATAAGAACAGATACTGGCCCTGCCGGGGGCTCTGGAAGGATGTCAATAGACCCCCTCCCAGAACTGGACGATCGCGCTGTAGCCATCTTTCCGCTATAGCGAGGTTGGCAAGTGGTTGAATGGAAAATATCGCATTTAGCCATTAGAGGGATCTAAGTAACATAGAAAATTCCTATGATACTTAGCTCCATCTAGTGGTTACATACGGTTTTTCTGTTCAAAATTCATAATTTACATTGTAACAGCACAGGATTATAACCTATTTAAAAAAAAAAACATCTTGGGTTGGGTCTAGAAATAGGATTACATTTGTGGGGTTATTTTTAAATGAATTTGCTTAGCCATTTGCCCAGTGAAAGTCCATGTACAATTATTCTATGGGGAAGGGGGGAAAAAATGGCTATATCATGTGGTGTCTGAATGTACATTTTTTTCTTTTAAAATGTTTGTAAAGTCCATTTTTTTAAAAATAACAAACATGACATACTTACCTGATGGTAATGGTATTTCACAGAACAGCCCCGATCCTCCTCTTCTTTGGTCCCCCGCCAGCACTTCTTGCTCCTCCTCTTCTCAGTGTACCCCCATAGGAAGCCGTTTCCTATAATGGGACACCTGCAGGCACAATCCAGAGCCGCACTACCTGCGTCTATAGACACAGACAGCGAGACTCGTGCCGATCCCCCCTTCCTCGTCACAGAATTTGGCTGACAGCAGCAGGATACCAATGGGTCCCACTGTTTTCAGCAAAGCCTGTGAGAGCAGGGAGAAAAGGAGAGAGCCGCTACAGACGGACACAACGCTGGACCAAGATCAGGCTCAGCTAAGTACACTGGCTAAGTGGTTAGCCTAGTAGCACTGAGATGTCAGTTCACATCCCAACCACGGCACTGCCTGCCTGGAGTTTGCATGTTCTCCCTGTGCCTGTGTAGATTTCCTTCTGGTGCTCCGGTTTCCTCCCACACTCCAAAGACAGGTTAATTGTCTTAATTGGCCCTAGCATGTGTGTGTGTTTGAATGTTAGTTAACAACCTTTGATTGTAAGCTCCTTGAGGGCAGGGACTGATGTGAATGTACAATATACTGTATATGTAAAGCACTGTGTAAATTAGTGGTGCTATATAAGTACCTGTAATAAATAAGTGAGGGGTGATACACATCGTGAAACATTTCTTACCTTAAAGCGGAGGTCTGCCGAATTTTTTTTTTTTTTTTTTAAAGTCAGCAGCTACAAATACTGCAGCTGTCGACTTTTAAAATAAGGACATTAACCTGTCCAGGGCGCCTGCGATGTCGGCACCTGAAGCCGATCTCTCCCTCGGCTCTTGGGTGCTGCCGCCGACATCTTCGGTAAGGGAATCTGGAAGTGAAGCCTTGCGGCTTCACTTCTTGGTTCCCTACTGCGCATGCGCAATCCGAATGGTCCCTGCAGTCTCTGGGACCCGTGTGTGTCCCAGAAGACAGCGCGGGGGGACGGGAAGAGGCGTAGACTTCCGCGGGAGTCTATGCCTGGAAGTGGGTGCAAATACCTGTCTTAGACAGGTATCTGCACCCCCCTCCCCCCCTGAAAGTTGCGAAAATGTGACACTGGAGTGGGGGAGGGTTCCAAAAAGCGGAAGTTCCATTTTTATGTGGAACTCCTTTTTAACCACTTGTCGACCATGCTATAGCCGAATGACGGCTACAGTGCAGATGGCTAGTTCTGAGAGGCCGGCACATGTGGTAAAGAGCCAATCAGCTGCTCTTTACCACATGACCAGCTGCGTCCAATCACAGCTGATAACGGATGAAAATAGAAGATGGTTATTGGCACTCCTTTAATCATGCTGACAGCATGGGGAATGGAGAAGAGAGACAATAACCAGCTTCTCTAAAAGGGACACCTGCACTGATAATCAGGGCACTGATTTTCAGTGTCCTGATTATCAGTGCAGTCCCAACAGTGTCCATCAATGCTGCCAATAAGAGCCCATCAATGCTGCCCATCAGGGCTGCCAATCAGTGCCTCCTCATCAGTGTCACTTATCAGTGCGGCCTATCAGTGCCCATCAAAGCCGCCCCCATCAGTGCCGCCTCATCAGTGCCTATCAGTGCCACCTCATCAGTGCCTCCTCATCAGTGTCACTTATCAGTGCGGCCTATCAGTGCCCATCAAAGCCGCCCCATCAGTGCCGCCTCATCAGTGCCCATCAGTGCAGCCTCATCAGTGCCCATCAATGAAAGAGAAAAATTACCTGTTTGCAAAATTTTACAATAAACTATGAAAACGTTTTTTAATTTTTTTCAATATCTGTTTATTTCGCAAAGTAGAAAAACCCCCAGTGGTGATTAAAGCGGAACTTCAGTCATTTTTTTCAACTTTCTATTAAATCTTCTGTCCTTGTTGTTGCTTTAACTTTGGATAGTAAAACATTTTTTTTTTCTGCCAGTAAATCCCTTATACAGCCCACTTCCTGTTTCTTGTCTGGTCATTAGCCTGCTCACATAATTTGTAATAAAAACACTTTTGCCATTCTGAAGCTTCCCTCCAACCACTTTGCATATTATTTTATATATACTGTGATTCTGTACTTGCCAAATTATGCTACAGAAATCTCCCCTCACTGAGTCTGGCTGCAGCCATTTTTAACTGTGGGCAGCTGAAGCTGCTGCCTGTTCACTTCCTGGATTTACACAGAGGCACACCTCCAGCTCTGCAGCCCTGCAGCTCTCATTGGCCCTCTTATGACTTATCCTCCCTCCCTTCCTGGCAAACTCTCACGAGAGTGAGAGAGAGAGCTGTGCATGATGTCATAAGCCTAGGCTAACAAGAAACAGGAAGTGGGCTGTATAAGGGATTTACTGGCAGAAAAAAAATGTTTTACTATCCAAAGCTAAAACAACAACAACAAGGGCAAAAGATTTAATAGATTTAAAGCGGTGTTCCAGCCGGAATTTTTTGTCTTTTTAAAGTCAGCAGCTGCAAACACTGTAGGTGCTGACTTTTAATAAGGACACTTACCTGTCCAGGGAGCCTGTGATGTCGCCCCCCCCCCCCCCCCAGGCCGATCCGTCCATCGGATCGGGTGCAGGCTCCGCCATTCCAACTAAGGGAAACCGGCAGTGGAGCCTTGCGGCTTCACTGCCGGTTTCCGACTGCGCATGCGCGAGTCCCGCGGCGCTTTGTGAATGGCCAGCTTGTCCTCTGGGACACACACATGTCCCAGAAGACAACGGGGGGGCTCGCCGCAGAAAAGGATGTGACTTTCTCGGCCGCGGCCCGGCTGGATCGGAAATACTCCTAGTACTTACAAAAAAGGAAAGTTAGAAAGTAAAAAAAAAAATGTTAAATATCCAAAAACGAGGGGTGGAGAGGTGGTCTTTCGTTTAAGACCACCTCTCAAAATTGTGTGGAACTCCGCTTTAAGGTAGGAAACATTTTCAGGGTTTACAACCAATTTAAATGGAAAATATTGCATTTGGCCATTAGATGGCGCTAAGTAACATAGAAAATTCCTTTGACACTTTGCTCCATCTAGTGGCCAAACGTGGTATTGCACATCTAGAATTCTTTATTTTTTTCATCTGCTCATGTTGTCATTATTCACGTATGGTAATCACCACTAGGAGAATAGTAAAGAATTTATTCTCCCTTTGTAAGTAACCTGGATTCGGCTTGGTCGGCACAGCATGGTTAGAAGACAGAACAGTTCAATTACAGAGAATAATTTGTCTCCCAATCCATAAACACCATATTAAATATTTCAATAACTCTCTTTATTTGTGTCTTCATGTTAATGTGTGATTAAATGGAGCCTAATTAATATGAACAGTGTTTATTACATTATTTCCAGCCCCTGCTGTTCCTTGACAGCTATCAGTAGCGATTATCTTCCTGGAGGAACAGGATAATATAATGATAGGAGTTTATCTCTTCATAATTCCGCCGTTACATTGTGTCATTTCAGGATTGCCGGCTCCGGCTGTCAGGAAACATTTGGAGAAATGAAATCTTCCGTCCGCTTCCATTTCCCCGTCATCAGTCACCGCGCTCATTTTTTAGCTTTAAATTGATTTCTTACCTGAGTCGGGGCGCTGAGGATTTAATCGTCAATGTCACATTACCTTGGATTTCATGGAAAATAGATTTATCCGGGTGGGAGGGGCTGAGCGGACGCCGGATCGGGAATCCTGGGGGAGGGCAAAGTTAATATTGCAGGATATTATAAAATGATCGTTGCTCTTAAATCCCACATGGGGCATTGATAGGGGGGGGGGGGGTGACAACATACCTGCTTGCCATGCGGTATTGTTCAGCGTCAGGTGCGCCCGTCCCTGTCTTGGCCCATTTTGTTCAGAGAGAGAAGGAATTTTTTTTTTTCTTTTTTTGCATCTGTCACACGGAACGATCTGTGACAACCGGTCCTCCGTGGGCTTTGCAGACAATTTTATTACGTTGGAAAGGTATTTTCAATGATATTCAGGTGTTTAAAGGTTTACGGAATTGAATTGCGGGACCCGCTGAGGATTGAGGAAATGAAACGTGTCCGGACGGCGTTTATGAAATATCGCCTCGCATTTATCTTTCTAGGTGGCAGAATCGGAGAAATTGTTACAAGGACACAACTTTAAATTGAATCCAAAATTGAAACGGCGCCATGATATTTGAGTTCAGATGCAAGTTTATTCTGAAGATTAACGAAGCCAATCTGTTTATCTCTCTCTCTCTCTCTCTCTCTCTCTCTCTGTCTCTCTCTCTCTCCTCTCTGTCTCTCTGTCTCTCTCTCTCTCTCTCTCTCTCTCTCTGTCTCTCTCTCTCTCTCTCTCTCTCTGTCTGTCTGTCTGTCTCTGTCTGTCTGTCTGTCTATCTCTCTCTCTCTGTCTCTCTCTCTGTCTCTCTCTCTGTCTCTCTCTCTCTCTCTCTCTTTCTCTCTCTCTCTCTCTCTCTCTCTCTCTCTCTCTCTCTCTCTATCTCTTTCTCTCTCTCTCTCTCTCTCTCTCTGTCTCTCTCTCTCTCTGTCTCTCTCTCTCCTCTCTCTCTCTCTCTCTCTCTCTCTCTCTCTCTCTCTCTCTCTCTCTCTCTCTCTCTCTCTCTCTCTCTCTCTCTCTCTCTCTCTCTCTGTCTCTCTCTCTCTCTGTCTCTCTCTCCCTCTCTCTCTCTCTCTCTCTCTCTCTCTCTCTCTCTCTCTCTCTCTCTCTCTCTCTATCTATCTATCTATCTATCTATCTATCTATCTATCTACAGTGCCATTTTCCACATTTTGTCATGTTACAACCAAAAACGTAAATGTATTTTATTGGGATTTTATGTGATAGACCAACACAAAGTGGCACATAATTGTGAAGTGGAAGGAAAATGATAAATGGTTTTCAACATTTTTTGACAAATAAATATGTGAGAAGTGTGGGGGGGTGCATTTGTATTTAGCCCCCCTTTACTCTGATACCCCTAACTAAAATCCAGTGGAACCAATTGCCTTCAGAAGTCACCTAATTAGTAAATAGAGTCCACCTGTGTGTAATTTAATCGCAGCTGTTCTGTGAAGCCCTCAGAGGGTTGTTAACGAACCTTAGTGAGCAAACAGCATCATGAAGGCCAAGGAACACACCAGACAGGTGAGGGATTAAGTTGTGGAGAAGTGTAAGGCAGGGTTAGGTTATAAAAAAATATCTCAAGCTTTGAACACGGAGGACTGTTCAATCCATCATCCGAAAATGGAAAGAGTATGGCACAACTGCAACCTTACCAAGACGTGACCGTCCACCTAAACTGACCGGCCGGGCAAGGAGAGCATTCAGAGAAGTGCCAAGAGGTCCATGGTAACTCTGGGGGAGCTGCAGAGATCCACAGCTCAGGTGGGAGAATCTGTCCACAGGACAACTATTAGTCGTGTTCTCCACAAATCTGGCCTTTATGGAAGAGTGACAAGAAGAAAGACATAAGAAGTCCCATTTGCAGTTTGCGAGGAGCCATGTGGAGGACACAGCAATCATGTGGAAGAAGGTACTCTGGTCACATGAGACCAAAATTTATTTTTTGGCCTTAAAGCAAAACACTATGGGGTTGATTTACTAAAGACCAACAGACTGTGCACCTTGGAAAGTGCAATTGCACTCTGCAAGTGCAGTTGCTCCAGAGCTTAGTAAATGAGGTAAAGCTTCACTTTGCAAAGAATACCCAATTGCATGCAAGGAAAATTAAAAAAAACAGTATTTTTGCTTGCACATGATTGGTTGATGAAAGTCAGCAGAACTTCTGCTCATTTACTAAACTCTGGAGCAACTGCTCTTGCCGTGTGCAACTGCACTTTCCAAAGTGCACAGTCTTTTTGCCTTTAGTAAATCAACCCCCATGTGTGGCGGAAAACTAACACTGCACATCACCCTGAACACACCATCCCCACCGTGAAACATGGTGGTGGAAGCATCATGTTGTGGGGATGTTTTTATTTAGCAGGGACAGGGAAGCTGATCAGAGTTGATGGGAGGATAGATGGAGCCAAAATACAGGACAATCTTAGAAGAAAACCTGTTAGAGTCTGCAAAAGACTTGAGACTGGGGCGGAGGTTCACCTTCCAGCAGGACAACGACCCTCAACATACAGCCAGAGCTACAATGGAATGGTTTAGATCAAAGCATATTCATGTGTTAGAATGGCCCAGTCAAAGTCCAGACCTAAATCCAATTAAGAATCTGTGGCAAGACTTGAAAATTGCTGTTCACAGACGCTCTCCATCCAATCTGACAGAGCTTGAGCTATATTGCAAAGGAGAATGGGCAAAAATGTCCCTCTCTAGATGTACAAAGCTGGTAGAGACATCCCCAAAAAGACTTGCAGCTGTAATTGCAGTGAAAGGAGGTTTTACAAAGTATTGACTCAGGGGGGCGTTATGCAAATGCACCACACACTTTCAGATATATATCTTTAAATATATTATATACACAAACTCTTTCTATATAAAATTATTTTTTATTTTTATCCCCCCCCCCCCCCCAAGGGACGCCATTTGGTCCCAGTAAGCACATCCTCGGCTCCCTGCCCGGTCTCCAGAGATTTCTCTATTCTATTTTTTTATTTCAGTCTATTATCTATACCTGTTTGGCCACCCATGTGTGTTTTTTCCATCATGATGGCCATTTTACATCATCTCTTTTGTTTTTAAATTTACCGATTGGTGTTGAGCTATGGTTTTAAGGCACTGTGAGTATTTCATCGACTGCTTATTCCTTGCCATACAAACAGCTATTCTTTGTATAAACATTGTGTATAAAATTAGTTTTTTACTGTACAGAATATACGTATATTGATTGCAAAAGAAAGGACTATCCCCGATGAAGGAGTCAAGATTACGCCGAAACATGTTGGAATTGTCTCTGTAGTCTTCTATGTGACATCTTTATATCCTTCTTTGCTTTGTTTAACGTGGTGTAATAATCTGTATTTGTCACCCTGCAAACCCAGTATTGTTTTATATTTTTCATATATACAATTACCTTTTTATATTTTTGATTCAATTAAAAATCAATATTTTAGATCAACTTTTGTGACGCTCTTATGCCTTTAAAGTCCCACATATAGGGGGAAACTTTATTTTCATACACATTAGGGATGTTGGCCTATACAGGCAGATAATATTGCCTCCAATTCTATTCTATATAGAGCATAAATAGAACCTGCTGCAGCAAAAATTAAATTTCTAAAGAAAAAAAAAATTAGTCAAATCCCATTTAAAATGATTCAGGATTGCAATTGCTGGCCTGGCTATTTAAAAAATAAGAAAGAAAAAACTGCAGGGGTCCCCCTCTCTAGTCTAAACAGGCCCTTTGGGTCTAGTATGGATTTTAAGTAGAAACCCACGCCAAAATGTTTTTAAAAAACGGCGTGGGGTCCCCCCCAAATCCATACCAGACACTTATCCAAGCACGCAGCCTAGCAGGCCAAGAAAGGGGAAGGGGGAGTGACCATACCAGACCACATGCCCTCAACATGGGGTGGGGCTTTGGGGCTGGGTGGGCACTGCCCCCACCCCAGAGCACCTTGTTGATGGGGACAAGGGCCTCTTCCCGACAACCCTGGATGGTGGTTGTGGGGGTCTGTGGGCAGGGGGCTTGTTGAAATCTGGAAGCCCCTTTGACAAAGGGGCCCCCAGATCCTGGCCTCCCTCTATGTGAATGAGTATGGGGTACATTGTACCCCTACTCATTCACCGAAAAAAGTGTCAAAAATTAAGAAAAACAGTAGATGGTTTTTGACAAGTCCTTTATTAAAAAAATATAAAAATATATAAAAAAAACAATGTTACGGGCGGCACAGTGGTGTAGTGGGTAGCACTCTCGCCTAACAGTAAAAAGGGTCACTGGTTCGAATCCCAACCACGACACTACCTGCCTGGAGTTTGCATGTTCTCCCTGTGCCTGCGTGGGTTTCCTCCGGGTACTCCGGTTTCCTCCCACACTCCAAAGACATGCTGGTAGGTTAATTGGTTTCTGTCCAAAAATTGGCCCTAGTGTATGAATGTGAGTTGGGGACCTTGGATTGTGGGCTCCGTTAGGGGAGGGACTGATGTGAGTGTGTGATTATGTGTGGAGCTCTCCGTAAATTGGTGGCACTATATGGGTACCTTAAAAGAATAGAGGTAATTGTAGACACACACCCACACTTACTCAGGTTGAACTGGATGGACTGGTGTCTTTATTCAACCTTACTAACTATGTAACTATGTCCCCTGATGCAGATCCATTGTCAATCATGCCGCCACCACTGCAATGGCCAGTCCTGAAAAAAAACAAAACTCTCTGCCGTCAATGAAGGCTAACCGCCTACTGCAGGCTCTACTGTTTAACAGTTCTTATATATAGGTAAAGGAGGAGCCACCGGGTGACGTCACCTGGTGGCACCGCCCCCTTGTGACATCACGGACCGAGCATGCACCGGTCAGTTATGTCACAAGGGGGTAAGGCGACCAGGTGACGTCACCACCAGGCTCTGTCCCTTAACTATTTAAGAACTGTCAAACGGCATTCGGCAGTCAGCCGTTCTCACAGGGGCAGAGCTTTTTTTCTTTCCCCGGGGCCGGCAGTGCAGCGAGAGTGATGATTGATGATGGATCTACCCCGGGGAACATTATTTTTTTTATTTTTTTTTTTTTATAAAGGAATTGTCAAACCTGTGTACTGTTTTTATTTATTTTTGACACCTTTTTTGGTGAATGAATAGAGGTACAATGTACCCCATACTCATTCACATAGGAGGGCCGGGATCTGGGGTTCCCCTTGTTAAAGGGGGCTTCCACATTTCGATAAGCCCCCTGCCCGCAGACCCCCACAACTACAGCCCAGGGTTGTCAGGAAGAGGCCCTTGTCCCCCTCTCCCCAAAGCACCCCCCCCCCATGAGGGCATATGGCCTGGTATGGTTCAGAAGGGTAGGGCCCCCCCTTTCTGACCTGTGGGGCTGCATGCTCGGATAAGGATCTGGTATGTATTTTGGTTTGGGCTTCCCCTTAAAATCCACACCAGACCCAAAGGGCCTGGTATGGATTGGGGAGGGACCCCCACACGGTTTTTTATTTTTTTATTTTTGCATTGCCGCATTGTTTTGTTTACATTTCAACTGTGAGCGGGGAAACCCACTGACAAATAATGAGTCAATGGTTGTTAAGGACGCGGCGGCCGGCCTGCTTAGCAACCAGCTATTCTACACACAGAATTCAAATTGGTCAATCCTTTTTTGACCGACCCGAATTCGAATCGTTCTGAAAATTTAAAATGCGTTAGTAAAATATTAAAACTAAATTTAACTAAAACTAAACTAATCAAATTCTGAAACAAAATTAGTAACATAACGAATCTATCTGAAACAAAACGAAACAAATTTTTCTGTTCTGCACATGTCTAGTTTAAAACCCCCAAAGATGATACATTTGCTGAAGGCAGAGACCCTGAAAAAAATAAAATGGTGGTAGTTCCTAGACATGTGTGTGGTTTGTTTCATTCCGAATAGAAATTCGGAAGAGTTGTTCGTTATTCAGAATTTCAGATGTCTCCAAATTTCCGAATTACAATAGTAAAGAATTTAATAGAATCTGAAATAATTAAACCAAATTTGCCGTAAATTCGAATCGAACAAAATGAAACACACTCCAAAAATCTAGTAAAGGGGTTAAACGAAACAAAATGATTTAACAGCAAATCGGAATGAACCGAAGGGAAACAATTTTTTTCGTTCTGCACATGTCTAGCAGTGGCGGTGCGTCCATAAGGGCGCTGCCCCCTCTCTCCTGCCACCTCCTCTATCACCAATAGGTAGATTCATGCATTGCATGAATCTATCTATGGCCGCCGCTGCCGCCCTCTATTCAGGCGTCCGGGCCCCTTTTCGTGCACCAGGCGCCTGAATTACAGCGGCAGGGTTTTTTGAAGCACCTAATTAGAGCCATAGGCTCTAATAGGTGTCAAAAAAGGTGACCTGCGAGCGCCATGCTGGGCGTTCGCAGGTCACTCAGCTGTGTTAGAAAAGCAAATGACTATTCGCTTTCCTAACACTAAACCACTTCTCCGCCAATCAGGTGCTCGAATCTATTACCCATCACCTGATTGGCTGAAACGACAGGCGCTGTGATTGGACACCTATCAGGTGTCCAATCATAGCAGAGGAGGGGAAGAGAGGATGGGAGAAGACACCGAGGAGCTGTTCGAGACAGGGTAAGTGCAGATGGCGGGCGGGGGGCACACTGGCAGCATTTGATATCGCACAGTGGGAGCATTTGATGGGGCACAGTGAGGCTGCATTTTATGGGCAGAGTGGCTGAATTTGATGGCCACAGTGGCTGCATATGATGTCACAGTGGCTGCATATGATGGGCACAGTGGCTGCATTCGATGCTGCACATTGGCTGCATTTGATGGGGCACAGTGGCTGCATTTGATGGGGCACAGTGGCTGCATTTGATATGGCATAGTGGCTGCGTTTGATGGACACAGTGGCGGCAATTGATGGGCACAGTGGCAGCGTTTGATGGTACAGTGGCTGTATTTGATGGTACAGTGGCTTCTTTCGATGGTACAGTGGTGGCAATTGGTGGGTACAGTGGCTGCGTTTGATGGCACAGTGGCTGCATTTGATGGTACAGTGAGGCTGCAATTGATGCAGTATTTTTCAGTTTGTTTGCGCCCCCAAAAATTTTGAGCACCAGCCGCCACTGATGTCTAGTAGTTAATTTTTTTAGGTCGTTTGATATTAGTGCAAAGGTTTAGCAAGGACAAATAAAAAACAATCTATCTATCTATCGTATCTATCTATCGTATCTATCTATCTATCTATCTATCTATCTATCTATCTATCTATCTATCTATCTATCTATCTATCTATCTATCTATCTATCTATCTATCTCTCTCTCTCTCTCTCTCTCATCACAATTATTTTACATCAATGTTGCAATTCACTAACATTATTTCAGCCACAGAAACAGTAAACAATTTGGAGGAATACTGAAATCCGCATGATTTCTTTTCTTCTTCCTGGCTGGGTTTATGGAATGTGACCTGCAGTATCGGGTCGGAATACACAATGCAGGCCAATCCACACAGCTGCAGTGGCGGTGTACACTGATGACGTCATACGAGATCTCAGTGTGTGTGGTATTCCTGGCCTGTCTGCTCTCACACGCGTTTTCCTGAACAGGTCAGCGGGTTGCGGGACTCTGGCTGTGTCCCCCCCCCCCCCCCCCCGGCAGGTGGACAGAAGAGTTCCTGTTCCCAGGCCCCGAGAGGTTAAACAGAAGACGCACCGCGCCACTAGAAACGCAAGCCAACGACTGGGCCACATCCTCCGCAGCCGCGACGGAACCCTCCGCCTTGTTTACAGTCCGCATTCAGGATTTATTTTATAGTTAATAAAACCCCCAAACCAAAACAATAAAAAAAAAAAAAAAATAACCACAAATAAAATGTTGAGTTAGACATCCGTAATAAACAAGCGGCGATGCACGGCGGGGTTTCGCAGCAATGAAAACATAAGTTACAAAGCGTCGTGAGGATATTTTATGGGGCAATAACATTTGTCAAAGGATTACCATTAAAAACACAAACCGGCCAAATGTTATATTTATAATGTAAAAAAAAAACAGCCCAATGAATGAGCAGAGCCCAGCCAGGAGCTCCCTGGGAATGAGCCCGAGGGATGGAAGATGTTTGAAAAGCTCCCAATACAATGTCCAGGTATAGCTTTATATACATCTAGAGGGGCTTCACCGGCGATGAATCTCTGAAGACTGGCGGCACAGCGCTACATCTATTCCTGGAATTACCATGTTCTGTCCTTCTTCTAGCAGAATGCAGTTCAGGGTCAATGTTATCAGGCGTTGGGGAAAAAAACAAACATTTTTATGCACCGAGAGCTTCATCATATCATACAAAAATGACCTATAGAGTACAGGGGTCAGGAGTATGTCATTTTTCAACACAGTGTATAGAGTACAGGGGTCAGAAATATGTAATGTACAACCCATTGTATAGAGTACAGGGGTCAGGAGTATGTAATGTACAACCCATTGTATAGGGTGCAGGGGTCAGGAGTATGTAATATACAATACATTGTATAGAGTACAGGGGTCAGGAGTATGTAATATACAATACATTGTATAGAGTACAGGGGTCAGGAGTATGTAATATACAATACATTGTATAGAGTACAGGGGTCAGGAGTATGTAATATACAATACATTGTATAGAGTACCGGGGTCAGGAGTATGTAATATACAATACATTGTATAGAGTACAGGGGTCAGGAGTATGTAATATACAATACATTGTATAGAGTACATGGGTCAGGAGTATGTAATATACAATACATTGTATAGAGTACAGGGGTCAGGATTATGTAATATACAATACATTGTATAGAGTACAAGGGTCAGGAGTATGTAATATACAATACATTGTATAGAGTACATGGGTCAGGAGTATGTAATATACAATACATTGTATAGAGTACAGGGGTCAGGAGTATGTAATATACAATACATTGTATAGAGTACAGGGGTCAGGAGTATGTAATATACAATACATTGTATAGAGTACAGGGGTCAGGAGTATGTAATATACAATACATTGTATAGAGTACATGGGTCAGGAGTATGTAATATACAATACATTGTATAGAGTACATGGGTCAGGAGTATTTAATTTACAACACAGGGGGGGTTATTTAAGGAAGTTAAATCCACTTTGCACTGAAAGTGCAGTCGCTCTAAATCTGAGGGGTAGATCTGAAATGAGGGGAAGCTCTGCTGATTTTATCATCCAATCATGTGCAAGCTAAAATGCTATAATTTTTTTTATTTTCCTTGCATGCCCCCCTTAGATCTACAGCGACTTTACTTCCAAGTGCACTTGCAGTGCAAAGTGGATTTTCCTTTAGTAAATAACCCCCACTGTATTATTTGGTAGATTAGTTTGGTCCTCATAATACATTGGGGGTTATTTACTAAAGGCAAATCCACTTTGCACTACAAGTGCAAAGTGCACTTGAAATTGCACTGAAAGTGCACTTGGAAGTGCAGTCACTGTAGATCTGAGGGGGACATGCAAGGAAAATAAAAAAAAAACTGAATTTTAGCTTGCACATGTTTGGATAATAAAATCAGCAGAGCTTCCCCTCATTTCAGATATACCCCTCAGATCTACAGAGACTGCACTTCCAAGTGCACTTTCAGTGCAATTTCAATGCACTTGTAGTTTGCACTTGTAGTGTAAAGTGGATTTGCCTTTCGTAAATAACCCCCATAGTTTTGTTAAATCTAAAGTTGATTGTACAGTCAGATTGTACGGTCAGATTGTAACGCGGACGTTGCCCCTAAATGCTCCTCTTCTCCTATTTTCCATATATTCAGGAACACATTCAGCACTTGGTGATTAATATTTATCCATCACCCAGGATTTGCACATTTTGGATTTCGGTGATATTTTGTCCATGTTCAGTAGGCGGGCGGTTCAGCCAATGAAGGAAAATTACTGACAAAAGTACGGGGGGGGAGGGGGGCGCTGGACCCATTTCACAAATTGCCCGGCACCCTCCATAATTCATCTCCATTTGCAATCAGACACCTTCACCGCCGTGCAATTGCGCGTCGCTGAGAAACGGGCCGCTCGCCTTTCTCGCACACAAAGGTCAGGATTAACCAGAGTGCCTTCACCTTCGGGAAAGTGCGTTCCCTCTCCCCGCTCTGCTGCCGGTCAGGCCGCCACTTAGCGGAACCCTTGTAAACATTACGAGCCTTTTAAGAGAGAAACATAAAGCGCTCGCAGTGTATCGCGCCACACGGTGCATTAACAGGAGCGAGGGTGGCACAGAAAGGGCAGAAAGATCATTTACAGAGGAGGAAAATAATGGCGAGGAGGGTCACAGAGAGCCTGGGATTAAAGGGGAACTCCGGTACAAATTATTTCTATGGCAGTATAGGCAACATTGTAATCATCATACAATGGAGGGGAGGGGGGGGGGGGTTAAATAAAAAGTGTTACAAAGTCTGGTGCAGCTGTGCATAGTAACCAATCGGCTTCTATCTTCTATCTTCAGCTTGTTTTATAAACCGTTGAAAATAAATCCTCGTTCACACTGGTGCAATTTGTCGTGCGATGTGACAGTTCTAAAATGCATGACAAGTCGCACCCCATTGTCGCCAATGGAAC
This sequence comes from Lithobates clamitans, assembly GCA_037952925.1. Taxonomy (NCBI): domain Eukaryota; kingdom Metazoa; phylum Chordata; class Amphibia; order Anura; family Ranidae; genus Lithobates; species Lithobates clamitans. Next base: position 1,050,594 of record JBBGZY010002682.1, read on the forward strand.
CGTTCAAATTGATGTCGCAGCGACTTTGAAAAAGGTTCCTGCACAACTTTTTTCCCAATTTCTTAACGAATTGCATAGACTTCTGTTAACTCCTTGGCGCCGGCCGTACGCAAATATGCAACCTCACGGGGCATGGTCCGTAGTGCTTAGGGGCCACATATTTGTGTGAATTGCTGCCTTTACACCTGTACCGAGAGCGTCGCCTAACCGAGAGCTCCCGATCGCAGTTTTCGGACCACGTGACCGCCGTGGCAGCCAATCACGGCAGTCACCTGACCTTAAGCTTCATTTGTAGCCCTGTAGCTTCTGGTTAGACATGTGCACTGACAAAAAAAATTTGTTCGTTTTTGTTTCAGTTGTTTTTTTGCTTTTTATTGTAAATTCAGAAATTCGAAAATCCGGAAATTCGAAAAATTCCTAATTCGGAAATCCAAAAATTCTGATTTCCGAACTTCTGAATTTCTGAACTTCTGAATTTCTGAACTTCTGAATTTCCGAATTCTGAATTTCCCAAATTCCGAACTTCCGAATTCTAAATTTCACAAATTCCGAACTTCCGAATTTCCAAAATTTTCCAATTTTGGAATTTCTGAAATTTCGAATTTTCGGAAACTCGTAAACGTGGAAATTTCGGAAATTGAAGAATTTGGAAATTCGGAAATTTGAAAAATTCGGAATTCGGATTTCCGAATTATCAGATTTTCCGAATTTTCGAATTTCCGAACTTCCAAATTTCCGAATGTCAAATTTACGAAATTTTGAATTTTCCGAAATTTTGAATTTCCGAATTCTGAATTTCCGAATTTCTGAACTTCCGAATTTCCCAATTTCAAATTTCCGAAATTTCCGAATTTTCAAATTTCTGACATTTCCGAAATTTCGAATATCCGAATTCTGAATTTCCGTAATTCCGAACTTCCGAATTTCCGAAATTTTCCAATTTCCGAATTTCTGAAATTTCGAATTTCCAAATTTCCGAAATTTCGAATTTTCAGAAACTCGTAAATTTGGAAATTTCGGAAATTCGAAAATTTCGGAAATTGAAGGATTTGGAAATTCGGAAATTCGAAGAATTCGGAATTCGGAAATCCGAAAATTTGGATTTCAGAATTATCAGATTTTCCGAATTTTCCAAACTTCTGAATTTCCGAATTTCGAATTTCCGAGATTTCGAATTTCTGAAATTTCCGATATTTCAAATTTCCGAATTCTGAATTTCTGAAATTCCGAACTTCCGAATTTTTCCAATTTCCGAATGTCTGAAATTTTGAATTTCCGAAATTTTGAATTTTCGGTAATTTCGGAAATTTTGGAATTAACGAATTTGTCAAAATTGGTTGAAAAAATAATTCGGAACTAAATTAATTGCACATGTCTACTTCTGGTTTGTAGCCCTGGTTTACACCAATGCGGCTTTGAAATCGCACGATTTCAAAGCCACAGATCAGTGTGATTTGCTCCTTCGATTTCATTGCGGTTTGCAACTTGGTCTAACCTCTTAGCACCGGCGCTTCCCGGCCCATTAAGAGGTTTATGCAGCTGGGAGGTGCCGGTGCAAAAAGTTTAGACGAAGTCGCAAACCGCAATGAAATCAAAGGACCAAATCGCACTGATCTGCGGCTTTGAAATCGTGCGATTGGTGTAAACCAGGGCTACAAACCAGAAGCAGATTGGTCACTATGCAAAGCTGCACCAAATCCAGTCTGCTCCAGTTTTAGTAAATGCCCCCCCCCAAAATTCAACTGAAAGGCAATATTAAACCCAATCAGTAGATGTGGTGGCTGCATTAGTTTTCTTTTCTTAGGCGTTTTCCCCTCTGTTTTCACCTGGTGATCTGGCCAATAACATACCTGCAGAACCCAGAACAGCCCAAAGCAATCACACACTCCTCTGCTGATTACAGGATAGTAAAGGGGCTACATTTGCCTAACCAAACCCATACCTCCCAACTTTTTGAGATGGGAATGAGGGACACCTACTAGATAAAATATGTAGGCATAGGACACACCCCCTGCTACGCCCCCTTAAAGGAGACATAACCAAAAATAAAAGATTGGTTAAACCCACACGTGCTTTTTTTGCCTCTACTATTCCTTTTATTGGCTTTTGGAATTTACAAATGCAGCAATTTAGAGATCAGATGAAAGGTTTAGCGCTGGAAAACAGTTTTTGATGGATAAAAAGTGCATTTTATATACATCTATATAGATCAGACCAAAATGAGGGACAAATGAGGAGGAAAGAGGGACAGAGGGACATTGCTCCAAATCAGGGACGGTTGGGAGCTATGCCAATAACACACCTCCTGTATTAGTGTGCCCCCACTCTGGATGAAGAAGCACAGGAGGCACCTTTGGACATCAGCATTGTCAGCCTGGGGGGAGGGGAGTGTTAGATGTAGTAGCAGATTTAGGTACACTAACAAATTGAAGCCACACTCCACTTTACACTTTATAATCAGTTACAGCAAACAGTTTTTTTTTTCACTATTGGTATAAAGTTTGAAAAAATAAATTAAAATAAAAGTGGATCATTGTAATCACCCCTGTCAATGGTAAATGATTTGTTCTGTTGAAAAACAACAGACTTACTGACAGGATCTCCAGGTTAAAACAGAAGAAAGAAGGCCTAAAAAAAGAAAACAACTGCAGCCACCGTGTCTAAGAATTGGTAAGCTGCAATATAATAAATGTTTGCTTTTGGGTTTATTACCGCTTTAATGTAGATGTAAATTCAATCACTCAATCTCTCAAAGAAGCCTCAACTTGTCAATAGTTTTCTAATCTGAAACTTTTAATAACCATTTTATCTCTCACCCCTGTATGCCCCCTATGGAGCAATTTATTCATTTATGTTATGGGCCTGTTTAGTTTGCAATGACCCTGTCATTAAATAAAGCTTACAGTGGTTGTAAAGCCTAAACATTTTTTTACCTTAATGCGCTTACCTTAACTTCTTCAGATCCGCGCTATAGCCGAATGACGACTACAGCGCGGACCTACTTTGCCGGGAGGGCGTCAATAGACGTCCTCCCGTGCTCGAGCGGCCTGTGCGCCCCCTGCAGGGTGCGTGCGGTGCGCTCTGTGATCAGCGAGTCTCAGATCCCAACCCCTTACCACGTGATCAGCTGTCAGCCAATGACAGCTGATCATGTGATGTAAACAGAGCCGTTAATCGGCTATTTTTTCTCCTTGCGCTGATAGCGTGAGAAGAGAAAAAAAAAAACGATCACCGGCGGCTGTCAGAGGGACATCGGTCCAGATCAAGGATTGCTGCCACCAGCTCATCTGTGCCCACCTGTGCCACCTACTAATGCACAACAGTGCCACCTACCAGTGCCCACCAGCACCATCTACCAGTACCCACAGTGCCACCCATCAGTACCCACAGTGCTACCTATCAGTGTCACCAATCAGTGCCTCATCAACAGTGCTGCCCATCAGTGTCACCTTCCAGTGCCCATCAGTGTCACCTACCAGTGCCCATCAGTGCCATCTATCAGTGGTACCTATCAGTGCCACCCATCAGGGCCATCTTGTCAGTGGCCATCAGTGCCGCCTTATCTGTGCCCATCAGTACCGCCTTATCTGTCCCCATCAGTACCGCCTTATCTGTCCCCATCAGTACCGCCTTATCTGTCTCCATCAGTACCCCCTTATCTGTCCCCATCAGTGCTGCCTTATCTGTGCCTATCAGTACCGCTTTATCTGTCCCCATCAGTACCGCCTTATCTGTGCCCATCAGTATCGCCTTATCTGTCCCCATCAGTACCCCCTTATCTGTCCCCATCAGTGCTGCCTATCTGTGCCTATCAGTACCGCTTTATCTGTCCCCATCAGTACCGCCTTATCTGTCCCCATCAGTGCCGCCTTATCTGTGCCTATCAGTACCGCCTTATCTATCCTCATCAGTGCCGCCTTATCTGTCCCTATCAGTGCCGCCTTATCTGTGCCTATCAGTACCGCCTTATCTATCCTCATCAGTGCCGCCTTATCTGTCCCCATCAGTGCCGCCTTATCTGTGCCTATCAGTACCGCCTTATCTATCCCCATCAGTGCCACCTTATCTGTGCCTATCAGTACCACCTTATCTGTCCCCATCAGTGCCGCCTAATTTTCTGTGCCTATCAGTATGGCCTTATCTATCCCCATCAGTGCCGCCTTATCTGTGCCTATCAGTACCGCCTTATCTATCCCCATCAGTGCCGCCTTATCAGTTCCCATCAGGAAGCAGGGGGCGGGGCTTCCTATGGGGGCACGGGCCAGGAGTGCCAGCGGGGGACCAGAAAAAAAGGGGGTTTGCGGCCGCTCTGTGCAATTTCATTACACGGAACATGTAAGTCTAGACAAGTTTATAAAAAATAAAAAAATACCTTTACAATCACTTTAACTCCAGGATAAATATTATCTACATCCAGTGGTCATGTATATTCTTCTTGAATCTCTGTGAGCTTTGTGTATTTCTTCCCGATCTGTGCAGTAATCCAGTGTGAGACTTCCTGTAATAAAGACCGCTCACTGCTGCTCTCTCTCCTTGTGCAGGGGGATTGGTCTAGTCTCCGCCCACTCCTGTAGTTTTCTGCAGGCAGCCTGTAGTGGGTGGAGCCTGCTGGCCCCTCCCACATCTCAGCCCTCTCTCCTTGTGCAGGGGGATTGGTCTAGTCTCCGCCCCCCCTGTAGTTTTCTGCAGGCACCCTGTATCATACCTCCCAACTTTTTGAGATGGGAACGAGGGACACTTATTAGCAAAAGTATGCAGTCATAGGACACACACCCCTGCCACGCCCCCTTAAAGGAGAAACAAAAATGATTATTTAGCAATTTTAATACTGGGCACTTTCACCCCCTTCCTGCCTAGGCCAATTTTCAGCTTTCAGTGCTCTCACACTTTGAATGACAATTATGGGTCAGGCAACACTGTACCCAAATTAAATTTTTATCATTTTTTTCCCACAAGTAGAGATTTCTTATGGTGGTATTTAATCACCACTGGGTTTTTTTGGGGTTTTTTTTTGCTAAATAAATGTAAAAAAAAGACAAACTTTTTTTACTTTGTTAAAATTTTTTTACAAACAGGTAATTTTTCTCCTTCACTGATGTGTGCTGATGAGGCGGCATTGATGGGCATTGATGAGTCGGCACTGATGGGCACTCATGAGGCTGCACTGATGGGCGCTGATGAGACGGCGCTGATGAGGTGGCATTGATGGGCACTGATAGGCTGCCTTGATGGGCATTGATGAGGCGGTACTGCTGGGCACTGATAAGGAGGCACTAATGATGAGGCTGCACTGATAAGTGGCACTGATGGGCAGTGATATGTGGCACTGGGGTTTATATGTGACAATGTTTTTTTTTATTTGTTGCTAAACAAATAAAAAAAGACCGAAAATTTTGAAAAAAATTACAATTTTGTTATAAAATTTTGTAAACAAGTACGTTTTTTCCTTCACTGATGAGGCTGCACTGACAGGCACTGATGAGGCGGTACTGATGAGCTGGTACTGGTGATGAGGCACTAATATGCAGCACTGATGGGTGGCACTGATGGGTGGCACTGATGGGTACTGTTAAGCAGCACTGATGGGTATTGATAAGCGGCACTAATGGGTGGCACTGATGGGCAATACTGATGGGCACTGATAGGCAGCACTGATGAGGAGGCACTGACAGACATTACGGATGGGCACTGATTGGCATCCCTGGTGGGCATGGGTTAGCACTCTAGGTGGGCGCTTGTGTGCATCCTTGATGGGTCTGCACTGATGATCAATGCACTGATTATCAGCGCAGACCCCCCCTGTCAGGAGAGCCGCTTATCGGCTCTCTTCTACGCGCACCTTGTCTGCGCCGATAACCGGCACTTCCTGGTTACGATGTGATCAGCTGTGATTGGACACAGCTGATCACATGTAAAGAGCCTACGTCATAGGCTCTTTACCGAGATTGGAGATGCGGTGTGTCAGAGTGAGCGAGCGACGTATCCTTCTGGAAGTCATATGACACCCAGTCAAGATAATGAAACCAGCTCCTGGCTGTCATTTTGCTATAGGCCAGGTGGGAACTCGTTAAACTCCCCAAAATATTGAGCACCGGCCACCACTGTGTCAGAGCTATATAATGTATTATAAAAATAATATGTGACTGTGATGAGACATTGGAGTGTAAATTTTTATTAAAAAAAAAAAAAAAAAATCATACAAACATACAGTTCATTAATAAAAACATATTTACACAAATAAACAACTAAACAAAAACAAGCGTGCTTACATCAGCAAATAAAGAAAACCGTTTCCTGACAAGATTACATAGAAAGAAACATATTTTAATGACAACTACAAACCCCGAACCTCAACTTAAACACAATCCATGCTAAGAAACATTGAGATTTAATCGCCATCAGGATGCGATCCCAAAACCCCCCTATTAATCCCTCCCCCCACATCATTCACCCCGACTTCCACATCATTCACCTTGCATTCTGCACCAGCCACCTTCATGCCCTTCCCACCTCCCCCTCCAACATCATCCAATCCATCCCTCACTCCATCCGCACTTCTGCTACGCCAAGGAGGAGGGGTTGGCACCACCATACACGCTGGTCCAGCACCCTCCACTGCCTTCACTACACTAGGAGAAACAATAGGTGCAGACACAGACAACCACACTTTCTGACACTGACTGGGGAACCACAGACTGGGGGGACACTGACACCACAGAGGGCCTCACAGGCACAGATTCTGACGGGACAGAGACACTAGGATCCCCTGGTACAACCTCCTGCCAACCCAGACTCTTCTCTATCCAGACTGAAAAATTCCTCCACTAACTCTGGCTTATTGTGCAAAGCCTCAGGGCATCGGCTATAAGGGTGACCAACCTTATCACATAGGTTACATTTAATGATGTTACAGTCCCTCGCCAGATGCCCCAGTTCCTGACACAAAGAGCACTTCTGTTCTGGACATTTAGAGGAGAAATGTCCCTTGACTCCACATTTATGGCACAGCTTAGGTTGACCAGGGTAAAAGACAGTAATCCTATCTCTACCAATAAAGGCAGAGGAGGGCAAATGCTGGACCACATTCCCACACACACTCAACCTCATTGACACCGACCACCCACCTGTCCAGATTCCTCTCTTATCCTCAATCTTTTTTAGGGGACACAACGTTTCACCAAACCTCCTCAACCAGACCCATAAATCCTTGGGGGGTATAGACTCATTCCTTGTCAGGATAGTCACATTCTTAATCAAGCGCTGACGTGAGACAACTTTGGGGACAAGCCCCTTCCAGTCCGGCTGGCCCCTATATACATGCTCAAACCGCTCCCAAAACAGATCCAGCGACTCTGGACGCACAAATGATACATCATATTCATAGGAACCAGCTAGACTGATAAGCGCATAAATATCCTCTGCCTTAAATCCCATGACTAGGATCTTATCCACAACCACCCTCCTGATAGGTGGAATATCTTCTCCCTCCCACCTGAACTGTACCACTTTCCTTCATTTAATGGAAGAAGGTGCGTTAGGTGAAAATCGCACAACTGGCTCTCTTCCACCAGCAGCAGTATGACTTTGTCCCGACCCAGCCTTAGCGTAGTTCATAACTGGGACAGATGACACATTAACTGGCTGCATAGGAACCTCTGAAATCTGGTTTGTCATGCGACATTCCTGCTCTGCATTTTCAATGTTCATGTGACATTCCTGCTCTGCACTGTTAATGTCCATGTGGGACTCCTCACAGCCAGCAGAAACTTCTCTGTCTGGATACATGCCTGCATTCCCATGATCTTCATCTGATGAGTTGGTGCCAGACAAGGGAGATTCCATTTCCATAATGGTCTTCAGCAATCCGCCATTTTCCTCAACCTCCTCCTGAGATGACCCAGGCTGCTGGAGAGAGAGGGGGGCAGATACTGACTCAGGTGCAACAGATCCTGAGACAGGGGTAGTACTGGGGCCACTATGTGAAGCCACTTCCTTACCCCCCATCCATACTGTCGCCATTAATGCGGCATCCACCCTCTGGCTGGTACTGGCACAGGCACTTTCCTTCATCCATTGGAATCTCTCTTCATTCTCACACTTTTCTCTTAACACACCGGTGCTCTCCTTCAGAGAAGCAACCAACTTCTCCTGCTTTTTTAATGCCTCCTCCAGAGACTTCAGCTTGGGAACTTCTCTCTTACTGTTTCCAGACTTACTTTGCAGAGATTTCTTTTTCCTGAGATCTTCTGTCATGACAGAAAGTGTCTGTTCCTCTTTAGTAATGTGGCAAAGTCTGTTCACCACTCTATAATGGAGGACTGGTAAGTACTCCTCTTGCATAGGGACAGGCCCAGGATCCATTGCGGCTTGAGCACATGGAGTAGGCCTCAGTGCCTCTGGAAAGCCTCCACCTTCGTCTTCCCCAATATGGTCCATGCTTGCCTGGGAAAAGCCTGCATGAGAGGCCCCAGGCTTTGCTGCTTCTCTCCGCTGAGATCACAACGGAGTGAGCCAACAGCACCCTGCAGAACAGCAACACCTGGTGGAGAAGCTCCTCTGGTGCAGAGACTGATGTGACTGGCTTAGTGTTCCCTGTACAGCACGGCGGTATATGTCAGAGCTATACAAATGTATAATAATAATAGTGTGTGGCTGTGGTGGCTCAGTTTTTATAAAAATGTATAATAATATTTATAATAATAAAGTAAAAAGTCTTTTTGATGTAATGTTACCCTGGGATTGCTCCTTCAATGGGATTTAATGTAAAAGGAAATTTAATCTGATTCATTTCTCAGGATTCCAGATTCCGCAGATTCTAGGCTACTACTGATTGGCCCAGTGTGGCCCTTTAGGGATTGGAAAATGAGATTATAAATGTCTGTCCAGAATGAGGGAATTGCAGACAGGTAATTCGGTCCTCACAAATCTTTCACCATAAACACAAATTAAGTATGGGAAGCCTAATAACGGCGATGACATAAATACGGGTAATTACGCCCAAATTTGAGCAGTTGTTATCGATCAGGATCGTACCTCTGCGTGACCTCACCTCACTGAGAAAGCATTTAAACCGCAATTTATCTGGAGTTATTTCAGGACGCTTTGGGCTGCAATTTGAGAGGAACCGAAGGACCCCCTAGCAGTAGCGATGGCTCCTCAGGTCATTTCTTTCAGGAAATAATTGTATTTTTCTTTACAAGTAGGAGTTAAGTAGCTGCTGAAGAAATTTAGATTGTTAGTTCTTATAGGCAAGGATCATCTTGCTTTCTGTAAATATAAAGCATGTGCAATGTAAACTGCAAACAAATTGCTGCACCCCAGTTTTTTTTAACCATATAATCAATCTGAGCCAATGAAATTACAGCTGGAGGGTGGGATAATGTCACGTGACTATTAAGAACCAATGTAGTTAGTTGGAGGGTGGGATGATGTCACACGACTATTTAGAGCCAATGTAGTTACAGATGGAGGGTAGGATGATGTCACGTGACTATTCAGAGCCAATGTAGTTACAGATGGAGGGTAGGATGATGTCACGTGACTATTCAGAGCCAATGTAGTTACAGTTGGAGGGTGTGATGATGTCACGTGACTATTCCGAGCCAATGTAGTTAGTTGCAGGGTGGGATGATGTCACATGACTTATCAGAGCCAATGTAGTTAGTTGGAGGGTGGGATGATGTCACATGACTATTCAGAGCCAATGTAGTTAGTTGGAGGGTGGGATGATGTCACATGACTATTCAGAGCCAATGTAGTTAGTTGGAGGGTGGGATGATGTCACATGACTATTAAGAACAAATGTAGTTAGTTGGAGGGTGGGATGATGTCACATGACTATTCAGAGCCAATGTAGTTACAGATGGAGGGTAGGATGATGTCACGTGACTATTCAGAGCCAATGTAGTTACAGCTGGAGGGTGTGATGATGTCACGTGACTATTCCGAGCCAATGTAGTTAGTTGCAGGGTGGGATGATGTCACATGACTTATCAGAGCCAATGTAGTTAGTTGGAGGGTGGGATGATGTCACATGACTATTCAGAGCCAATGTAGTTACAGATGGAGGGTAGGATGATGTCACGTGACTATTCAGAGCCAATGTAGTTACAGCTGGAGGGTGTGATGATGTCACGTGACTATTCCGAGCCAATGTAGTTAGTTGGAGAGTGGGATGATGTCACATGACCATTAAGAACCGATGTAGAACCAAACGTCGGTTCCCGCGCGCCCCCTAGTTCCCTAGTCGGGAACCGATGTAACATGACGGCGATTCTCGCAGCCAAGCCACATGACTTATCAGAGCCAATGTAGTTAGTTGGAGGGTGGATGTCACTTGACTATTCAGAGCCAATGTAGTTACAGCTAGAGGGTGGGATGATGTCACGTGACTATTCAGAGCAAATGTAGTTAATTGGAGGGTGGGATGATGTCACATAACTATTCACAGCCAATGTAGTTAGTTGGAGAGTGGGATGATGTCACATGACCATTAAGAACCGATGTAGAACCAAACGTCGGTTCCCGCGCGCCCCCAGAGTTCCCTTGTCGGGAACCGACGTAACATGACGGCGATTCTCGCAGCCGAGCCATGTTGCCGCAGTGCAACTGTGGCGGCTGGTCGGCAAACGGTTAATCCCCCCTGCCAGTGTTAGATGGATTTTCTCATCCATGTAGACTGATATATTCTGCTGGAGAGTTTGTGCTGTGAGAAAACACAAAGAACACTAAGGCCCCTTTCACACTGGGGTGGTTTGCAGGCGCTATTACGCTAAAAATAGCGCCTGCAAACCCAATTATAGCCGCACTGTCCCATTGATTGATCCGAAGATGCTGCTAGCAGGACTTTTTCTCCCGTCCTGCTAGTGCACCGCTCCAGTGTGAAAGCCCTCGGGGCAGCGGCTGTTTCGGGTCCGTTTGCAGGCGCTATTTTTAGCGCAATAGCGCCTGCAAACCGCCCCAGTGTGAAAGGGGCCTTAGTGTTCTTTGTGTTTTTTTTCCCCTTTTTGTGTGTTTGTTAGATCTGTGATCACTTTTATCTTTTTTTGTAATTTATTTTTCTCTGTTTGATTAATGAGGACCCATTTTTTGTTGGCACAAGAACAACTGCAGGATAGATGAAAGAAGCTTTTGTGATCCTCAGGAGCCTTTTTAAGACTGTTGGATACCTAAAACCAAAAAAAAAAAAAGAAAAAAAAAAAAAAAAAGAGTAATTTGCCTTTCCTGTTGACTCCGGGGTATTTTGCAACAAAATGAAAAATATTAACTAAAATATGACAAATTTTGCCGATTTTCTTTTTGATAATGACAACCCCTAATTTGTCTCAGCCCTAGAATCCAGCAAATGATGTTATTAAAAAAAAAAAATCAGTTGCGTCCTGGAAGGGATAAACCTGGAATTCTTTATTTTCTTGCCAATTTATGTTCTTCTTTTCTTTTCTCTTTTTATTTTTTTATTTTTTTAGAAGATGACAACCCCTAATTTGACTCATCCCTAGAATCCAACGAATTACGTTACAAATAAAATAATTCCGTTGCGTTCTGAAAGGGTTCAACCTGAATTCTTTATTTTCCTGCTGTTGTAACAAACCGATTTCACCTCCAACCATGAACCGAACGTTACTGGAAAGCTCGCATCCAGGCACTTCCAATCCCAGTCTCGATCATGCATTGTCCTGGGCTGCGTCCCGGGATCCCAGCATCACCTTCATTTGATCTATTCAGCAAATGCAAAGAAGTGTTAACTAATGGGATTACAGCCACAAGTGGGTAGTTCCTGCATAATTAGGGGCGGGGCCACAGAGAAAGTGGGTGTTATTTTGGGGGGGACCACCTGAAAGTTTGATTTGGGACAGTCCCACCGCTAGCTACTCTGTCCCCATCATGGTGTGTTCTGGGCTGCTTTTACCGCTTGCCGACCAGCCAGCGTCTTTATACTGCGGCAGGTTGGCTCGATCCTGCGAACCGCCGTCGTTGTACGCCGGCCTCGTGAACTTAGTGAGCGTGCTCCCATTGGCCAGCAGGGGGGGGGAGCCAATCAGCGGGTGGGGTGGACTCGATGTCCGCTGGCCACCCGCGATCGTTCCACGCAGTGACAGAACGGGGATCTGCCTGGTTATTAGTTTTTTTTTTGCATTTTCTTTCTTATTTTCGCATTTTCGAATTTACGAATTGCAATCATAACGAATGACCCAAAAAACTAAAAAAAAAAAAAAATGAGTGAAACGAACACATTTTTTCGGCATTGCACATGTCTAAATCAGAGTGGTCCACTACTGAGGGTCAGTGTGTGCTTTGCTCTTTGTGGAGGACTTTTATCAGTGGCGGCTGGTGCTCAAAATTTTTGGGGGGCGCAAACAAACTGAATAATTCTGAAAAAAAAACCCCATCAAATACTGCCTCACTGTACCATCAAACGCAGCCACTGTGCCCATCAATTGCCACCACTGTGTCCATCAATTGCCGCCATTGTGGCCATATATTTCCGCCACTGTGCCCATCAAACGCAGTCACTCTGCCATATCATATGCTCCCACTGTGCTATCAAATGCTGCCCCTGTGCCCATCTTATGCAGCCACTGTGCCCATCTTATGCAGCCACTGTGCCCCATCAAACGCAGCCACTGTGCCCATCAAATGCAGCCACTGTGCCCATCAAACGCAGCCACTGTGCCCATCAAATGCAGCCACTGTGCCCCATCAAACGCAGCCACTGTGCCCATCAAATGCAGCCACTGTGCCCATCAAACGCAGCCACTGTGCCCATCAAATGCAGCCACTGTGCCCATCAAATGCAGCCACTGTGCCCATCAAACGCAGCCACTGTGCCCATCAAATGCAGCCACTGTGCCCCATCAAACGTAGCCACTGTGCCCCATCAAACGCAGCCACTGTGCCCATCAAATGCAGCCACTGTGCCCCATCAAACGCAGCACCTGTGCCCCATCAAACGCAGCCACTGTGCCCATCAAATGCAGCCACTGTGCCCCATCAAACGCAGCCACTGTGCCCATCAAATGCTCCCACTGTGCCCCATCAAATGCTGCCAGTGTCCCCCCCCCCACCGGCCGTCTGTACTTACCCTGTCTCGGTGGTTGTGGGACAGCTCCTCGATGTCTTCTCCCATCCTCTCTTCCCATTCTCTGCTATGAATGGACGCCTGATAGTCACAGCGCCTGTTGTTTCAGCCAATCAGGTGACGGGTAACAGATCCGAGCACCTGATTGGTGGAGAGGCGGTTTGGTGTTAGGAAAGCAAATATTCATTTGCTTTTCTAACACAGCTGAGTGACCTGCGAGCGCCCAGCGTGGTGCTCGCAGGTCACCTTTTTTGACGCCTATTAGAGCCTATGGCTCTAACCAGGTGCTTAAAAAAAAACCCTGCCGCTGTAATTCAGGCACCCAAAAAGGGGCCAGACGCCTGAATAGGGGGGTGGCAGCGGCGGTCATAGATAGATTCATGCAATGCATGAATCTATCTATTGGTGCTAGAGGGGGTGGCTGGAGAGAGGGGGCGGCGCCCGTGCGCCCTTATGGACGCACCTCCACTGACTTTTATAGCACTACGTGTGAGTCGAAATTGCACCGTTTGGATCCCACCTTTTGGAATTTTTAACATCCTATTGAAAAGGACTTTATTTTAATATATCTATTGGAAAGCGCTGCACCTACAATATTATATTAGCTCCATCTAGTGGCCATCATGCGGTATTTTCCCGATTTACTCTATTCTTACGAATGAACAACATCCAGCCTGGAGTGGAAATAGCCTAGATGCCAGAATTTGTCCTACAAACCAACAAATGACGTTACAAATAAATTAATCCAGTTTGGTCCTGGAAGGGTTAAACCTGAAAACTCTTCATTTTTCCAGCAGTAGTTGCAGAATAATTCCACATCTAAGAACACACCGAACGTTACTGGTAAAAGCCGAGTTCTCAGCACCCCATGAGCCGTCTCGTCTTACCAAACATACGGATTGCATTCTCTGGGAGCCCCCGGCGGAATAGACATTTAAATGCATTCAGGGGGAAGAGCAGCGACCCCGTGTAATGACGGGCGGCTCTTATTTCTGCATTATCATAGGCAGGAGCAGAGGGCAGCCAGGTGCAGTCATTGTCTAATTCTCACATTTGTCACCCCCTCCCCGAATCCTTATCCTGTGGACGCCGGGATGGTACAGATCCCTGACCGCCGGTCCACGCACTTCATAAAATCCAAAGAACCCTCAGAGAAGGGGGAGGAGGTGATGTAGGAATAAAGAGACGGTAATAAAAAAGAAAAAGTCTGGAATCAGGAAGCAGAGCGGTGTTATTGTTACACATTTGTTTCCAATATAGACCAAGCGGCACGGAGCGCGCCTGCGCAGCTCGTGAGGTTTACGTCAGCGAAGTCCCTGGCTACAGTTTGCGTTCAATGTAGTGACAGGTCTGCTGGGAAAATGAACACATTTAAACACAGAGAAAAATGTTAGGAGTCAGAAATAAAATCCAAAATTAGGTATGATGGGGGGTTGGGGGTCTTTTTGCTGGCGATCAGAGGTCCCTATCCAGACAGAATGGGCCCAGAGGGAGGGAGAACTGTGTGCAGTGCAGGCTAGGCATAATCAGTGTGAGTAATAAATAAATGTTGGAGCATTTGAATAAAGACCGCTCACTGCTGCTCTCTCTCCTTGTGCAGGGTGACCGGTCTTGTCTCCGCCCCCTCCTGTAGTTTCCTGTAGTGGGTGGAGCCCGCTGGGTCCCTCCCACAGCTCTGCTCTCTCTCCTTGAGCAAGGTGACCTGTATTGTCTCCGCCCCCTCCTGTAGTTTTCTGTAGTGGGTGGAGCCCACTGGGTCCCTCCCATAGCTCTGCTCTCTCTCCTTGTGCAGGGTGACTGGTCTTGTCTCCGCCCCCCTCCTGTAGTTTTCTGTAGTGGGTGGAGCCCGCTGGGTTCCTCCCACAGCTCTGCTCTCTCTCCTTGTCCAGGGTGACCGGTCTTGTCTCCGCCCCCCTCCTGTAGTTTCCCGTAGTGGATGGAGCTCGCTGGGTCCCTCCCACAGCTCTGCTCTCTCTCCTTGTCCAGGGTGACCGGTCTTGTCTCCGCCCCCCTCCTGTAGTTTCCCGTAGTGGATGGAGCTCGCTGGGTCCCTCCCACAGCTCTGCTCTCTCTCCTTGTGCAGGGTGACCGGTCTTGTCTCTGCCTCCCTCCTGTAGTTTCCCGTAGTGGGTGGAGCCCGCTGGGTCCCTCCCATAGCTCTGCTCTCTCTCCTTGTGCAGGGTGACCGGTCTTGTCTCCGCCCCCTCCTGTAGTTTTCTGTAGTGGGTGGAGCCCGCTGGGTCCCTCCCATAGCTCTGCTCTCTCTCCTTGTGCAGGGTGACCGGTCTTGTCTCCGCCCCCTCCTGTAGTTTTCTGTAGTGGGTGGAGCCCGCTGGGTCCCTCCCACAGCTCTGCTCTCTCTCCTTGTGCAGGGTGGCCGGTCTTGTCTCCGCCCCCTCCTGTAGCCTTCTGTAGTGAGTGGAGCCCGCTGGGTCCCTCCCACAGCTCTGCTCTCTCTCCTTGTCCAGGGTGACCGGTCTTGTCTCCGCCCCCCTCCTGTAGTTTCCCGTAGTGGATGGAGCTCGCTGGGTCCCTCCCACAGCTCTGCTCTCTCTCCTTGTGCAGGGTGACCGGTCTTGTCTCTGCCTCCCTCCTGTAGTTTCCCGTAGTGGGTGGAGCCCGCTGGGTCCCTCCCATAGCTCTGCTCTCTCTCCTTGTGCAGGGTGACCGGTCTTGTCTCCGCCCCCTCCTGTAGTTTTCTGTAGTGGGTGGAGCCCGCTGGGTCCCTCCCATAGCTCTGCTCTCTCTCCTTGTGCAGGGTGACCGGTCTTGTCTCCGCCCCCTCCTGTAGTTTTCTGTAGTGGGTGGAGCCCGCTGGGTCCCTCCCACAGCTCTGCTCTCTCTCCTTGTGCAGGGTGGCCGGTCTTGTCTCCGCCCCCTCCTGTAGCCTTCTGTAGTGAGTGGAGCCCGCTGGGTCCCTCCCACAGCTCTGCTCTCTCTCCTTGTGCAGGGTGACCGGTCTTGTCTCCGCCCCCTCCTGTAGTTTTCTGTAGTGGGTGGAGCCCGCTGGGTTCCTCCCACAGCTCTGCTCTCTCTCCTTGTCCAGGGTGGCCGGTCTT
This sequence comes from Lithobates clamitans, assembly GCA_037952925.1. NCBI lineage: Eukaryota > Metazoa > Chordata > Amphibia > Anura > Ranidae > Lithobates > Lithobates clamitans. The sequence continues at coordinate 1,066,731 of JBBGZY010002682.1, forward strand.
GTCTCCGCCCCCTCCTGTAGTTTTCTGTAGTGGGTGGAGCCCGCTGAGTCCCTCCCACAGCTCTGCTCTCTCTCCTTGTGCAGAGTGACCGGTATTGTCTCCGCCCCCCTCCTGTAATTTTCTGTAGTGGGTGGAGCCCGCTAGGTCCCTCCCACAGCTCTGCCCTCTCTCCTTGTGCAGGGTGACCGGTCTTGTCTCCGCCCTTTCCTGTAGTTTTCTGTAGTGGGTGGAGCCTGCTGGGCCCCTCCCACAGCTCTGATCTCTGTCCAGGCTATGTACAGCACAGTGATGGTGTCACTGCTACTTTCATAAGGTAATACAGTGGAACCTTAGATTACAAGCATAATCTGTTCCAGTAGAATGCTTGTAATCCAAAGCACTAGCATATCAAAGCGAGTTTCCCCATAGAAGTCAATGGAAACAAAGATAATTCATTCCACATTGACTTCTATTGCATGCAATACCGCATGTGGCCAGAGGTGGGGGGGAGGCGCCGGAGAGACTCAGAAATACTTGGAGCCGCTCAGATGCACTCGGAAACTCTCGGAAAGGCACAGAAACACTCGGGAACTGAGTATTTCCGAGTGGCTCTGAACGGCTCCTATATAAAATAGCTGGTATTGCGAAACGCTCGTTAACCGCGTCACTCGCAATCTGAGGTTCCACTGTATCTGGTTTTCAAAGACATTTGGAGCACCCAAAGCGGAGTTATATCCTTTGTGGCTATTGAGGAATATATTTAAATGAAGACTTTGTGTCCAAAGTTCATCTTTAAAGTTGACATAAACCCGTAAACTTGTATATATATTGCAGCCTACCAGTTCTCAGATTTGGTGGCTGCCTTTGTTTTCTTTTTTTAGCCTTTGTTATCTTTTATTTTCACTTGGTGATCCTGCCAGTAACACACTTCCCATCCCAGGGTGACAAGGCTTACTTAGTGTAACTGTATCTATGGAGAAGCAGCGTTGTCACCCTAGGCTGCTTTCCCTAAAATAGACTACAAACACCTTTCCTGATTCCAGGGGTGGCCCATCCATTAAGGGCGCATGGGCGCCGCCCCCTCTATCCACGCAACCCCACTATATGATTAATGGATAGATTCATGCATAGCATGAATCTATCCACGGCTGCCGCGGCCACCCCAATTCATGCGTCTGGCCCCTTTCAGGGCACTGGGCGTCTGAATTACAGCAGCGGGGGTGTTTTTTTAAGCGCTTGATTAGAGCCATAGGCTCTAATAAGCTGAAAAATAGGGTGGACTTGAAGCGCAGAGCATTGCGTCTGGAGCCCACCCAGGTGTGTTAGAAAAGCAAATGAATATTTATCTTTCTAACACTGAATCGCCTCTCCGCCAATCAGGAAGTGCGGGTCTAATACCAGTTTCTCGATTGGATGAAAGGTCAGGCAATCCTATTGGACGCCTAGGAGGAGGGGAGGAGATGCACGGCGGAAGCTGCTGTGATCTCAGAAGAGAAGAGGACACAGGAGACGCTGCCAGATGCCCTCTGCAGCCTGATCCCCTGCCCGATGTGCCCACCGACCCCCCGCCGCGGATGGGGTAAGTGCCAGTGGACCGGCAGACAGCGGGGGTTTGAAGTGCCAAGGGGGGGTGGTTGTTTGCCGCCCCCCCCCCCAAACAACAAACCACCAGCCGCCACTGCTTGCTTCCCTTCTCCATATGCACAGGGAGGTGTTCTGTAGCTCAGAAGATAGCTGGGGAAGCTGAATATTTTGAGATTACAGTTAAAGGAGAAGTACAGCCAAAGCTCGTTTGGCTGTACTTCTCCTATGAATCATAGGAGTGCAGTTCGCTGTGCACTCATGTGACCCGTTTTCAGCAGTAAGCGGGCTGTGGTCCGCTGTCTGCTAGTGTCACAGAGTGGGTCCAGGCTCGGGAGTCATGACTACCATAGAGTCGGGATCCGCCCACATACCTGGACCGGCACCCAGCTCAGCCTCTCAGCGTGCCGCCAAGAGCCTAAGCCGGATGCACCCGCCCCCTCCACAGCTCAGCGCTCCAGTGAGCGAGGAGGGGGGCAGAGCAGAGAGCTGCTGATTGACAGTCATCAGCTCTCTGCTCACGGAGCTCTGAGAACCAAGCGATTGGCAGTGTTCGATCGTTCGGTCCTCAGTGTTAGGAGCGCCTAGGTAAGTATAAATCTGAAAAAAAAAAAAAAATTCATCTCTTAAGTACACAGGATGTTACAAGGACACTAAAATTTGGGTAGGATCAACAGGTAGGTGCATAAAAATTTAAAAAGTTAAAAAGATATATATATTTATACTATCTATACTATATATATATATATATATATATATATATATATATATATATCACTTTTTTTAAGTAACTTATTTAGCTTAAATAACTTGGTAACTAGTAAATATCTATATTGTGCATATATAAACGTTTAACTTGTATTAGTGTCACAGAAATGATAAAACAGGCAAAAGAAAATAAAGAAAATAATTGTCTGAGTCTTTCATATGCCAAAACACCAACAAGAAAGGGACAAACAAAACACAATACAGTACCACTTTAAGCCCCTCCCACCCATCCTGCAGGACTAAAGATGTAAACGTAAACTCGCAAACTGAAAAATGTTCCCCGAGTGAGCAGATAAGATTTGAAAGAACAAGCTTTGGGCTAGCTCACTTGCGGGTTCTCAGTAAAAAGAGTTATGCCCCGTACACACGGTCGGACTTTGTTCGGACATTCCGACAACAAAATCCTAGGATTTTTTCCGACGGATGTTGGATCAAATTTGTCTTGCATACAAACGGTCACACAAAGTTGTCAGAAAATCCGATCATTCTGAACGCGGTGATGTAAAACACGTACGTCGGGACTATAAACGGAGCAGTGGCCAATAGCTTTCATCTCTTTATCTATTCTGAGCATGCGTGGCACTTTGTGCGTCGGATTTGTGTACACACGATCGGAATTTCCGACAACGGATTTTGTTGTCGGAAAATTTTATATCCTGCTTCCAAACTTTGTGTGTCGGAAAATCCGATGGAAAATGTGTGATGGAGCCTACACACGGTCGGAATTTCCGACAACAAGGTCCTATCACACATTTTCCGTCGGAAAATCCGACCGTGTGTACATAAGGCATAAGGGTTTCACTCTCAGGAATCTAGACAGGCACATTTTGTTTTTAGCTGATAACCCAAACGTATGAAAAACTTTTCTGCCGGTAAGTTGGGGCCCTTACGTTGGTGCACTATAGAGATGTAGTCTCTTTGAAGAGAACTGAGTTACCCAAAGGATGGTAAAATGGCAAACGGAGTTCTCCTTTAATAAGCACTGGTAAGGTGAAGAGTCATTTTAAGGAATTCAGATGGTAACAGAAATTGCTTTGAAAGGAAAAGAAGGGGAGACAGATTCCGACTGGAGTGTGTCCCTTTAAATGGAAACCAACTATTGTTTTCCTTGGATGTCTCGAGTCTGAAGTGGAGGGGTGTGTAAAATTTCTGAAAGACAAAACCAGAGAAAATTCCCAGCTCAACTCCCCAACCAGTCTGCTGACCAACCGAATGAACCTGTCCAACTGTTTGAGTTAAAAGCAGGGGTTTAATTAGCACACATTTGCAAACGCATGCATAAGCTGCAAGGCCTCTTTACGGCACCCTGTGTATTGCTTGCAGTCCTAACACTACTGAATTTATGAGCGTCTCCACAGTTGAAGCACATGCATTCTAATGGATAGATAAGGGGCAGGTGGGCCTGGAGGTAGCCCAATCCTCTTTAAAGGCACAGGGGGCACATTGGACACCCAGCACATAGCAAAATGGCAGCAAAGGTGCCCAGTGTGTCCCCTGAGCAATTTTACACCAGTAACAAAGAGATGGCCCCTGCCCCCACCTATAACTGGCCTTTACAGCAAGGAGCACATGGAAGGGCAACACATGAAAGACAAAACCAGAGGAAATTCCCAGCTCAACTCACCAACCAGTCTGCTTACCAACCAAATTAACCTGTCCAACAGTATGTGTTAAAAACAGGGGTATAGTTAGCACGCTTTTGCTAACGCATTTATAAGCTGCAAGGCCTCTTCACTGCACCCTGCAGTACTTGCAGTCCTAACCTTCTAAATTTATGAGGGTCTCCACAATGGAAGCACATGCATTCTAATGGATAGATAAGGGGCAGAATTCCTGCCTAGCAGAGGAGCAAAGAAGTGAATCCTGGTGTCCTGCAGGCAGTGTTGATAAAGGCAAGTAAGGAGGTTATCCTGCAGCACCGGATGGGTTACAGCGTCTGTGCCTAAAGATATAGGCCTGTACTGTAAACTGTTCTAAACTCTAGAAACTGGATGCAAACCACAGTCTTGAGTGCAATGGCAGCGTTCTGTGGGTTAAGAACCCTCTCGCCCGGTCTCGCCCAGTCCCACAGCGCAGCAGGTTGACGCAATGACCTTCCATGAGGAGGGGGGCCCCCCTTTTGTCCACCTCTGGTATGGCTGTGAAGATGGCAATGATCCGGCCTGTCTACCCGCAGGTTTCGCTACTTGCCTTCTCAGGATTATCAGCTTCTCTGGGGGCTTTTGTGACTTTCCAACCTGGTCTGTGTGGATCCACTCTGCTTTCTCTCTCTCACAGCCAGCCACCAACACAGTCTCTCCCATCTACTTCCGCACTTCCCTTTTCAAATGCTCCAGCCCCTTTTGCCAGTCCTCATGGGTTGTGTAGTTCAGCTCCAGCTGATCTGTATGAAAGAATCCTGCTTACAGCATACAAGTCCCAGTGTCCCCAGCATTTCTTATGTGATATCTAAGTTGTGGGACACTGCCATCTTGTGGCCAACAAACTGTAACATCAGTAACATTGCACAGTGTTACAAATATTATTATAATTATATATAATAATACTTCTTTCTAAAAAATGTGTTTTTATCCTCTTCCCACAATCACCTACACTCCAGAAATCAGGCTGACAGTAGGGGGTTCAGCAATTTGAGTGGATAACGTTTCATTGGATTGTACAATGCTGTTGGGATGTTTCAGGCACTGGGAGATGAGTGGGTTGGTGCTACTGCTTAGGCGGCTTACAGGAAGAGATGAAAGCTCCATTCACACCATGCAGGTGCCATGGAGCGTGCCTGTTTGCATGCGTTTTCCACGCACTTACGAGCATCATGTGTAGGTCAGATCACTCATTTCAGTGGGCTTCCCTACATGTACAAGTAGTCCCTGACACCTTTGCACAGTCATGCCATACCAAACTGCCTGCCGCTATGGCACGATGCATTTTGTTGCATGCAAAAATATGCATGGGGGTGCCATTAAGAATTATTGGCACCCCCACGCATGTGCTTAAGGGCAACTCAATTTTTTGCATGCAAAAAACTTTGAGCATAGTCAAACACAGAGAGGTCCACCCCAAACTCGCTCATCCATGTCTTTATGGACCTTGCTTTGTGCACTGATACATAGTCATGTTGGAACAGGAAGGGACCATCCCCAAACTGTTCCTACAAAGTTGGGAGCATGAAAATGTCCAAAATGTCTTGGTATGCTGAGGCCTTAAGAGTTCCCTTCACTGGAACTAAGGGGCCAAGCCCAACCCCTGAAAAACAACCCCACACCATAATCCCCCCTCCACCAAATGGAGGGGTGGCACAATACTTTTGACAATATAGTGTGGATGAGCGAGTTTGGGGTGGAGGAACTTGGCTGGCCTGCACAGAGTCCTGACCTCAACCCGATAGAACACCTTTGAATTTGGATGAATTTGAGCGGAGACTGCAAGCCAGGCCTTCTCATCCAACGCTTCTTGAAGAATGGTCAAACATCCCCATAGACACACTCCTAAACCTTGTGGACAACCTTCCCAGAAGAGTTGAAGCTGTTATAGCTGCAAAGGGTGGGCCAACTCAATATTGAACCCTACGAACTAAGACTGGGATGCCATTAAAGTTCATGTGCGTGCGTAAAGACAGTCCCAATACTTTTGGAAATATAGTGTATACTGCCAGCTAAACCAACCCACGTGTGGCGTATGTATTTCAACCGTATACTTAGTTGTTTGGCCAGAGTCCTGTTTCAAAGTCCTTTTTCTAGGACAACCATTGCGCTGTCTTGGTAGGACCTGATGGACAAACAGCACCCTCTCCCCCCCCCCCCCCCAATCCCAATGCCTTGCACCATTCCCGCTCTCTCCTAAAAGACACCCTTCTCATGCTGTGAAGTGCCAACGATCTTTTCTAGAAGCACGAACGTCAAAGGTGGTTGGAATTCTTGTCATCTCTGCTTATCACCAATGTCCACCTTTCATGGCGACGCTTCCCAGGAAAAACACAATCTGCAAAAGTGCGCCAACGAGCGGCTCGATAATCTTTAGAGAGGGCGGTAAGTGGTGGAAAATGCTGATTCATTTATTTCCACACCTTTTTCTAGATGACGAGATTGCACAGAAAGCTTTTCACATAATTACTGTCGTCTGGAATTATTGCCCAGGTATGGATTGCTAAATGCGCATTTTAACCCCTTACTGTATCAGAGCCGAGCCCTGCCTTCCAATATCCCGCAAAGGAAACATCATCCCTCCTGCAAAATAGCACAAAAATATTGACTTTTATTTCTTTTTTCAGGGGATTATGCCATAAATTGCATAATATCGATCACACGCTCAAGTTCTCAAAATAATGGGGAGATGACAAAAACGGAGGGGCCATGGGAGAAATTTAAATGTGGTGCCCAGGTTCAGAAGGTGTGAAAAAGTAAAAAAAAAAAAAATGATGTAAATTCAAATGATTTTTGATATTAATAATATTTAAAATTTGTAATACAACAAAATAAACACGTGAATGGTTCAGAGATGCCAACTGTCCTAGAGTTTCTGGAGCTTTCCTGCATGTAGGTGCTCTGTCCCGGTCATGCAGTGTCCCGGGCTATGTCCTGGGAATACCGCAACACCCTTATTTGATTTACCATGCATGTACAGTAACTCAAAGAGTATCAGCTGAGGGGGATAGTAGCCACACGCATTTGGGGCAGGAAGGTCAATAAAGTGGGTGTGGTCTTGGGAGGGGCCACCTAAAAACAGAATCAAATTTAGTTATGTGACTGAATCATAGGTGGCAAGTGTCCTGGGTTTTCTGGGATAGTCCTGCATCTAGGTACGCTATGCAGTGTCCTGGGATCACAGAATCACTCTTATTTGATTTACCATTCATGTACAGTAACTCAAAAAGAGTATCAGCTGAGAGGATTGTAGCCAAAAGTGGCGGTTTCCACATAATTGAGGCCAGGAAGACTGATTAAGTGGGCGTGGTCTTGGGTGGGGCCATCTCAAAAACGGGACAAAATGTTGTCATGTGTTATGTGACTGTATCCTAGGTGCCTACATTCCTACATTTCCATAGCTCCCAACTGTCCCTGATTTCGAGGGACTGTCCCTGATTTGGAGCAATGTCCCTCTGTCCCTCTTTCCTCCTCATTTGTCCCTCATTTTGGTCTGATCTATATAGATGTATATAAAATGCACTTTTTATCTTTCAAAAAGTGTTTCCCAGTGCTAAACCTTTCAACCAAATTCTAAATTGCTGCATTTGTAAATGTTAAGAGCCAATATAAAAGGAATAGTAGTGGTAAAAAAAATCTCTTGTGGATTTAATTAACCTTTTTTTTGTTAATTCTCCTTTAAGAGGGTGTGGCAGGAGGCGTGTCCTATGCCTACATACGGGAATCCATGCGCCCGTCCCCTAGTCTACATGTAGGGTGCTGGACGCATGGATTTCAAAGGTTTTTTTTTTTTTTCTTTTTTTAGAAGCACATGATTAGAGTCCGAGGCTCTAATTGGCTTCAAAAAAGGGTGGGCTTGGGGAGCAGAACACTGCGCCCTGAGCCCACCCAGTTGTGTGACATTAGCAAATTAATATTCGCTAATGTCTTCCTGCTTCGTTTCCCGGCCAATCAGAAGGCAGGTCCTTAGATCCGATTGGCCAGGGAGCAAGGAGCAGCGGGTGGAGGGGCAGCAAGAGCAGCTTCGAGAAGCCCTACTCTGGATCCAGCACCACCTCGTCATCGGAAGGTAAGGCAACCGTCTGCCTTTAGAACCACATTAAGCAATATGAATAAATCAATGCAATAGAACTGTAAACCTTTATAATGAATTGTTAGGGGGTACCCTATAATAACTAGATTATTATACAGATATTAAGATTATTAACGCCGGGGCCTCCTGGCCCTTTAAGAGGTTTCTGATGCCGGGAGGCGGGGTTCATGATCATATGACCGCTGTGATTGGCTGTCACATCGGTCACATGATCAGAAAGCTCCCGATCGCTACTAGTTTTCCGTAAGGTTCCGGTAACCATGCTGGGAGTGCGCAGGGCGCGTGCTCTTGGCACAGATTTGCTTACATTTTAGTAATCAAATATAGGGCCGCTTGGCATCAAGGCCCACCCCCCGAGAGATGCAAATTTGCCTACTCTCGGTGCTAAGAAGTTAAGATTTAGAGGTGTATTTATAAAAAAAAAAAATCACATACTGTAGCTATTCATCCCATGAAACGGCATGTAGGTTTGAGGCGTGCAAATTCTGGCAAAATCAAAAGTTATTAGGCTATTTTCTCTCCAGGGTGGGTGTCCTTCATTCATAAGAAGAGTAAGAATCAGTAAAATACCACATTGTGGCCACTAGATGGCGCCAACGATGATAATGAATATTTATTTCCTATTATCATTAGTGTCATCTAGTGGCCATAATGCAGTGCTTTCCTGATTCGCTCTTTTCTTATGAACGAAAAACATCTGACTTTGGGAGAAAATAGCCTAGAAACATACAATTTTTCTGGTAATCGCAGAGAACCGATGTACGTACGGTTTCACAGGATAAATATCAATATTAATGCACCCCCCCCTCCCTAGTGAACTGTGATAGATGATGGAGGACAGAGAATACGATCGTATTTAATTCATGTGCTTAAAAGTCTAAAATGAATAATAAATGTTTTGTTATAAAAACTGATATTTCATATGTTGAAGTTTTGCACCTGATTGTATTTTACATGGTGGTGACATAAAATAAAATGATACGGGATGATTTATGCGCTTAGTAATAGTATTTTGATGAGGAACATATATAACATGACATATGTAACATGAGATAAACTGATATAATGGGAGAATTGCGCACTCGTTGAAAAACGTCCAATCTGCTGGCAGAGAGCTGCAATCTGATCTCATGATAAATGGACGGCAAAATATCTACCAAATCCCTTCTCCGCCCGCTAACCACTCACAGCTGTTATTCTGCTCTGCGGTGTTTGGAGGGTCCGTGACGCTGGATTCTCAGAACGCGTTCTTGTTGGTGATCGGACTATGGGCAGCGGATTTCGGCAGGGTAGGCTCAGATATAGGCAGAGAGGTCATGTGGGTCGGCAAAGTTGCAAGGAAGAGCATAACAATCCTCGCTCCTTTCGTTGCCGCCTGCATACCGTAAGCAGTGCGGCCGCTTTATGGGGGAGGGGGGGGCGCTAGACTAATTTGCCTCTCGGCCCAGTCCGCCCCATAAGACAGTGTAGTGCACGCCAGTGGGACTCTTTCCATGCTGCCCCCCTCTTTCCGTGCTGCCTCCCCTGCAAAGTGCTGCCCTAGGCCTGGGCCTTGTCGGCCTAGGCCAGGATACAGCGTTGGTGTTACATGACCGCGTAATTGTCATTCAAAGTGTGACAGCGCTAAAAGCAGGGCCGTCTTTGAGGCAGGGCAAAAGGGGCAGCTACCCTGGGCCCTGTCATTGTTGTGGGGCCCAAAGCAGCTGCCTCATACTTGCCAACTATCCCAGTTTTAATTCCCTTGTCCCTTCAAGTTTTAGTCCTGTGCTGTGTCCCGATATCTCAGTGTGAAGTGCTGGTACTGATGCTGCCCAGCTCTGCCCTATTGCCCTGTACAGATGACTCATCTGCAGACCCTGTGTTTACATGTAAATAACCGGAATTCATATATAAATAGTGGTGGGATTACTAAGTAAACAGCTGTGGCCGGCGGCATTGATATGTAAATAAAGGCGGCATTCATATCTATATCATGCTGTAACCTCCAGCAACCGATCAGTGAGCAGTATTACTGTACAGTAATCTCTTGCAACCAATTAACAAGCAGAAATCATGTGCTGTAACCTCTAGCAACTAATCAGTGAGCCATAATGTGTGCTGTAACCTCTAGCAACCAGTTAGTAAGCAGTAATGATATGCTGTAACCGCTGGCAATCAATCGCAATTGCTGCCTGATTTGATACAGTAACTGATTTTAAGTCAAGCTGCTATTTATTGTATGTCTCAGAGCAGGTGGAGAGTGAAATTGCATGGGGGGGGGGGGGGGAAGAAAATTTTTACCCAGGGTCCAATCAATATTAAAGACGGCCCTGGCTAAAAGCTGAAAATCGGCCTGGGCAGGAAGGGGGTGAAAGTGCCCGGTAGGTAAGTGGTTAATCTTCTTTTGGCATAAGAAACCAAATAATGTTTGCTTGCTAAAAAAAAAAAAAAAAAAAAAAGAGGAAATAAAATGATACAAACCTGCAGCGGTAGATAAAAGAGCAAAACTCTCATGATCAGATGGAGTGATATTTGTGAGGAGCGGTCCACTTCTAAAAAACACATGCCGTACGGATCATTTGCAGTCTGGTGACAAAAGTAGCTTAGATTAAATGCAAAGTTCCTGCCGTGCCATGCACGGGGACAAGGCTCCCTCCAGAACAGGGGACGGCAGGAAGGGCCAGGCAGAAGGAACCCTCCCGTTGGGTTGATCTGTAATTGGATATATGAAGTAGGGAAGGGGATTTGAGGAGAAATCATACGGAGGAGAGAGGAAATAAAACCCGACAGACAGCTTTTCATGGTGCGATGAGGCAGCGAGCTGTCTGCGCAGATAAAAATAATTCACCGCGAGTGGCACGAAAACATGCGGCGCGTTTTACTGCTTGGGAAAAAAAAAAAAAAGTAATCCGTTGCTCAGGTAACTTAGGAATCACACCGACATGATAACTCTCAGAGTCTTTCATAAGTGGAATACTAGACCAGCATCTCATGGAACTACAACTCCCAGCGTGCCTGCTACGGTAGCTAATCGTTAGACATGTGCACCGTCGAAAAATTAGTTTGTTTTCGTTTCATTCGCTTCTTTTTTTTTTTTCCGTTTTTGGGGTCATTCGTTGTGATCGAAATTCGTAAATTCAAAAATTCATTAATTAAAAATTTTGAAAATTCAAAAATTCCTAAATTCGAAAATCCGGAAATTCGGAAGTTCGAATATTCAGAAATTCGAAAATTGAAAAATTCGAAAGAAAATCTGAAAATTCGAAATAATAACTAACTAACTAATAATAACTAACTATTAAATTCTAGGTATTGGAATTTCCTTTCAAATTTGGCTGTTAGTCAACGTAATGAATATGAATTTATCCGAAGTTACGAATTATTCGAAATAACGAATGCCGCATTTAAACAAGTGAAACGGAATGACTTATTATTAATAAGAAATAATAATAATAATAATAATAAAAACTTTTTATTATTACAGTGGAACCTCGGTTTGCGAGTAACGCGGTTAATGAGCGTTTCGCAATACGAGCAGTGTATTTCTAAAATTCCTAACTCGCTTTGCGAGTGTTGTCTCGGAAAAACAAGCAGGATTCAGGCCAAAAGCGGTGTGCAGTACCTCTTTTGGCCTGAGGTGAGAGGCGCCGGAGCCGAGCAGAGTCGAATGTCACCGATCGGCGCCGTTCGGAAATGCACGGAAAGGCCCGAGGACAGTTCGGCTGACCTTGGCAAACCTCGGAAAGGCTCTTGAACGGAGTCTTTCCGAACTTTGCCGAGGTCCACCGAAGTGTCCCTCGGGCCTTTTCGGCCTTTTCCGAGGCTCTCCGGCGCCCCCCGCCTCTGGCCGCATGCGGTATTGCATCCCATTGAAGTCAATGCGGAACAAATTATTTTCGTTTCCATTGACTTCAATGGGAAATCTCACTTTGATATGCGAGTACATTAGATTACGAGCATACTTCTGGAACGGATTATGCTCGTAATCCGAGGTTCCACTGTATTATTGTTACTTATTATTATTAATTAGTTATGTTCCATTCGTTTGCTTCCTCCAAAGTTACCATGGACCTCTTGGCTGCTTCTCTGATGAATGCTCTCCTTGACCGGCCAGTCAGTTTAGGTGGACGGCCATGTCTTGGTAGGTTTGCGATTGTGCCATACTCTTTCCATTTTTGGATAAAGGATCGAACAGTGCTCCGTGAGATGTTCAAAGCTTGGGATATTTAGGCCTGCTTTAAACTTCTCCACAACTTTATCCCTGACCCATCTGATGTGTTCCTTGACCTTAATGATGCTGTTCACTAAGGTTCACTAACAAACCTCTGAGGGCTTCACAGAACAGTTGTATTTATACTGAGACACACAGGTGATGTTTGAAGGCAATTGGTTCCACTAGATTTTATTTAGCCTCTCCCATCCTCTGAAATGCTCTACCCCAATCCGTCCGATTTTCTCCTACTTCAGACGATCCCTGAAAACCCCCACCTAACAACTGTACATTTATCTTCTCAATCAGCACATCACCCACAGTTATTACATCTTGTATCTCTTGACCTTCCCTCTTAGATTGTAAGCTCTAAGGAGCAGGGCCCTCTGATTCCTACTGTATTAAAGTGTATTGTATTTGTACTGTCTACCCTCAAGTTGTAAAGCGCTATGTAAACTGTTGGCGCTATATAAACCCTGTATTATAATAATAATAATAATAATAATAATTTAGGGCTATCAAGAGTAAAGGGGACTGGATACAAATGCACGCCACACACTTTTTATATATTTATTTGTAAAAAAAATGTAAAAACCATTTATCATTTTCCTTTCACTTTGTGTTGGTCTAGCACATAAAATCCCAATAAAATACAATTACGTATTTGGTTGTAACATGACAAAATGTGGAAAATTTCAAGGGGTATGAATACTTTTTCAAGGCACTGTATGCGCCCGCTCGGTGTTAAGGGCCACCCATATAGCAGCCGCATATATGCATACGGCCGGCATCTAGGGGTTAAAGGAGCACCTCGCACAAAAAAAATGGACCCCTTCAAAAAATTAATACCAGACTCTTCATCTGAGTATGCAGCCTGGCTGGTCAGAAAAGAAAGGGGTGCAAGCATGTGCCACCTCCCCTCCTCAAACCATACCAGGCTACATGTTCTCAACATGGGGGATGCCTTGTCCCAGTGTTGATGAGGTTGATGAGGACAAGGGCCTCTTCCCCACAACCCTGGCCGGTAGTTGTGGGTGTCTGTTGGCGAGGGTCTTATTATTAATGGTCCTCCTCAAAAAATGAATACCAGACTCTTAATCTGAGTATGCAACCTGGCTGGTCAGGAAAGAAAGGGGTGTAAGCATGTGCCACCCCCTCTCCTCAAACCATACCAGGCTACATGTTCTCAACATGGAGGATGCCTTGTCAGAGTGTTGATGAGCTTGATGAGGATAAGGGCCCCTTCCCCACAACCCTGGCCGCTGGTCATGGGGGTCTGTGGGCGAGGGTCTTATCAGAATCTGGAAGCCACATTAATAATAAGGGAGCCGCCAGATATCACCTCCCCCAGGTGGATGTGTAATTCTCTCGTCAAAAAAAAAAAAAAAAGTCACCTAGAAAAAGACCCACAAAGATTTGACAAGTCCTTTATTAGAAAAAAAAATCCCCAAAAAAGCCCCACGTAAATCAATCATTAAGATGCCCGCCGTCTGCCAACCTGCCAAAAAAAACAAAAAAACAACAACCCTGTGCGCACAACCGATCCCGATGTTACCTATGTTCTGTAAAATTCTAAAGGGGTTATTGGTGGAGTAACCTGCAGAATATATCAATATGTCAGGAGAGATGAGATGGAACATTGCTCTGCAGATCTCTACAGAGGTTGGTGATGGAATAATCTTCAGATTATACCCTCAGTATTGTGAACAAATAGTTACAGATAATAGGGATCCAATTCTGGGTGGAGTGGCAGAGGTCTCCCTTGTCATCTCAGTCTGTAATGTTCTTCCATCTTATTATATGAAGTGCGTCTCTCCGGTACTCAATGGCACTCACAAGGCTCTTAGAAGGGTCTCTCGAGGAGCGCGGCCAGCCTACGTATCTCACTCTGTACTTTGGGCCAACTATGGGAAACATCTTATCATAAAGTACATGTCAGAGTTCAGAAGGATACATTGTTTCAAGTGGGGCTCTCTATCTACCATCACCTTTCACCAGACACAACCAATAATTCCCAGATGTCACTGGCACAGCTCCCTCTACTGGTGCTTCCAAAATAAATAATAAACTTGCAACAATAAAAGAAAGTGCTGGACAGAAAAGCAGCTAAAAGTGACCGCTGTCCCCTCAAATAACCACAAAATAAAATTAAAAACAAAAAGCCCCCCAATAATAGGAATAAAAAAAAGGCAGCAATTGATTGCCCAAACAGCTACCAATAAAACTTAAAGTGCATTTAAATAACCGACCTTAATCTCTCCTTATGCAGTTTGTCTCTATCCTTTGCCTGGGGCGTCTTCCAGTTCACTGAATTATGGGATGTACAGTATTTATAGAAAGAAAATTCACAGAGCTATTTGTCCTGTGAAACTACGTGTTTGTTTGCCCTTTGCAAAGGGGAGCAGAATCACATTTTATCAGGCTATATTGTCCCCAAGTTGAATGTTTTTCATAGAGTGACTCAGGTACATACTGCAGTACGGCCACTAGATGGAGGCAATGATCATAGAAAAAAAGTATTTCCGATGATCACCAGCCCCGTCTAGTGTCCAAAATGTGGTATTTTCCTGATTTCTGATTTTCCTTTGTTCTGTATGAATGAAAATCATTCGACCTGAAGAGAATATAGGGTTAAAACATTCCCTTTTGCTCCTATTTACAGACACTGAATGAACATGCAGTTTTACAGGAAAAATAGCATTTTTTTATACATGTTGTATTTCTGATTTATTGCCTAAAGACAATTTCATCCTTTAAATCTAATATATATTTTTGAGATGATCCTTAGGTGCACCAAAAATAGATTGGTGTGCTTTTTATTTAAGATATAATTCTAATAAACGTGTTTGCTTGTATGGAGGAACATTATCGTTTCATACCATCTATTTATCTGTCTGTCTATTTGTCTGTCTGTCTATTTGTCTGTCTATTTGTCTGTCTGTCTATTTGTCTCTCTGTCTATTTGTCTGTCGTCTATCTATTTGTCTGTCTGTCTGTCTGTCTATTTGTCTGTCTGTCTGTCTGTCTGTCTGTCTATTTGTCTGCCTGTCTATTTGTCTGTCTGTCTGTCTATTTGTCCATCTATTTGTCTGTATGTCTATTTGTCTGTCTATTTGTCTGTCTGTCTATTTGTCTGTCTGTCTATTTGTCTGTCTATTTGTCTGTCTGTCTATTTGTCTGTCTGTCTATTTGTCTGTCTGTCTGTCTGTCTATTTGTCTGTCTGTCTGTCTATTTGTCTGCCTGTCTATTTGTCTGTCTGTCTATCTGTCTATTTGTTTGTCTGTCTGTCTGCCTGTCTATTTGTTTGTCTGTCTGTCCGTCTGTCTGTCTATTTGTCTGTCTGTTTATTTGCCTGTCTGTCTGTCTATTTGTCTGTCTGTCTGTCTATTTGTCTGTCTGTCTGTCTGCCTGTCTATTTGTCTGTCTGTCTGTCTATTTGTCTGTCTGTCTATTTGTCTGTCTGTCTATTTGTCTGTCTGTCTGTCTATTTGTTTGTCTGTCTGTTTGTCTGTCTATTTGTCTATTTGTCTGTCTGTCTGTCTGTCTGTCTATTTGTCTGTCTGTCTGTCTATTTGTCTGTCTATTTGTCTGTCTGTCTATTTGTCTGTCGTCTATCTATTTGTCTGTCGTCTATCTATTTGTCTGTCTATTTGTCTGTCTGTCTGTCTATTTGTCTGCCTGTCTATTTGTCTGTCTGTCTGTCTATTTGTCTATCTATTTGTCTGTCTGTCTATTTGTCTGTCTGTCTGTCTGTCTATTTGTCTGTCTATTTGTCTGTCTGTCTGTCTATTTGTCTGTCTGTCTGTCTATTTGTCTGCCTGTCTATTTGTCTGTCTGTCTGTCTATTTGTCTGTCTGTCTGTCTATTTGTTTGTCTGTCTGTCTGCCTGTCTATTTGTCTGTCTGTCTGTCTATTTGTCTGTCTGTCTGTCTATTTGTTTGTCTGTCTGTCTGTCTGCCTGTCTATTTGTTTGTCTGTCTGTCTGTCTATTTGTCTGTCTGTCTGTCTACCTGTCTATTTGTCTGTCTGTCTATTTGTCTGTCTGTCTGTCCATTAGTCTGTCTGTCTATCTGTCTGTCTATTTGCCTGTCTGTCTGTCTATTTGTCTGTCTATTTGTCTGTCTATTTGTCTGTCTGTTTATTTGCCTGTCTGTCTGTCTATTTGTCTGTCTGTCTATTTGTCTGTCTGTCTGTCTATTTGTCTGTCTGTCTGTCTATTTGTCTGTCTGTCTGTCTGCCTGTCTATTTGTCTGTCTGTCTGTCTATTTGTTTGTCTGTCTGTCTGCCTGTCTATTTGTCTGTCTGTTTATCTGCCTGTCTGTCTGTCTATTTGTCTGTCTGTCTGTCTGCCTGTCTATTTGTCTGTCTGTCTGTCTATTTGCCTGTCTGTCTGTCTGTCTGTCTATTTGTCTGTCTGTCTATTTGTCTGTCTGTCTGTCTATTTGTTTGTCTGTCTGTTTGTCTGTCTATTTGTCTGTCTATTTGTCTGTCTGTCTATTTGTCTGTCTGTCTGCCTGTTTATTTGTCTGTGTGTCTATTTGTCTGTCTGTCTATTTGTCTGTCTGTCTGTCTGTCTGTCTATTTGTCTGACTGTCTGTCTGTCTGTCTGTCTATTTGTCTGTCTGCCTGTTTATGTGTCTATTTGTCTGTCTGCCTGTTTATTTGTCTGTCTGTCTAATTGTCTGTCTGTCTATTTATCTGTCTGTCTGTCTATTTCTCTGTCTATTTGTCTGTCTATTTGCCTGTCTATCTGTCTATCTATCTGTCTATATGTCTGCTTATTTGTCTGCCTGTCTATTTGTCTGTCTGTCTATTTTTCTGCCTGTCTATTTGTCTGTCTATTTGTCTGTCTGTCTGTCTATTTGTCTGTCTGGTTGTCTGTCTGTCTATTTGTTTGTCTGTCTATTTGTCTGTCTGTCTATTTGTCTGTCTGTCTGTCTATTTGTTTGTCTGTCTGTCTGCCTGTCTATTTGTCTGTCTGTCTGTCTATTTGTCTGTCTGTCTGTCTATTTGTTTGTCTGTCTGTCTGTCTGCCTGTCTATTTGTTTGTCTGTCTGTCTGTCTATTTGTCTGTCTGTCTGTCTACCTGTCTATTTGTCTGTCTGTCTATTTGTCTGTCTGTCTGTCCATTAGTCTGTCTGTCTATCTGTCTGTCTATTTGCCTGTCTGTCTGTCTATTTGTCTGTCTGTCTGTCTGTCTATTTGTCTGTCTGTCTGTCTGTCTATTTGTCTGTCTGTTTATTTGCCTGTCTGTCTGTCTATTTGTCTGTCTGTCTATTTGTCTGTCTGTCTGTCTATTTGTCTGTCTGTCTGTCTATTTGTCTGTCTGTCTGTCTGCCTGTCTATTTGTCTGTCTGTCTGTCTATTTGCCTGTCTGTCTGTCTGTCTGTCTATTTGTCTGTCTGTCTATTTGTCTGTCTGTCTGTCTATTTGTTTGTCTGTCTGTTTGTCTGTCTATTTGTCTGTCTATTTGTCTGTCTGTCTATTTGTCTGTCTGTCTGCCTGTTTATTTGTCTGTGTGTCTATTTGTCTGTCTGTCTATTTGTCTGTCTGTCTGTCTGTCTGTCTATTTGTCTGACTGTCTGTCTGTCTGTCTGTCTATTTGTCTGTCTGCCTGTTTATGTGTCTATTTGTCTGTCTGCCTGTTTATTTGTCTGTCTGTCTAATTGTCTGTCTGTCTATTTATCTGTCTGTCTGTCTATTTCTCTGTCTATTTGTCTGTCTATTTGCCTGTCTGTCTGTCTATTTGTCTGTCTGGTTGTCTGTCTGTCTATTTGTTTGTCTGTCTATTTGTCTGTCTATCTATTTGTCTGTCTGTCTGTCTATTTGTCTGTCTATTTATTTGTCTGTCTGTCTGTCTGTCTATTTATTTGTCTGTCTGTCTGCCTGTCTGTCTGTCTATCTGTCTGTCTATTTGTCTGTCTGTCTATTTGTCTGTCTGTCTATTTATTTGTCTGTCTGTCTGCCTGTCTAATTGTCTGTCTTTCTGTCTGTCTGCCTGTCTATCTGTCTGCCTGTCTATTTGTCTGTCTGTCTGTCTGTTTATTTGTCTGTCTGTCTGTCTATTTGTCTGTCTGTCTATTTGTCTGTCTGTCTATTTGTCTGCCTGTTTATTTGTCTGTCTGTCTGCCTGTTTATTTGTCTGTCTGTCTGCCTGTCTATTTGTCTGTCTATTTGTCTGTCTGTCTGTCTATTTGTCTATCTGTCTATTTGTCTGTCTGTCTATCTGTCTATTTGCCTGTCTATCTGTCTGTCTGTCTGTATATTTGTCTATTTGTCTGTCTGTCTGCCTGTTTATTTGTCTGTCTGTCTGTCTGTCTATTTATCTGTCTGTCTGTCTGTCTATTTGTCTGTCTATTTGTCTGTCTGTCTGTCTATTTGTCTGTCTGTCTATTTGTCTGTCTGGCTGTCTGTCTGTCTATTTGTCTGTCTGTCTATTTGTCTGTCTGTCTATTTGTCTGTCTCTCTATTTATTTGTCTGTCTGTCTATTTGTCTGTCTGTCTGCCTGTTTATTTGTCTGTCTGTCTGTCTATTTGTCTGTTTGTCTGTCTGTCTATTTGTCTGTTTGTCTGTCTGTTTATTCGTCTGTCTGTCTATTTGTCCGTCTATTTGTCTGTCTATCTGTTTATTTGTCTGTCTGTCTGTCTATTTGTCTGTCTGTCTATCTGTCTATTTGCCTGTCTGTCTATCTGTCTGTTTGTCTATTTGTCTGTCTGTCTATTTGTCTGTCATCTGTCTATTTGTCTGTCATCTGTCTATTTGTCTGTCTGTCTGTCTATTTGTCTGTCTGTCTATTTGTCTGTCTGTCTGTCTGTCTATTTGTCCGTCTATCTGTCTATTTGTCTGCCTGTCTATTTGTCTATCTGTTTGTCTGTCTACTTGTCTATCTGTCTGTCTATTTGCCTGTCTGTCTGTCTATTTGCCTGTCTGTCTGTCTGTCTGTCTATTTGTCTGTCTGTCTATTTGTCTGTCTATTTGTCTGTCTATTTGTCTGTCTGTCTGCCTGTCTACTTGTCTATCTGTCTGTCTATTTGCCTGTCTGTCTGTCTATTTGCCTGTCTGTCTGCCTGTTTATTTGTCTGTCTGTCTGCCTGTTTATTTGTCTGTCTGTCTGCCTGTCTATGTGTCTGTCTATCTGTCTATTTGTCTGTCTGTCTATCTGTCTATTTGCCTGTCTATCTGTCTGTCTGTCTGTATATTTGTCTATTTGTCTATTTGTCTGTCTATTTGTCTGTCTGTCTGTCTATTTGTCTGTCTGTCTATTTGTCTGTCTGTCCGTCTGTCTGTCTATTTGTCTGTCTGTTTATTTGCCTGTCTGTCTGTCTATTTGTCTGTCTGTCTGTCTATTTGTCTGTCTGTCTGTCTGCCTGTCTATTTGTCTGTCTGTCTGTCTATTTGTCTGTCTGTCTATTTGTCTGTCTGTCTATTTGTCTGTCTGTCTGTCTATTTGTTTGTCTGTCTGTTTGTCTGTCTATTTGTCTATTTGTCTGTCTGTCTGTCTGTATGTCTGTCTGTCTGTCTGTCTATTTGTCTGTCTGTCTGTCTATTTGTCTGTCTATTTGTCTGTCTGTCTATTTGTCTGTCGTCTATCTATTTGTCTGTCGTCTATCTATTTGTCTGTCTATTTGTCTGTCTGTCTGTCTATTTGTCTGCCTGTCTATTTGTCTGTCTGTCTGTCTATTTGTCTATCTATTTGTCTGTCTGTCTATTTGTCTGTCTGTCTGTCTGTCTATTTGTCTGTCTATTTGTCTGTCTGTCTGTCTATTTGTCTGTCTGTCTGTCTATTTGTCTGTCTATTTGTCTGTCTGTCTGTCTATTTGTCTGTCTGTCTGTCTATTTGTCTGCCTGTCTATTTGTCTGTCTGTCTGTCTATTTGTCTGTCTGTCTGTCTATTTGTTTGTCTGTCTGTCTGCCTGTCTATTTGTCTGTCTGTCTGTCTATTTGTCTGTCTGTCTGTCTATTTGTTTGTCTGTCTGTCTGCTTGTCTATTTGTTTGTCTGTCTGTCTGTCTATTTGTCTGTCTGTCTGTCTACCTGTCTATTTGTCTGTCTGTCTATTTGTCTGTCTGTCTGTCCATTAGTCTGTCTGTCTATCTGTCTGTCTATTTGCCTGTCTGTCTGTCTATTTGTCTGTCTGTCTGCCTGTCTATTTGTTTGTCTGTCTGTCTGTCTGTCTGTCTATTTGTCTGTCTATTTGTCTGTCTGTTTATTTGCCTGTCTGTCTGTCTATTTGTCTGTCTGTCTATTTGTCTGTCTGTCTGTCTATTTGTCTGTCTGTCTGTCTATTTGTCTGTCTGTCTGTCTATTAGTCTGTCTGTCTATCTGCCTGTCTATTTGTCTGTCTGTCTGTCTATTTGCCTGTCTGTCTGTCTATTTGTCTGTCTGTCTGTCTATTTGTTTGTCTGTCTGTCTGCCTGTCTATTTGTCTGTCTGTTTATCTGCCTGTCTGTCTGTCTATTTGTCTGTCTGTCTGTCTGCCTGTCTATTTGTCTGTCTGTCTGTCTGTCTGTCTGTCTATTTGTCTGTCTGTCTATTTGTTTGTCTGTCTGTTTGTCTGTCTATTTGTCTGTCTATTTGTCTGTCTGTCTATTTGTCTGTCTGTCTATTTGTCTGTCTGTCTGCCTGTTTATTTGTCTGTGTGTCTATTTGTCTGTCTGTCTATTTGTCTGTCTGTCTATTTGTCTGACTGTCTGTCTGTCTGTCTGTCTATTTGTCTGTCTGTCTGTCTGTCTGTCTATTTGTCTGACTGTCTGTCTGTCTGTCTGTCTATTTGTCTGTCTGCCTGTTTATGTGTCTATTTGTCTGTCTGCCTGTTTATTTGTCTGTCTGTCTAATTGTCTGTCTGTCTATTTATCTGTCTGTCTGTCTTTTTCTCTGTCTATTTGTCTGTCTATTTGCCTGTCTATCTGTCTATCTATCTGTCTATATGTCTGCTTATTTGTCTGCCTGTCTATTTGTCTGTCTGTCTATTTTTCTGCCTGTCTATTTGTCTGTCTATTTGTCTGTCTGTCTGTCTATTTGTCTGTCTGGTTGTCTGTCTGTCTATTTGTTTGTCTGTCTATTTGTCTGTCTATCTATTTGTCTGTCTGTCTGTCTATTTGTCTGTCTATTTATTTGTCTGTCTGTCTGCCTGTCTGTCTGTCTGTCTGTCTGTCTGTCTGTCTGTCTGTCTATTTGTCTATCTGTCTGTCTATTTGTCTGTCTGTCTATTTGTCTGTCTGTCTATTTATTTGTCTGTCTGTCTGCCTGTCTATCTGTCTGCCTGTCTATTTGTCTGTCTGTCTGTCTGTTTATTTGTCTGTCTGTCTGTCTATTTGTCTGTCTGTCTATTTGTCTGCCTGTTTATTTGTCTGTCTGTCTGCCTGTTTATTTGTCTGTCTGTCTGCCTGTCTATTTGTCTGTCTATTTGTCTGTCTGTCTGTCTATTTGTCTGTCTGTCTATTTGTCTGTCTGTCTATCTGTCTATTTGCCTGTCTATCTGTCTGTCTGTCTGTATATTTGTCTATTTGTCTGTCTATTTGTCTGTCTGTCTGCCTGTTTATTTGTCTGTCTGTCTGTCTGTCTATTTATCTGTCTGTCTGTCTGTCTATTTGTCTGTCTATTTGTCTGTCTGTCTGTCTATTTGTCTGTCTGTCTATTTGTCTGTCTGGCTGTCTGTCTGTCTATTTGTCTGTCTGTCTATTTGTCTGTCTCTCTATTTATTTGTCTGTCTGTCTATTTGTCTGTCTGTCTGCCTGTTTATTTGTCTGTCTGTCTGTCTATTTGTCTGTTTGTCTGTCTGTCTATTTGTCTGTTTGTCTGTCTGTTTATTTGTCTGTCTGTCTATTTGTCCGTCTATTTGTCTGTCTATCTGTCTATTTGTCTGTCTGTCTATTTGTCTGTCTGTCTATCTGTCTATTTGCCTGTCTGTCTATCTGTCTGTCTGTTTGTCTATTTGTCTGTCTGTCTATTTGTCTATTTGTCTGTCATCTGTCTATTTGTCTGTCATCTGTCTATTTGTCTGTCTGTCTGTCTGTCTATTTGTCTGTCTGTCTATTTGTCTGTCTGTCTGTCTATTTGTCCGTCTATCTGTCTATTTGTCTGCCTGTCTATTTGTCTATCTGTTTGTCTGTCTACTTGTCTATCTGTCTGTCTATTTGCCTGTCTGTCTGTCTATTTGCCTGTCTGTCTGTCTGTCTGTCTATTTGTCTGTCTGTCTATTTGTCTGTCTATTTGTCTGTCTGTCTGCCTGTCTACTTGTCTATCTGTCTGTCTATTTGCCTGTCTGTCTGTCTATTTGCCTGTCTGTCTGCCTGTTTATTTGTCTGTCTGTCTGCCTGTTTATTTGTCTGTCTGTCTGCCTGTCTATGTGTCTGTCTATCTGTCTATTTGTCTGTCTGTCTATCTGTCTATTTGCCTGTCTATCTGTCTGTCTGTCTGTATATTTGTCTATTTGTCTATTTGTCTGTCTATTTGTCTGTCTGTCTGTCTATTTGTCTGTCTGTCTATTTGTCTGTCTGTCCGTCTGTCTGTCTATTTGTCTGTCTGTTTATTTGCCTGTCTGTCTGTCTATTTGTCTGTCTGTCTGTCTATTTGTCTGTCTGTCTGTCTGCCTGTCTATTTGTCTGTCTGTCTGTCTGTCTATTTGTCTGTCTGTCTATTTGTCTGTCTGTCTATTTGTCTGTCTGTCTGTCTATTTGTTTGTCTGTCTGTTTGTCTGTCTATTTGTCTATTTGTCTGTCTGTCTGTCTGTATGTCTGTCTGTCTATTTGTCTGTCTGTCTGTCTATTTGTCTGTCTATTTGTCTGTCTGTCTATTTGTCTGTCGTCTATCTATTTGTCTGTCGTCTATCTATTTGTCTGTCTATTTGTCTGTCTGTCTGTCTATTTGTCTGCCTGTCTATTTGTCTGTCTGTCTGTCTATTTGTCTATCTATTTGTCTGTCTGTCTATTTGTCTGTCTGTCTGTCTGTCTATTTGTCTGTCTATTTGTCTGTCTGTCTGTCTATTTGTCTGTCTGTCTGTCTATTTGTCTGCCTGTCTATTTGTCTGTCTGTCTGTCTATTTGTCTGTCTGTCTGTCTATTTGTTTGTCTGTCTGTCTGCCTGTCTATTTGTCTGTCTGTCTGTCTATTTGTCTGTCTGTCTGTCTATTTGTTTGTCTGTCTGTCTGCCTGTCTATTTGTTTGTCTGTCTGTCTGTCTATTTGTCTGTCTGTCTGTCTACCTGTCTATTTGTCTGTCTGTCTATTTGTCTGTCTGTCTGTCCATTAGTCTGTCTGTCTATCTGTCTGTCTATTTGCCTGTCTGTCTGTCTGTCTATTTGTCTGTCTGTCTGCCTGTCTATTTGTTTGTCTGTCTGTCTGTCTGTCTGTCTATTTGTCTGTCTATTTGTCTGTCTGTTTATTTGCCTGTCTGTCTGTCTATTTGTCTGTCTGTCTATTTGTCTGTCTGTCTGTCTATTTGTCTGTCTGTCTGTCTGTCTATTTGTCTGTCTGTCTGTCTATTAGTCTGTCTGTCTATCTGCCTGTCTATTTGTCTGTCTGTCTGTCTATTTGCCTGTCTGTCTGTCTATTTGTCTGTCTGTCTGTCTATTTGTTTGTCTGTCTGTCTGCCTGTCTATTTGTCTGTCTGTTTATCTGCCTGTCTGTCTGTCTATTTGTCTGTCTGTCTGTCTGCCTGTCTATTTGTCTGTCTGTCTGTCTATTTGCCTGTCTGTCTGTCTGTCTGTCTATTTGTCTGTCTGTCTATTTGTCTGTCTGTCTATTTGTTTGTCTGTCTGTTTGTCTGTCTGTTTGTCTGTCTATTTGTCTGTCTATTTGTCTGTCTGTCTATTTGTCTGTCTGTCTATTTGTCTGTCTGTCTGCCTGTTTATTTGTCTGTGTGTCTATTTGTCTGTCTGTCTATTTGTCTGTCTGTCTGTCTGTCTGTCTATTTGTCTGACTGTCTGTCTGTCTGTCTATTTGTCTGTCTGTCTGTCTGTCTGTCTATTTGTCTGTCTGCCTGTTTATGTGTCTATTTGTCTGTCTGCCTGTTTATTTGTCTGTCTGTCTAATTGTCTGTCTGTCTATTTATCTGTCTGTCTGTCTTTTTCTCTGTCTATTTGTCTGTCTATTTGCCTGTCTATCTGTCTATCTATCTGTCTATATGTCTGCTTATTTGTCTGCCTGTCTATTTGTCTGTCTGTCTATTTTTCTGCCTGTCTATTTGTCTGTCTATTTGTCTGTCTGTCTGTCTATTTGTCTGTCTGGTTGTCTGTCTGTCTATTTGTTTGTCTGTCTATTTGTCTGTCTATCTATTTGTCTGTCTGTCTGTCTATTTGTCTGTCTATTTATTTGTCTGTCTGTCTGTCTGTCTATTTATTTGTCTGTCTGTCTGTCTGTCTGTCTGTCTGTCTGTCTGTCTGTCTATTTGTCTATCTGTCTGTCTATTTGTCTGTCTGTCTATTTGTCTGTCTGTCTATTTATTTGTCTGTCTGTCTGCCTGTCTAATTGTCTGTCTTTCTGTCTGTCTGCCTGTCTATCTGTCTGCCTGTCTATTTGTCTGTCTGTCTGTCTGTTTATTTGTCTGTCTGTCTGTCTATTTGTCTGTTTATTTGCCTGTCTGTCTGTCTATTTGTCTGCCTGTCTATTTGTCTATCTGTCTGTCTATTTGTCTGCCTGTTTATTTGTCTGTCTGTCTGCCTGTTTATTTGTCTGTCTGTCTGCCTGTCTATTTGTCTGTCTATTTGTCTGTCTGTCTGTCTATTTGTCTGTCTGTCTATTTGTCTGTCTGTCTATCTGTCTATTTGCCTGTCTATCTGTCTGTCTGTCTGTATATTTGTCTATTTGTCTGTCTATTTGTCTGTCTGTCTGCCTGTTTATTTGTCTGTCTGTCTATTTATCTGTCTGTCTGTCTGTCTATTTGTCTGTCTATTTGTCTGTCTGTCTGTCTATTTGTCTGTCTGTCTATTTGTCTGTCTGGCTGTCTGTCTGTCTATTTGTCTGTCTGTCTATTTGTCTGTCTCTCTATTTATTTGTCTGTCTGTCTATTTGTCTGTCTGTCTGCCTGTTTATTTGTCTGTCTGTCTGTCTATTTGTCTGTTTGTCTGTCTGTTTATTTGTCTATCTGTCTATTTGTCCGTCTATTTGTCTGTCTATCTGTCTATTTGTCTGTCTGTCTATTTGTCTGTCTGTCTATCTGTCTATTTGCCTGTCTGTCTATCTGTCTGTCTGTTTGTCTATTTGTCTGTCTGTCTATTTGTCTATTTGTCTGTCATCTGTCTATTTGTCTGTCATCTGTCTATTTGTCTGTCTGTCTGTCTGTCTATTTGTCTGTCTGTCTATTTGTCTGTCTGTCTGTCTATTTGTCCGTCTATCTGTCTATTTGTCTGCCTGCCTATTTGTCTATCTGTTTGTCTGTCTACTTGTCTATCTGTCTGTCTATTTGCCTGTCTGTCTGTCTATTTGCCTGTCTGTCTGTCTGTCTGTCTATTTGTCTGTCTGTCTATTTGTCTGTCTATTTGTCTGTCTGTCTGCCTGTCTACTTGTCTATCTGTCTGTCTATTTGCCTGTCTGTCTGTCTATTTGCCTGTCTGTCTGCCTGTTTATTTGTCTGTCTGTCTGCCTGTTTATTTGTCTGTCTGTCTGCCTGTCTATGTGTCTGTCTATCTGTCTATTTGTCTGTCTGTCTATCTGTCTATTTGCCTGTCTATCTGTCTGTCTGTCTGTATATTTGTCTATTTGTCTATTTGTCTGTCTATTTGTCTGTCTATTTGTCTGTCTGTCTGTCTATTTGTCTGTCTGTCTATTTGTCTGTCTGGCTGTCTGTCTGTCTATTTGTCTGTCTGTCTTTTTGTCTGTCTGGCTGTCTGTCTGTCTATTTGTCTGTCTGTCTATTTGTCTGTCTGTCTATTTGTCTGTCTGTCTATTTGTCTGTCTGGCTGTCTGTCTGTCTATTTGTCTGCCTGTCTATTTGTCTGTCTGTCTGCCTGTTTATTTGTCTGTCTGTCTGTCTATTTGTCTGTTTGTCTGTCTGTCTATTTGTCTGTTTGTCTGTCTGTCTATTTGTCTGTTTGTCTGTCTGTTTATTTGTCTGTCTGTCTATCTGTCTATTTGCCTGTCTGTCTATCTGTCTGTCTGTTTGTCTATTTGTCTATTTGTCTGTCATCTGTCTATTTGTCTGTCATCTGTCTATTTGTCTGTCTGTCTATTTGTCTGTCTGTCTATTTGTCTGTTTGTCTGCCTGTCTACTTGTCTATCTGTCTGTCTATTTGCCTGTCTGTCTGTCTGTCTATTTGTCTGTCTATTTGTCTGTCTTTCTGTCTATCTATCTATCTATCTATCTATCTATCTATCTATCTATCTATCTATCTATCTATCTATCTATCTATCTATCTATCTATCTATCTATCTATCTATCTATCTATCTATCTATCTATCTATCTATCTATCTATCTATTTATCTATCGCCCCTTGAGAGATAACTAAAGAAAAAAAAGAATCTAGGCAATAGTTACCATTAATACAGAGATTTCCCCTGTAGTACTTATTTTATGTCACTAGATGTCCTCAGTCTGATGGCCAGCATCATTCAACCCACTGCCCAAGTTGTCCCGGATGAGCCCCCAACTTGTGACTGGACAGTAAAAAAGAAGCAGCACAGTGATGAGCTGATCTCTCTGTCACTCTGCCCTCTCCTCCTGTCAGCATACTTCTCGCCATCGCATGAACTGATTTGCTTCTTGTGTTGATTCTCCTTCTTTCATACTGAGCCCTGCTGTACAGAGACTGCAAGAGGCTTATAACAGGTCAAATTCAGATAAGTACATTGCTTGCATGTATCAGCAGCTTGCAGAGTTTCCCTTTAAAGTTCACTGCCAATCGTCTCTTTGAAAATTGGCCAAGGCGTCCCCACCCCCGCTTCAATGGGTCTCCGGGGGTAAAAATGCGGCAACTACTGGAGTTACCTAGAAATCTGTGCGATTAGTGAAAATAAGCTATAATTTAATATTGGTCTTAGCTGCAACCTCTTGATCGAATGTCCCTCACCCAACAGGTTGTTATAGTTGGCTCGGTCGGCGTACGGAATTGCAAGCGGCGGTTCTATTTTATCTTCGGCGCTGGAAGTCATAAGGACCGGTTGTTACTGAAACGAGGTGTCAAAGATCAAATACCAGCTGAAGTATCTCTCATTTATTGGCCGTTATTAACCCCCCCCGCCCCCCTCCCCCGCCTCTTTACGTCTTTTATATTTTTTTCTGCCCAGACGGCTTTGGCACGGCCTTAAAAATACAATAATGTTAAACAAAAGGAATGTCAGAAGGTGATCTCATCCGGACGCATGAAAGCGAGAAAATCCACGGCGAGCGGGTCTTGAAGTGAAGCCAAGTCAACCTGATTTCTGAATTCCATCTCTCACCCGGCAGGCGGACAGACGTGGTGTCACTCCCTCGCGCCATGTAGAAAAACTTTCACGACAGGCCTTCCCCCCCCCCCTAATGGAGAGATGATGAGGATGCAGAGACCTGTCCACAGCTGAGGACATTGTTTAATGAATTGTATTAAAGTATGTGTAAACCTAAGGAGTAAAAGTTGGTTTAAAGTGTATCTAGGACATGGTTAGGAGGAAATGGTTAAAGTCAGTTTTTATTTCCTATGAGCATCAGCTCCACCAAGTGGCCATAAGTGGTGAATAATCCCCGAATGTGTCTAATACAGTGTTTCTCAACTCCGGTCCTCAAGGCACCCCAACAGGTCATGTTTTCAGGCTACCCATTATTTTGCACAGGTGATTTGATCAGTTTCACTGCCTTGGTAATTACCACAGCCGTTTCATCTGAGGGAAATCCTGAACACATGACCTGTTGGGGGCGCCTTGAGGACTGGATTTGAGAAACGCTGGTCTAATGCCTTTCATTTCCTATGATAATCATCTCCACCTAGTGGCCATAAATAGTGAATAACCCCCATAATGTCTAAAATATGTTTAGTTTCCTACGATTATCAGCTCCCCCTACTGGCTGTAAGTGGTTTATAATGCCCGTAATGTGTCTAATATATTTCATTTCATATGATCGTCCTATCCACCTAGTTGCCATAGTTGGTGAATCATTCTTGTTATGTGTCTAATATGTTTAATTTCCTATGATTATCAGCTCCACCTAGTGGCCATAAATGGTGAATAATCCCCATAATGTGCCTTATATGTTTAATTCTTATGATCATCAGCTTCATGTAGCGCCCATAAGTGGGGAAAAATTCCCATAATATGTCTAATATGTTTAATTTCCTATGATCATCAGCTCCACCTAGTGGTTATAGGTGGTGCATAATCCCCATAATGTGTCTAATATGTTTAATTCACTATAATAATCATCAACTAGTGGACATAAGCAATGAATAATCCCCATAATGTGTCTAATGTGTTTAATTCTTATGATCATCAGCTCCACCTAGTGGCTATAAGTGGTGAATAACACGCATAATTTGTCTAATATGTTTAATTTCCTTTGAGCATCAGCTCCACCAAGTGGCCATAAGTGGTGAATAATCCCCAAATGTGTCTAATACAGTATTTCTCAACTCCGGTCCTCAAGGCGCCCCAACAGGTCATGTTTTCAGGCTCTCCATTATTTTGCACAGGTGATTTGATCAGTTTCACTGCCTTGGTGATTACCACAGCCGTTTCATCTGAGGGAAATCCTGAACACATGACCTGTTGGGGGCGCCTTGAGGACTGGAGTTGAGAAACGCTGGTCTAATGCCTTTCATTTCCTATGATAATCATCTCCACCTAGTGGCCATAAATAGTGAATAACCCCCATAATGTCTATAATATGTTTAGTTTCCTACGATTATCAGCTCCCCCTACTGGCTATAAATGGTGTATAATGCCCGTAATGTGTCTAATATATTTCATTTCATATGATCGTCATATCCACCTAGTTGCCATAGTTGGTGAATCATTCTTGTTATGTGTCTAATATGTTTAATTTCCTATGATCATCAGCTCCACCTAGTGACCATAAATGGTGAATAATCCCCATAATGTGCCTTATATGTTTAATTCTTATGATCATCAGCTTCATGTAGCGCCCATAAGTGGGGAAAAATTCCCATAATATGTCTAATATGTTTAATTTCCTATGATCATCAGCTCCACCTAGTGGTTATAGGTGGTGCATAATCCCCATAATGTGTCTAATATGTTTAATTCACTATAATAATCATCAACTAGTGGACATAAGCAATGAATAATCCCCATAATGTGTCTAATGTGTTTAATTCTTATGATCATCAGCTCCACCTAGTGGCTATAAGTGGTGAATAACACGCATAATTTGTCTAATATGTTTAATTTCCTTTGAGCATCAGCTCCACCTAGTGGCCATAAATAGTGAATAACCCCCATAATGTCTATAATATGTTTAGTTTCCTACGATTATCAGCTCCCCCTACTGGCTATAAGTGGTGTATAATGCCCGTAATGTGTCTAATATATTTCATTTCATATGATCGTCATATCCACTTAGTTGCCATAAATGGTGAATAATTCTCGTTATGTGTCTAATATGCTTCATTTCCTATGATTATCAGCTTCACCTAGTGGCCATAAATGGTGAAAAATCCCCATAATGTGCCTTATATGTTTAATTCTTATGATCATCAGCTTCATGTAGCGCCCATAAGTGGGAAAAAATTCCCATAATATGTCTAATATGTTTAATTTCCTATGATCATCAGCTCCACCTAGTGGTTATAGGTGGTGAATAATCCCCATAATGTGTCTAATATATTTCATTCCCTATAATAATCATCAACTAGTGGCCGTAAGCAATGAATAATCCCCATAATGTGTCTAATGTGTTTAATTCTTATGATCATCAGCTCCACCTAGTGGCTATAAGTGGTGAATAACACGCATAATTTGTCTAATATGTTTAATTTCCTATGATCATCAGCACCACCTAGTGGCCATAAATGGTGAACAATCCCCATAATGTGTCTAATATGTTTAATTCTTATGATCATCAGCTCCATGTAGCACCCATAAGTGGGAACAATTCTCATAATGTGTCTAATATGTAATATATAATATGTAATGTGTCATTTCTTATGATCATCAGCTCCACCTAGTGGCTATAAGTGGTTAATAATCCACATCATGTGTCTAAAATGTTTCATTTCCTATGATCATCAGCTCCACGTAGTGGCCATTAATGGTGAATAATCCCCATAATGTGTCTAATATGTTTAATTCCTATGACTGTCAGCTCCGTCATCTAGTAGCCGTAAATGGTCTGATTGAGGTATTTCAGGAAAATACTACACTATGGTCATTAGGTGGAGCTGATCACTATAGGAAATAAACATATTACAAACATTACGGGAATAATCACTTATGGCCACTAGGTGGAGATAATGACCATAGGAAATTAATAATAGACACATAATGGGAATTGTTTGCCGTTTCTGGCCACTAGGTGGAGTTTAAGATTATAGGAATTAAACATATTGGACACATCCTGGGGATTATTCACCACGTATGTCCACTAGGTGGAGCTGATGATCATAGGAAATTAAACATGTTAGACACATTATGGGAATTATTCACCACTTATAGCCACTAGGTGGAGCTGACGATTATAAGAATTAAACATATTAGACGCATTGTGGGGATTAGTCACCATCTATGGTGACTTTTTCCCCACTCATTGGCGCTACATGAAGCTGACGATCATAAGAATTAAACATATTAGACCCATTATGGGGATTATTCACCATTTCTGGCCACTAGGTGGAGCTGATGATCATAGGAAATGAAACATATTAGACACATTATGTGGATTATTCATCACTTATAGGCACTAGGTGGAGCTGATGATCATAAGAAAATGCACATTACATATTAGATATTACATATTAGACATATTATGAGAATTTTTCCCCACTCATGGGCGCTACATGAAGCTGATGATCATAAGAATTAAACATATTAGACACATTATGGGGATTATTCATTGCTTATGGCCGCTAGGTGATGATTATTATAGGGAAGGAAACATATTAGACACATTATGGGAATTATTCACCACCTATAGCCACTAGGTGGAGCTGATGATCATAGGAAATTAAACATATTAGACATATTATGGGAATGTTTCCCCACTCATGGGCGCTACATGAAGCTGACGCTCATAAGAATTAAACATATTAGACACATTATGGGGATTATTTACCATTTATGGCCACTAGGTGGAGCTGATGATCATAGGAAATGAAACATATTAGACAAATTATGCGTGTTATTCACCACTTATAGCCACTAGGTGGAGCTGATGATCATAGGAAATGAAACATATTTGAAACCTTATGGGGATTAGTCACTATTTATGGCCACTAGGTGGAGCTAATGATCATAGGATATGAAACATATTAAACACATTATGGGGATTATTCACCACCTATAACCACTAGGTGGAGCTGATGATCATAGGAAATTAAACATATTAGACATATTATGGGAATTTTTCCCCACTCATGGGCGCTACATGAAGCTGACGATCATAAGAATTAAACCATTTAGACACATTATGGGGATTATTCACCATTTATGGCCACTAGGTGGAGCTGATGATCATAGGTAAATTAAACATATTAGACAAATTATGCGGGATATTCACCAATTATAGCCACTAGGTGGAGCTGATGACCATAGGAAATAGACATATTATGGGAATTTTTCCCCACTCATGGGCACTACATGAAGCTGATGATCATAAAAATTAAACATATTAGACACATTATGGTGATAATTCACCATTTATGGCCACTAGGTGGAGCTGTTGATCACAGAAAATTAAACATATTAGACATATTATGGGAATTTTTCCCCGCTCATGAGTGTTACACGAAGCTGATGATCATAAAAACGAAACATATTCGACACATTTCAGGGATTCTTCGCTATTTATGGCCACTGGGTGGAGCTGATGATCATAGGAAATTAAACATATTAGACACATTATGGGAATTATTCACCACTTATAGCCGCTAGGCGGAGCTAATGATCATAGAAAATAATCATATTAGACACAATATGAAGATTAATAGCGACAGCTGAACAAATACTGAGACAGCGTATTTTTTTTTTTATAAATAAATCTGCAGAGAGAGAGGAGCAGTAAAGACCAATCACTGTGCAGCACTACTAAGGAGGAAGCAGGCCCTGCATATGTAACAGGAAAATGTTGTCCAGTGTACATATATAATTGCAAACTCTAAACTCACGTCGATAAGGTTAT
This sequence comes from Lithobates clamitans, assembly GCA_037952925.1. Classification (NCBI taxonomy): domain Eukaryota; kingdom Metazoa; phylum Chordata; class Amphibia; order Anura; family Ranidae; genus Lithobates; species Lithobates clamitans. The sequence goes on from JBBGZY010002682.1 coordinate 1,099,241, forward strand.
TCTTGTTAAGCTGATCACATTTACACAAGGATCAGATAACAGAACATATTTAAAAAGCCCAGAATCTTCCTGTAATCTGTATCCGGCTTCAATCGCTTTACATTCTTTGCATGAAATTCATCATTCTCTGATTTATGTGACTCCTCTTTGGGTGCCAGAGAGATGAGTGCTTGCCAGGCTTTCCCGGAGACGCACACACCTGCTGGGCCTGGCCAGGAATGATAGCTGTGAATCAGTGGTGAGGAATCCTGGTGAGAGATCTTTGGAGCTCTAATCACGATGGGATGAAGTCCTTGGCCGGGACTGGGGGGGGGGGATATCAGCTCAGGATGTTCTCCTTCTGGAGGAGAACCTAAAAGGAGTTGTAAATCACTTTCCTCCTGGTACAACCAAGACCTGCTCCCCCAGAGGAATCCAGGAGCTGCCCCAGAGCTTAGAGGTGATTACATTTCTATCTTTATATGGCCGATTATAAACCATCAAAGGTCTTCATGAGTCGTAAATTATGAGGAAAATATTCAGCATTGTACTGAGCGAAATACCATAGACTACCAGTCTCCTTTGCTGTAGATGCTCCCTCTACAAGGACGAGCTGTTGGTTTCCAGACTTCCAAGTGGGGGAACAGCTGTGATTGGGAATGAGAAACAGTAGGAGTTTTTGCGTCACCAAATTTTGGTAAAATTATGGCATTTATTAAAGGGCATTGGAGATGATGGGGGAAGACAAAATGAAGTTTGTTTTTTTAGGGCTACAGTAGCGCCTTTCAACAATCCTGGATCTGTTCTTGTGCCAAAAATATGCTAACCCTAAAGCTTGGTGCACACTAGTAGTTTTTTTTTTTTGTTCAACCTAGCGGGGGGATGTTAGTACAGCGATCTCTCCTGCTGTGCTTTTGTGCCCCCCCCCCTCACCTGCTGCTGTACACACAGGCTGAATGTCGGCTGGTTTCTATTGCCAGCGGCAAAAAAATAATGAAAATGATCCCACATTTTTGTCAATTAATGAAAACTATGGCAAAAATCAATACTCATTTTCATCAATGAACAAAAATGAAATGAAAATGTGAGGGAGGGATGTTTAACTCACGTGAACTTCCAGGCTCCTTGGAGCTCTGCCAGTAAAGCCCTGTGGGTGTTTCCTCTCCCAGCTAGTAGGGTAGCCACCTTTGCAGGCTTGGTTGTGTGGCATACTTAGCACTGTGCAGCATTACAGGCCTCCTCAGACCATCCAGAGCACTGTGCAGGCCTCCTTAGACCACCGTCCAGAGCACTGTGTGCATTTCAGGCCTCCTCAAACCATCCAGAGCACTCACTGTGTATTACAGGCCCCCTCAGACCATCCAGAGCACTGTGTGCATTTCAGGCCTCCTCAAACCATCCAGAGCACTCACTGTGTATTGCAGGCCCCCTCAGACCATCCAGAGCACTGTGCAGGCCTCCTTAGACCACCGTCCAGAGCACTGTGTACACTTTAGGCCTCCTCAAACCGTCCAGAGCACTCACTGTGTATTGCAGGCCCCCTCAGACCATCCAGAACACTGTGTGCATTACAGGCCTCCTCAGACCGCCCAGAGCACTGTGCATTACAGGCCTCCTCAGACCGTCCAGAGCACTGTGCAGGCCTCCTTAGACCACCGTCCAGTGCACTGTGTGCATTTCAGGCCTCCTCAAACTTTTAACCCTAACCCTATTGCTAAGACTAATCCTGATTCCTACAGGTCACAACTTGCATTCTTTCTGGTTCCATTTTGGGGTTTACTGGGAAAAAGTAATTTACTCTGCTGGTGAACTTCATTCCCTTCTCTTGGTGGACTGGTGAGATTGAGTAAAGGTGTGATCCACTATACCCAGTGACTCCCTGACAATCACCTCTACAGAAAGCCTCAGAGTGCATCTGTGCTATGGCCATGCAAGACAATGCAACAGGTTCACTTTATTACCCCCTCCACAGACACATACTGTGTACTTACCTTCCTTTTCGCCTTTGTCGCTACACTTAGTCTTCAGGAGTAAAAAGAAAGTCCTGTTTAGGCTGTCATTGGAGTCATAGCTAAGGACTTCTTTGTACCAAGAATGAAAAGTGCCTTACCTGAAAATGATAGTCTAGAGAATGTTATTCCATTAAAATTATGCAAAAATATACATTTGTGGTTAGCATGTTTCAGAGGCTCAAGGAGGCCTCCTTCCTGAGTGGCCCAAGGATGGCTTCTTCCTTATATATTCAATAAAGTACACTAAAATATGCAATGAATAATAAAATGCATACAGGTAGGTTATTGCATTATGCATTGCATTTTATTATTATTGCATTTGTCACACATATAGAGTTTTGTTTGAATATTTTAATGGAATAAACATTCTTCAGAACAGAGGTGAGCCATGAATATTCTGGATGGTCTTCAGCTGTTACCCTGCAACCAGAACCCACATTTGTTCCTGTGATCTGCTTACCCATTGCTGACCCAGCCTCTAAACTCGTTTCTGCTCTGCTTTCCTGTTGATCCCAAACCCATGTTCATTTGCTTGTTCATTGATAACTCAACTAGTTTCCAGCTGCGACTCATATCTGCTGACTCTCCAGTGTGACCTTGTCTTAACTATGATTCTGCTGACTTCCAGGTTTGATCTTGGCTTGCCTCTTGTCCACGACTCTGCTGACTTCCAGGTCTAACCTTGGCATGCCTCCTGTCCACGACTCTGCTGACTTCCAGGTTTGACCTTGGCCTGCCTCTTGTCCACAACTCTGCTGACTTCCAGGTCTGACCTTGGCCTGCCTCTTGTTCACCACTCTGTTGACTTCCAGGTGTGACCTTTGTCTGCCTCTTGACCATGGCTCTGTTGACTTCCAAGTTTGACCTTGGCCTGCCTCTTGACCACAACTCTGCTTACTTCCAGGTTTGACCTTGGCCTGCCTATTTTCCACTACTCTGCTTGACTTCCAGGTGTGACCTTGGCCTGCCTCTTGACCACGGCTCTGTTGACTTCCAGATGTGACCTGGGCCTGCCTCTTGATCATGGCTCTGCTGACTTCCATGTTTGACCTTGGCCTACCTCTTGACCACGGCTCTGCTGTCTTCCAGGTTTGACCTGCCTTTTGACCACAACTTTGCCAATTTCCCAGTGTTACCTTGGACTGTCTCTTGACCATAATTTTCCTGTCTCTTGACACAACTCTACTGATTTCCCAGTGTGACCTTGGCCTATCTCTTGACCATTATTTTGATGACTTCTCGTTGTGACTTCGTCTTGCCTTCTGTGTTGCCTGCTGTCTGCTTCCAATTGCTAACTACCGCCTATTTCAGATCATGCTTTTAGCCTGTCATGGATTCCAGTGTTCCTGGCAGCTGCTGTCCAGTCTGCTTCGCCATGATTACTCCTCCTGTGACCTTGCCCCTTGGTGATCTTCCTATCAGTCTACACATGCACCACCAAGGTGGACCTGCTACAATAAGAGAGCTTTTGTGGACTGGACTCTTAGCACCAATGCCACTCTGCGCTCTCATGCCCTGTTCTCCATTCCACTGGACCAGAGGTATAAAGGAAGCCCCCACTACCAGCCAATAACATTTTAGGTATGTCTTTCAATGAATGAAGCAGGGGGGGTGAAAGAAGTGTCAGTATTAAAAGAACAATGAGTAAACTCTAGGGGGTTGGCCTTTTAAGACGGTTGTTCCCATTAGAATACATCACAGGAATGCATATAAATTCTTATGAGGATATAAAAAAAATGTATTTATTAATACATACAGCATATCATATCAAAAGATTAGGGATTGGCCGGGAGGAGAAGCCGGGGAAGACGACCTTTATGGGGTAAGTGTGGACCTGAAGGGCTGCTGGGTGGGCGAGTGAGCGAGCAGGGGGGGGGGTATGTTTTGCCGCCACCCCCCAAAAAATGGAGCACCAGTCGCCACTGTCCTTTATCTCACTATTGGCATGAAGCACAGCCTGTGGGGAGGCATTCTGAGTTCCCAGAGCACTAATTTGGAAAGCTGACCTGACGTGACTACACCCCGGGGTGCCTGCTAGAACATTCCATTAGCGATTTAGAGACTTCAGGTACACTTTATAGTTTATTTCTGAAATGATATTCCGTTCCATGTCCAAAAGCCTTTGGGGATTCTTTATTACCGGCCGTGATGACTGAAGCAAAGCACACAGGCAAATTAATCCAATTTAAAAATCAAAGTGAAAAGTTTTGTCAAAGCGCCGGACATTTTTTTTTTTTTCTGTTGGTTTTTTTCATTGCCAAGTTTTGAATTCTTTTCTTTGAGGAGTATTTTTTTTTTCTCTCTGTCGGGTTCCTCTTGTTAATGAATCTATACATGACTATCCACATGCTTTCAAGTCTGCTGCAAGCTAATCAGGTTGTATTGAGCCGTCAGCCGAGTTTCATATGTACATATTCAGTCTTTTGATCAAAATCATAATCGCAAGATCTGCTACACGTCACAGGCGTTATCATCACAGCACCTTTCATTAGAGCGCCTTACTTCTTTCGCAATTGGTGCATGATCTGCATCGTATGCCAAACAAATTGCCAGTATTCTGTACCAAGATAACAGATAAGTGACAGTTATTTTTAAATGAATATCCGGTTGGCCAAATAAATCTTTTTCCGCATTTAGCAACACAGGCTACTGAGTGTGCTCAGCAGAGGTGGAAGCTTTTAGTTCCCAGTGGGAACATGATGGCTAACAAAAAAAAAAGTTTATATTACAAGGCCATGGCCAAGAGCTATTGTATGTAGTCCTCGGGTCAAGCCAGGATATGGCAACGCAACAGCACAAAGAGAGGACATCGATCGACGGAAGCAGCTCCGGGCATGGGTTGGCAGGTTGTGAAACCTCTTTTACCGAACTCAACACTCATTCACTGTTCATCAGACCCAGTGGCGGCTGGTGTTTCTTTCTCTTGGGGGGGCGGCAAACAGCCACCTGCCCCCCCCCCCCGGAAGACAGTCGGGACATCAAAGCCCAGCTTTTCTTCCTCCTCCTGTGGTGTGAATCATGGCAGCTATCGCCGTGCATCCCTCTCCTCCTCCTCCTAGGTGTCCAATAGGATCGCCTGACCTTTTACGCATCAGAATCTGCTGGCTGTAAATCAGTATTGTAGTTCAGATCCCTTTAGCACACACCTGCCATAATTAGAAGTGCTTGAATGGACTTCTGGGCAACCAGCCTGTTCCTGTTGAACAGGTTAGATTTTTAGCTCATACGTTGATTTAGGTCCCTCATACCAGGCATGGGTTGGCAGGTTGTGAGACCTCTTTCACCGAACTCAACACTCATTCACTGTTCATCAGACCCAGTGGTGGCTGGTGTTTCTTTCTTTGGGGGGGCTTCAAACAGCCACCTGCCCCCCCCCCGATAGGTCGGATGTGGCAGCCCCCCCCTGGAGGACAGTCGGGACATCAAAGCCCCGTATCCGGCAGCTTTTCTTCCTCCTCCTGTGGTGTGAATCATGGCGGCTTCCGCCGTGCATCCCTCTCCTCCTCCTCCTAGGTGTCCAATAGGATCGTCTGACCTTTGACGCATCAGAATCTGCTGGCTGTAAATCAGTATTGTAGTTCAGATCCCTTTAGCACACACCTGCCATAATTAGAAGTGCCTAAATGGACTTCTGGGCATCCAGCCTGTTCCTGTTGAACAGGTTAGATTTTTAGCTCATACGTTGATTTAGTTCCCTCATACCAGGCATGGGTTGGCAGGTGGTGAGACCTTTTCTACCTAACTCAACACTCATTCACTTGAATTGAATGTGTTTATCAAGCTTTGATTGCCCCAAACCGACCCTTCTACTGTATCTGAGGAAGCAAGTGAAAACACAAGGGGAACTAAAACAATGACAGCCAGCCGACAAAAAAAAAAAGAAATAGAATAATACACAGCATAATAATTACCATCTGCTGGCTGTAAATCAGTACTGCAGTTTATATCCCTTCAGCACACACCTGCCATAATTAGAAGCGCTTAAATAGACTGCTGGACATTCAACATATTCCTGTTAAATTGGTTAGATTGTTAGTTCAATTTCTGATTAGCTCCCTTATAACTATCACGGAGTGGCAGGCTGTGAAACCTTTTCTACCCTCATTCTCTAAAGGTTGGTTGCTCTATACCATGGGTCTTCAAACTATGGCCCTCCAGTTGTTCAGGAACTACAACTCCCATCATGCCTAGTCATGTCTGTGAATGTCAGAGTTTTACAATGCCTCATGGGATGTGTAGTTTTGCAACAGCTGGAGGGCCGTAATTTGATGACCCCTGCTCTATACTGACCCTTTTACTGTAAGCAAGAAAGCAAGGGAATACAAATGGGAAACAGACATTGGACTAGAGCAGGGGTCTTCAAACTATGGCCCTCCAGTTGTTCAGGGACTACAGTTCCCATGATGCCTAGTCATGTCAGTGAATGTCAGAGTTTTACAATGCCTCATGGGATGTGTAGTTCTGCAACAGCTGGAGGGCCGTAGTTTGAAGATCCCTGGACTAGAGCAATGAGACAAAAATTTGCCAGACAAGGAAAGACATATGGAAGAAAACACAGTGCAATGATCACCCTTGAAAACTTTGCAATCTGCTGGTTATAATGCAATTTAGATGTCTTCAGCAAACGCCTGGCCTAATCAGTAGTGCTTAAATAGACTGCTGCACATTCAATATGTCACTGTTCAGCAGGTTAAATTTTTAGCTCAATTGCTGAGGCTTATCATACTTCTGTCGGACTGTTTATGTCCAGAATTATTCCTGAAAATGGTTTTGAACCACATTTGTACTCAACCTGCCTATGCATATCTTGATAATCCCTTATCTCTGCTATTATGAGACTGTGTTCTATAGATACTGTTTGGGGTCAGTCTGCTGAATATGCTACTATCTTCAGTGTACACTGACCATCTGTTTTTAGAAAGTACACCGCTTTAGGATATATTCTGCCTGTTAGTTGGGTGTCATAACCTCTGATGACACAGTGGGTTCACGAAATCCTCAACACTGGGTGAGGACTAGATAGACACAGCATTGAGGACACAGGAGACAGGATAACAGAGGATGGAAAAAAGGAAGCAATAACAATACTAATCAAAAGTCCAAAGCTCAGAAGCACACAAGCCACTGAAATAAGCAGAATCCAAAATATTTGAAAGTCTGAGGAAACTTCAGAATGGTGGGGCCAGGTAGATGGTTATGCAGATAACTCAACATTCCGGCAGCCTCTAAAGGAAGGAAGGAGGCCTTGTCCAGACAAGACTCAGATGAGGAGAAGGCGAGACACAGGCGGAAAGTCAGACATGAGCCAGCAGGTAATAGGAAACCGATTTGAAGAATCCACGGGTTCAGACAGTATTATAATGACAGAAGGGTAGGGGGCCCAGACTGATTTCAGCAAATCTCTAAAGATCAGTTTAGATATACGTCTTCTATTTTAGGTGTCCCTTTAATGTATGCTGCTTCTCACACTTCACATGGCTCATTCTTATTGTTCACAGAAGAAGAAAATTAAAGCTCAACATTGATGAGTGAGCATATGACCTATTTCAAGAGCTGCCTTACTTTTGTACTGCAATCAGCTGCTGCAGGCTAGCGGTTGATAGGTTTCAGCATAATGTACCTGTTACTTTCTGATAATTAAAAGAATATCTTTAGGCCATTTTTTATGGGGGGTAGAGCAGAGGCAATTTTATATTCCCTGTTGAATTTCTTTTTTCTTTTTTTTATTGTCTCATTGGAGAAGTTTCCCTTTATTTCCTGTCCTGAGGGCTAAAACATAAAGTAAAAGGAAATCCATTTATTGTGAAGGAAAATTCCCTTTTAGACAGTTGTCACCAGAACAGGTGTCCTCATTCAAAGCATTCCCTTCTATTCTTGCACTGGTAACAATAAGAACATTTTGGATTTTCCCTCATTTTCTATCCAGCAGGAGCACTAGAATACACTTTATTACCAAAAGTATTGGGACACCTGCCTTTACACGCACATGAACTTTAATTCTATCCCAGTCTTAGTCCGTAGGGTTCAATACTGAGTTGGTTCTCCCTTTGCAGCTATAACAGCTTCAACTCTTCTGGAAAGACTGTCCACAAGGTTTAGGAGTTTGTCTATGGGAATATTTGATCATTCTTCCAAAAGCACATTTGTGAGGTCAGGTACTGATGTCGACGTAAAGGCCTGGCTCACAGTCTCAGCTCTAATTCATCCCAACGGTGTTCTATTGGGTTGAGGTCAGGATGTTCTGCAGGCCAGTCAAGTTCCTCCACCCCAAACTCGCTCATCAATGTCTTTATGGACCTTGCTTTGTGCACTGGTGCGCAGTCATGTTGGAACAGGAAGGGACCTTCCCCAAACTGTTCCCACAAAGTTGGGAGCATGAAATTGTCCAAAATGTCTTGGTATGCTGACGCCTTAAGAGTTCCCTTCACTGGAACTAAGGGGCCAAGCCCAGCCCCTGAAAAACAACCCCACACCATAATCTCCCCTCCACCAAATAATTTGGACCAGTGCACAAAGCATATCATAGCATTTTGATATTTGCATAAGTCCTCCTACGAGCCAGCCCACAGCTTGCATCTGGAATGAGGGCTCTTGTGAGGGATTATCGAGGCAGATGCTGTGATGTTTTCAGAGCTCTCCCATGGACTATGATCTGTCTGGATTGCATAGAGAAGCACAGAGATCAATTTATGATGTCACTGGGTCTAAAATTGGGTATATAATAATAATGGAACGGTTTTATTTAAAAGTGTATTACCATGTTGATGAGGTGGGAAAGGTAAGAACCAGGGAAAGGCAAAATAAAAGCAAAATAAACTTCAACTTAAGTGCAGGTGTTTCCAGTGAAAGGTAATGTTAAGACTACAGAATACAAAAACATTTTTTTTTACACTTGTGCACTTTCAACCTTGTGGCAATAGTCTGGGGAAGGCTCTTTTTTTGACCCAGCATTGCTGTGTTCCTATGCTTGAAGCCAGCTCCATAAATATATAATTAAGTTAGGTTGGGTTTTCTTTGGGTTAGGTTGGTTTGAATTAGGTTGGGTTGGGCTGGGATGTGCTGGGTTGGGTTGGGTTTGGTTAGGTTGGGTTGGACTGGGTTAGGTTGGGCTGGGTTGGGTTGGGCTGGGTTGAGTTGGGTTGGGCTGGGTTGGGTTGGGTAGGGTTGGGTTGGGTTAGGTTGGGCTGGGCTGGGTTGAGTTGGGTAGGGTTGGGTTAGGTTGGATTGAGCTAGTTTGAGCTGGGTTAGTTTGAGTTGGGTTTGGGAACTTCAAGTTAACTCCCATGTTTTTTTAATAGGATATCTAACAAGCTCATACATGTGTGATATTAATGTGGTCCACAAAAGTTTGGCCATATTGTATTGATAGGTTTATATAACATTTTAGATCTAGAATTGAGGAGGACCCAACTTTATGTAGAAAATACTGAGATCTGCACATCTTGGTGACATTAGACCACACTATACTATATGTATATAATTTTATCTTAGCATTTTACAATGCCAGCCTTATATTTGATAGTAATACTTTAGAAAAATAAATTGGTGTATTTGTGGAAGGAAGAACAATGCGGTCTAGTATGAGGTCAATCATTTCAGACCAGCTGGGCGAGGTAGATGTCATTAAATGATAATAGAATTTTAAGGACACACTTAAAACTTGGAACACTTGATGGTCATTGTCTAGAAGATTAAGAGCCCAGTGGTGGGGCGTACCCATGGCTTCTCATCTTTACTCCAGACAGACAATGGCAGGAAACTCTAGGAAGTGTGGGGATTGATCTCCAGAGACGAGAACTTTCTACTTACTGTTACATTTACTTTTCCTCTGCCGGAATTTCCGGACAGGTCATAAAGTGGATTCTGGAGAGGTGCCACCGCGCTGTGCCGCGACCAGCTGTGATGATGAGGTTATTGTTGACAGACATTATACTCATTGGCTTTGCATCATCTGCAGCTAGACCTTTACAGTCCAGATTTCCTGAGCTGATAACTACGACTGATGAAAGATGTGGAATGTTATCAAAACAACACATGTTGACATCTGTGTGAAAATCTTTGTTCCCAACAACAGTCGCATGATGCCACATCACAGGCTTTACCACCTGAACCCGTCTGTCTGTTTTAGAGATGTTATTAACTGTCACGATGAGACTTTGTCAACTTTCCCTGAACTGTGGGACATTCCCGAAAACAGCTTCATGTCATTTCATCACTGCACTGAAAAGAAAAATTCTTCTTCAATGAGAATTAATTATTTTTCAAAGAGACAAGGGTGTGCTTCATAGATTTATCCTCAACTGATCTCTTTGTAATTTGGAGTTCACCCTAAAGTGGTTATAATGCCTTTTTTTCTTTATAGTAATTGCAAAGAATCATATTTTTTTCTCATATACATCACAAACTTATTACACAACTTTAACCTTATTAAATAGGTCCTGTAGAGGAGGTAAGTATCCCAAACAATAGACCTATCATTACTGACAAACATAAAATTAAAATTCCGCCATTATACCAAAAGATGAAAAATTATTTCTTTTGCAAAGCAGAACCTACCTAACACATCGGAGGGAGAAAACAAACCCCTTTCACTCAGGACAACAAAGTATTTCAAACGGTTTGATGTCCTGGACTGTGATCCGTAGACACTTCTCTGGGACTGAGATCCACTCTCCCTCCTTCTTCTTCTGGTGTGTAGGAGGTTCTGTTCGCGCCATAATATCCTGACTCGCCATCAATGTCATGCGTGTAATCCATGTCTATTGTGCTAATAGAGCGCCCTTTCAGCTTCTTGGTATATTGCATCTTAGTAAACCCCTGCTTCCCGTATCTTCCCAAGTAAAGCCAGTGTGCCCATCATATGCAGCCACTGTGCCCATTAATTGCAGCCACTGTGCCCCACCATATGCAGCCACTGTGCCCATCGTATGCAGCCACTGTGCCCATCAAATGCAGCCAATGTGCCCATCAAATGCAGCCTCCGTGCCCCATCAAATGCAGGCTGCATTTGATGGGGCACAGTGGCTGCACTTGATGGTCACAGTGGCTATATTTGATGGGGCACAGAGGCTGCATTTGATGGGGCACAGAGGCTGCATTTTATGGGCACAGTAGCTGCATACGATGGGCACAGTGGCTGCATTTGATGGGGCACAGTGGCTGCATTTGATGGGGTGCAGTGGCTGCAATTGATGGGTACAATGGCTGCATATGATGGGCACATTGGCTGCATATGATGAGGCACAGTGGCTGCAATTGATGGGCACAGTGGCTGCATTTGATGAGGCATAGTGGCTGCATTTGATGAGGCATAGTGGCTGCATTTGATGGGCACAGTGGCTGCATTTGATGAGGTATAGTGGCTGCATTTGATGGGGCGCAGTGGCTGCAATTGATGGGCACAGTGGCTGCATATGATGGGGCACAGTGGCTGCAATTGATGGGACACAGTGGCTGCATATGATGGGGCACAGTGGCTGCAATTGATGGGCACAGTGGCTGCATTTGATGGGCATTTGATGGGCACAGTGGCTCCATTTGGTGGGCACAGTGAGGCTGCAATTTATGTATTTTGTTCAGTATTTTTCAGAATTTTTCAGGAGGAAGGAGCAGAGTCCTCAAGCAGAGCAGAGTATTTTAGGAGAGGAGAATCAGATAGAGGAAGGAGCAGAGTCCTCCAGCAGAGCAGAGTATTTCAGGAGAGGAGTGTTAGATAGAGGAAGGAGCAGAGTCCTCCAGCAGAGCAGAGTATTTTAAGAGAGGAGAGTTAGATAGAGGAAGGAGCAGAGTCCTCCAGCAGAGCAGAGTATTTCAGGAGAGGAGTGTTAGATAGAGGAAGGAACAGAGTCCTCCAGCAGAGCAGAGTATTTTAGGAGAGGAGAGTTAGATAGAGGAAGGAGCAGAGTCATCCAGCAGAGCAGAGTATTTCAGGAGAGGAAAGTCAGATAGAGGAAGGAGCAGAGTCCTCCAGCAGAGCAGTGGAGAGGAGAGTTAAATAGAGGAACGAGCACTAAGAAGTGATAAGTTGAATTTATCTGATTCCAATGACAGTTTGGAGTCTTGGATTGTGCAGATTGCCAAATCCTTCATCCTCCGGCTGAGTCGGCATACCGGGGAAGATGTATCGGGAGTCCATATCAGACATTACAGCTCGGAGATGAGCGCCGGTGATCTATGACACGTGCTGCTCTAATCTGCTCTCTAGATTTCCCCTTTTAATTTACTTTCTGAATTATTGCTGCATTATAAGTTTGAAAGTTTCTCTGCAACACAAAGTGCTTTCTCTGCAGGGATTACTATTAATGAGAAGAATATTTAAAAAATCTAAATTAGGTATGACCTCCTATCGCAGGCTAATTACTGTAAATTCGAACGTATAAATAAAACTCTTTGCTGCGTGGGCTTTCAAAGAAACATAAATATTCCATATTAACCTAATTCTATAATGCTTCGCCAGAACATTCTCCTTTTTTTAATGATAAAAGATAAGATAAAACTTTCATAGAGCATACATTACAGCGCATAATGACGGGGTCTAGGTGTCTTTGATGTTAATTTGATTTGTATCTGCTATCAAGGAGAATTAATTTGTTGCGAGCTCCAGACATAAATAAAATATTTTTTTTTAAAAACGTCCATTTTAATAATAAATGGAACAGAATTAAATTAAAGAAAAAAGAAAATAAGAAGGAGTTTATTTAAAATATGACCAATGAACCTGCATTGCATTTCACAGGGCTGGCTAACACAGCTAACATGTTTCAGGAACTGGGAGCTTTGAGGTGTGAGGATGTGTAGTGCCCAGTGAGAAGAAGAAACAGGGGACTGCGGAGTCATAGCAATAAATTTTGGGGTCACACTGCTTACTATATAGTGTACCAGGTACGGAAATAAAGATGCTTTGTGCACTTCAGTTCCAGCATCTAGAGATCTGCAGAACAGTGCTCCATTCCATCTACCATCTATATTCTGCAGATTATTCCATCTCTGACTTCTTTAGGGATCTGCAGAACATTGCTTTACCCCCCCCCCCCCCCAGGTACTTGATGATAAATTCTGCAGATTATTCAATCAATGGCCTCTCTAGAGCTCTGCAGAACATTGCTCCCTCCCATCTCCCTCCTGATATTGATACATTCTGCAGATTATCCCATCGATATATCAGTTCTACAAATTATTCCATCACTGACCCCTCTAAGAAAGCTGCAGAACTTTCTTCTTTCTGACAGGTAAGTATTGAAATAATCTGCAGATTTTTCCATCACTGATTTCTCCACAGCTCTGCAGAACATTGCTCCCTTCCACCTCCCTCCTGATACATATTGATATATCCTGCAGGTTATTCCTTCACTGGCCTTGCTAAAGAACTGCAGAACGATGCTCCATCCTATAAACCCCCCCCCACTGATACATATTTCTAAATTCTGGAGATAATTCCTCCATTGGCCTCTCTAGAAATCTGCAGAACATTGCTCCTTTCCACCTACCTCTTGATACATATTTGATATATCCTGCAGATTATTCCTTCACTGGCCTTGCTAAAGAACTGCAGAACATTGCTCCATCCCATCAAACCCCCCCCCCCCCCCCCCGACTGATACATATTTCTAAATTCTGGAGATAATTCCACCATTGGTCTCTCTAGAAAGCTGCAGAACATTGCTCCCTTCCTCCCACCTGACATACTTATTGATATATTCCCATCAATAAATTAATTTTGCAGATTATCCCATCACTGACTTCTATAGAGATCTGCAGAACATTGCTATTTCCCATCTCCCCCCTTACAGATACCTAATGATAAATTCTGCAGATTATTCCATCTTTGATCTCTCTAGATATCTGCAGAATATTGCTCAATCCCATCTCCCTCCTGGCAGACACATATTGATATATTCTGCAGACTATTCCATAACTGACCTCACTAGAGATCTGCAGAACATTGCTCTGTCCCATCTCCCCTCTGACCGACACATATTGATATATTCTGCAGATTATTCCTTAACTGACCTCGCTATAGATCTGCAGAACATTGCTCTGTCCTATCTCCCTCCTGACAGACACATATTGATATATTCTGCAGACTATTCCATAACTGACCTCACTAGATATCTGTAGAATATTGCTCAATCCCATCTCCCTCCTGACAGACACATATTGATATATTCTGCAGACTATTCCATAACTGACCTCACTAGATATCTGCAGAATATTGCTCTGTCCCATCTCCCCCCTGACAGACACATATTGATATATTCTGCAGATTATTCCATAACTGACCTCACTAGATATCTGCAGAACATTGCTCTGTCCCATCTCCCCCCTGACAGACACATATTGATATATTCTGCAGATTATTCCTTAACTGACCTCGCTATAGATCTGCAGAACATTGCTCTGTCCCATCTCCCCCCTGACAGATACATATTGATATGCTCTGCAGATTATCCCATCACTCACCCCTCTAGAGATCTGCAGAAGGTTGCGCCCCCACTTTCCTTCTACTAATGCATTATAAAATCTATGGAACTTGTGTTCCTGTATGATCCCCTGAGCTCTGTCTGCGATGACCCCGGGTTATGTATTGACAGCTACATAAAACCCAACATGTAGAATTAATTGGAATGACTTGTGTTCGTCTTTTGGTCGGCTATTGATGCTCTGCAAGGCGTCTCTGAAACGTTATCAAGGAAAGCTTCTGCGGCTTTGAAGATCCCGAAAACACATAAAAAAAAAAAATATATAAAAAAAATTCTCCCCGAAGTTTGGACATTTAAAAAAAATCACCCACATGTGTTTGTGAAGCCGTGGGCTTTGAGACGCGCGGTGATGTCACGCAACTTCATTCCCAAACTTCTCCAGCTGAATTCAATTGTTGCTCTTATTTGTTCCCATTAAAACTCGCCTTTTAGCTGTTTTGCTGTACAAATAGGCCTCCGTGATAGAAAACAGATGCTGCAGGCCATGCGGTGTGTGCCATGTCCTTCCCGAACCTCCAACACACCCCGGGGTGCTGTAATGTTTGACCTGGATAAAATACGATCCGGCATCGAAGCCAAAGGGAGTGACTGGGCAATCTCAGGCCTCATTATCTCAACGCGCATTCTTGAGAACCAAACAATCATGGTGGAGATATCATTGCACGTTGGGGTTTTACGGCCTACAAATATTTCAACGCCGCTTGACAGATGGCGAATAAAATTAGCGGTGGAAGAAAGAGCTTATTTAATCATCATACAATAGGAACAGTACATATATATGTGGATATGTTTCCGCAACATGTCCAGTGCTGTGATTTCAAATTAAATTGATAATGGGTGTGTTGATAGAGCGTTGGACCCAAAACTGAAGACATAAGGCTTTAGAGCTAAATTTTAGAGGCAGCTCAGGTTAGCAGCTCGGGAACTGATACAGCCGCTTTTTGAAGGCTAAGTCACTTGACTATGGTAAGACAGATGCAAACTGACCATTAATCCCTAGACCTACCATACATTATTGTATGCCATATTAAATAACCAGACGACACCCTTTTTGGAGTAAAATTGGCCGTACCGGCCATTTATTAACAAATAACCATAAACATTTTATTTACAAACAATAATCCCAAAGATAGATATTAAACCAGGTTGCTGATCTTTGAAGGCCCTGAGAAGACCCCAAATCGATTTAGTATCAGCATGACCACACAAGGTCCCCAGTCTCAACTCGTCGACTTGAAGACAATACCAACTCTCCACCTTCCAACGCTGATACCCATCTCCAAATGCCCAGTTAAACCTCGGTTAACTGGCATCTTACCGAGGACCCCATACCATAGATCACAGGTGGCAAACACAAGGCCCGCGGGCCGAATCCGGCCCACCAGGCCTTGTCATGTGGTCCGCACAACAGCCTCCGGCCGCTACCTCTTTTTTTCACTGCTTAGTTTTTCTTTTCCAGGTATCCCAGGCAACAAGGGAAAACATCCCCTCCTTAGTCCCGCGAGCGGCGCAGCATTGTATTAGCGCATGCGCGGCCAGTCAGTCTCCATGAGAACAAGAGTACTCATGAGAGTAAGAGAACATCTCCCCCTCTGTGCTGTCTCCGCCTCTACCCCCGCCTCCGCTCTGTCTCCACCCCCGCCTCAGCTTTGTCTCAGCCTCTGATGCCGCTCTGTCTCTGCCTCCGCCCTGTCTCTGCCTCCACCACCACTCTGTCTCCGCCTCTGCTTTGTCTCTACCCCCGCCTCAGCTATGTCTCAGCCTCTGATGCTGCTCTGTGTCCGCCTCCGCCCTGTCTCCGCCTCCACCGCCGCTCTGTCTCCGCCTCCGCCCTGTCTCTGCCTCCACCACCGCTCTGTCTCTGCCTCCGCTCTGTCTCCACCCCCGCCTCAGCTTTGTCTCAGCCTCTGATGCCGCTCTGTCTCTGCCTCCGCCCTGTCTCCGCCTCCACCACCGCTCTGTCTCCACCTCCGCTTTGTCTCCACCCCCACCTCAGCTTTGTCTCAGCCTCCGATGCCGCACTGTCTCTGCCTCCGCCCTGTCTCTGCCTCCACCGCCGCTCTGTCTTCGCCTCCGCTCTGTCTCCACCCCCGCCTCAGCTTTGTCTCAGCCTCCGATGCTGCTCTGCCTCCGCCCTGTCTCTGCCTCCGCCCTGTCTCCGGCTCCACCGCCGCTCTGTCTTCGCCTCCGCTCTGTCTCCACCCTCGCCTCAGCTTTGTCTCAGCCTCTGCCACTCTGCCCCCGCCTTGTCTCCGCCTCCGCCTTGTCTCCGCCTCCGCCTTGTCTCCGGCTCCACTGCCGCTCTGTCTCCGCCTCCGCTCTGTCTCCACCCCCGCCTCAGCTTTGTCTCAGCCTCCGATGCCGCTCTGCCTCTGCCTTGTCTCCGCCTCCGCCCTGTCTCCGGCTCCACCGCCGCTCTGTCTCCACCCCCACCTCAGCTTTGTCTCAGCCTCCGATGCCGCTCTGTCTCCCCCACCGCCCTGTCTCCACCTCCACCGCCGCTCTGTCTCAGCCTCCACCCCACCTCCACTTTCTCGCCTCCCCAGTCCCTCCAGTGACGCCGGCTTTTTTTGCATGCATGGTCACGCCCAGCATAGTGGCAGAAATTGCTGACAGCTGTTTTTTTTTCCCATCCCATATTGCGGGCTGCGTCCTGAGGGCTTTTTAAGCACTTGTGTTGATGAAGTGTGTGCTGCTTATTTTGAAGTGATGGTGAAAAAAAACATATAGCAAAACTGAGTACTGATACTAAACACAGAGATCCGCCCACAGAGGTAGGTACCATCTATAGCCCAATAAACAGGAAACTACTGACTATAGCCCAATACAAAGGGAGGAAGCCGCCTATACGGGGAGGTACCAGTGCTGGGCCAGGTAGGAATATAGGAGAGAGTACAGATGTGAGGAAACTTGGAGCGCAATCCTGAACCCTGCACTATGTACGTAGCGCAATCCTGACCCCTGCACTGTGTACGTAGCGCAATCCTGACCCCTGCACTGTGTACGTAGCGCAATCCTGACCCCTGCACTGTGTACGTAGCACAATCCTGACCCCTGCACTGTGTAAGTAGCGCAATCCTGACCCCTGCACTGTGTACGTAGCGCAATTCTGACCCCTGCACTGTGTACGTAGCGCAATTCTGAGCCCTGACTGTGTACATAGCGCAATCCTGACCCCTGCACTGTGTACATAGCACAATCCTGACCCCTACACTGTGTATGTAGCACAATCCTGACCCCTGCACTGTGTATGTAACGCACCTCTGACTCCCTGCACTCTGTACATAGCACACCCCTGAATTCCTCTACACTGTACATAGCGCACCCCTGAATCCCTGCCCTCTGTATGTAGCACACTGCTGAACCCTGCACGCTATACGTAGCATAATCCTGATGTAATCCTGAACTCTGCACTCTTAGGTAGTGCGACCCAAATACAAGCGGCCCCTTTGAGGGCAACCACACTGATGCAGCCCTCAACGAAATTGAGTTTGACACCCCTGCCATAGATGGTTCCCCACATTGCCATATCGGTATTAATTTAGAAGGCCTCCAAAGATCCCAACCACCACACCACTACAATAGTCCCTGCTGGACATCCATTCCACAAAAAAGGGCGGAAGGCTGGGAAACTGCTTCTTCGTCCAATGACCTCCAACTGACCACCGGACACTTGGCATCTCCCTTCCTAGACCTGCAAAAGCCCCTCCTGACCACCCCCATCTAACTAAACATCTCAAAACACCAGGTTAACCCCTTGTGTCCTGATTGCCCTGCTACCCTGTCATGCCCGCCCTTTGCTTATTTCTCTGTCTTTTTGTTACAAGCTTCTCTTTCTCTACTCTTCAGTGCAAATCAAGTGGTCACATACCTACTGATTGACACTAGGGGAAGCCCAACATTGGATGAATATGTCCTCGGTTATCGGCTCCAGATGCCAACTTGGGGTAGCCTGGTTTGGATTTAGGGCTTGTTCACACTTGACTAAATTTTAAACTCAACTTGCTCCAAAACCGAGCTCATAATACTTCCTGCCCCGTGTGCCCCTTCCCCTGACTTCTCTGTCAAGAGCAATGGCACAACCATCAACCCGCCCCCCCCCCCCCCCCCATACCAGGGTCCTAGGTGTAATCCTGAACTGTGAACTCTCCTTTTGGCCCCACGTCCAATCACTGTCCAAAGCTTGCCGTCTCAACCTCCGCAACCTCTCCAAGATATGCTCCTTCCTAACCAATGACACCACAAAGCTCCTAATTGACTCCCTGGTTATCTCTCGCCTCGACTACTGCAACTCCTTCAGCATTGGCTTACCTTTACATAGGCTATCCCCCCCTTCAATCCATCATAAATGCTGTTGCCAGACTCATCCACCTTACCAACCGCTCAGTGTCTGCTACCATAGGCGTGTGCGCACAGGGTGTGCCTGGTGTGCCCGGGCACACTCTATCCACTCAGTGCAGTGCCGAATCCCTCTGCTTTCCGCACCCCCCCCCGCCCCTATCTCCCCCCTGCAGTGCTACCAGCTTCCCTCCTCTCCAGCTGGCTGCGAGGGATGTTTCAGGATGGAAAGCAGGGGAAGGGGCCAGTAAATATTTCATTTACCGGACCCTTCTGTTTCTAAATGAACACAGTGAGTGATCTGTACCGGTCACTCCTGCACAGAGCACTTCCCATTCATTCACTGTCACTGTCCAGTGCAGCTGAGGCTGCAAAGAAAGGGACTGGGGAATCTCTGTCCTCAGTCCTCAGTCCCTTTCTCTGCCTTAAAAGTGGCACATCAGGAGTCTATTTAGACCCTTGATATGTCACCAAAGCCCCTCAATTGGGCTCCTGAAAGAAAAAAAAAATGAAAAAAAAATTGTTAACAATAATAAAAATAAAAAACTATTGACAGCAACAATACTCAGGTAGGCCGTGGGGTTTAACAATGCTCAATTAGTACTAAAGGGCCCAAAGTGTGCCAAGAAAATATCCCCCCACCATTACATCACCCCCACCAGCCTGAACCGGTGATACAAGGCAGGATGGATTCATGCTTTCATGTTTACATCGAATTCTGACCCGACCATCTGAATGTCGCAGCTGAAATCGAGGCAGATCAGGCAATGTTTTTCAAATCTTCTATTGTCCAATTTTGGTGAGCCTGTCTGAATTGTAGCCTCAGTTTCCTGTTCTTAGCTGATAGGAGTGGCACCCGGTGTTGTCTTCTGCTGCTGTAGCCCATCTGCTTCAAGGTTCAATGTGTTGTGCATTCAGAGATGGTATTCTGCACACCTTGGGTGTAATGAATGGTTATTTGAGTTACTGTTGCCTTTCTATCATCTAGAACCAGTCTGCCCATTCTCCTCTGACCTCTGACATCAACAAGGCATTTTCCTCCACACAAACTCCGCTCACTGGATATTTTCTCTTTTTGGGACCATTCTCTGTAAACCCCGAGAGATGGTTGTGCGTGAAAGTCCCAGTAGATAAGCAGTTTTTGAAATACTCTGATTTCTGGCACCAAAAACGTTCAAAGTCACTTAAATCCCCTTTCTTCCCCATTCTGATGCTCGGTTTGAACTCCAGCAAGTCCTCTTCACTATGCCTAGATGCCTACATGTATTAAGTTGCTGCCATGTGATTAGCAGAAGGAGCCCAAAGAGTGACGCTGGACTAGTGAACTTCCTTTTTTTCGGCTCGTAGTACGTCTAGAACATCACTACGTTCGTAATTGTTGGCCAACATTTGTGTGGCCGTGTGTATGCAACACAAGTTTGGGCCAACGCCCTTCGGACAAAATTCCACTGTTTTGTTGGCGAACAATCCGATCGTGTGTACGAGGCTTTAGAGCTGTACGGATGTAGAACTCCCTTCCACAGTCGGTGGTTGCAGTGGGTAATGTTGCTAATTTCAAAAAATTCTAATGCCCCGTACACACGGTTGGATTTTCCGATGGAAAATGTCCGATCGGAGCGTGTTGTCGGAAATTCCGACCGTGTGTGGGCTCCATCGGACATTTTCCATCGGATTTTCCGACACACAAAGTTGGACAGCAGGAGATAAAATTTTCCGACAACAAAATCCGTTGTCGGAAATTCCGATCGTGTGTACACAAATCAGAGGGACAAAGTGCCACGCATGTTCAGAATAAATAAAGAGATGAAAGCTATTGGCCACTGCCCCCGTTTATAGTCCCGACGTACGTGTTTTACGTCACCGCGTTTAGAATGATCGGATTTTCCGACAACTTTGTGTGACCGTGTGCATGCAAGACAAGTTTGAGCCAACATCCGACGGAAAAAATCCTAGGATTTTGTTGTCGGAATGTCCGAACAAAGTCCAACCGTGTGTACGGGGCATTAGATTGTCATCTTATTGAACACAATTCAGGGATATGGGAAATGGTAAGGAAATCAGCGGAGAAGGTAAGAGGGAGTTGAGGGACTTCATGCACAGATGCAGGGCTGTCTTTAATATTGATTGGACCCTGGGCAAAACTTTTCCTGGGGCCCCCTCCCCCCATGCAGTTTCGCTCTCCACCTGCTCTGAGACATACAATAAATAGCAGCTAGACTCAAAATCAGTTTACTGAATCAGATCAGGCAGCTATTGTGACTGGTTGCCAGAGGTTACAGTGTACCATTACCACTCACTGACTGGTTGCTAGAGGTTACAGCACACATTACGGCTCACTGATTAGTTGCTAGAGATTAGAGCACATGATTTCTGCTTGTTGATTGCTAGAGATTACTGTGGATACGACCTCAGGGGGGTGTGATATACATATCAATGCCGCTGGCCGCCGCTATTTACATATGAATGCCGGTAATTTACATGTAAACACAGGGTCTGCAAGTGAGTCATCTGTACACAACAATAGGGCAGAGCTGGGCAGCATTAGTAACCGCACTTCACACTGAGATATCGGGACACAGCACGGGACTAAAACCTCAAGGGACGAGGGAATTTAAACCAGGATAGTTGACAAGTATGAGGCAGCTGCTTTGGGCCCCACAACAATGACAGGGCCCAGGGCAGCTGCCCCTTTTGCCCTGCCTTAAAAACGGCCCTGCACAGATGTCTATGCAAGTCACACTTGAACTTGCAAAAAAGTAGAGCAGGAACTACTTTCAAAATCGGTGCAAATCCGATAGAGTCGGAGTCCCACCTATTTGAGCGCTTCCATTGCGGACTATAAGGTGTGACTTATCATGCGGTTTGAAACTACCAACTACCTACCGCATGGCAAGTCGCACTTATGGGACCAAAAATGAAGACTGAAGTAGTCAGTTCATTCAAATTGTATTCTATCCCATAAGGCAGGCCCTCTTATTACATTATGATTGGTAGCTCTAAAAGAGAAGGCACAAACAGATTGTAAGTGTATGGTCCGCTTTAAATTCTTTCATTTCAGTTATTGATCCAATTTTGGTATTTTATAGGCAAAGGTACATTTATCAATAGTATGAGAAGGTTTATAGAGACAGATTCTGATGCAGAAAACTGCATGTGGGAAAGGGAAGAAGGTCCCGAGAGATGAAGTCATGAATATGACACAATGTGGAAAAGGAGAAGTAACATTGTTACAATTCAGACCACACACATCTTCTGTTTAGCTCCTGGGAATCATACAGATAAACAAAAAGCAATTTTGTTGCTGATATTTATAAAGGCCAAGTCAACCAATTGCTCTCTACATCTAGGAAAGCCATGATTGGCCAACCTTCAGAATATTCCTCGATCCGTCTATGGAAATGAAATGGAAATACATGACTTTCCGGGTCTTTTTTTTATTCCATCAATTCCTGATCATCACCTGCTGGGAGCAGATAGAACACAGGGGGAAAGGGGGGGGGGGGGGGATTCATCTTCTGTCTGAATCTCAGGTTCAGAACTCTGAGCTGCCAACAATCCAGCCGGTATGAATGCTGGAGATACTGTCCCTGTGGACCAGAGCAATTTTTACATTTTCTACTGTACTATGGGCCTGTTTATTCAGTAAAAACATTGTCACTTACTTACATTGTTACCTAAGGTGCTTGTTAACCGCTTGCTGACCAGCCGCCGTCATTTTACTGCGGCAGGTCGGCACGATCCCGCGAGTCATCGTAGCTTTACGTCTGCTTGTGGGATCGGGATAGCAGGCACGCGCCCGCTGCACTGCGGGGGGTGCCGATGCTCGTGGCCGACGGTCATGATGACCGCCGGCCACGAGCGATCGCGGGCACGAGAGGCAGAATTCGGAAGTGTGTGTGTAAACACACAAATCCCGTTCTGTGAGGAGTGACAGATCTCGTGTTCCTAATGCCGCATACACACGAGTGGACTGTCCGACAGAAAAAGTCAGACGGACGCTTTTCATCGTATATTCTGATCGTGTGTAGGCCTCATCGGACTTTTTTTATAGAAAATTCGGACGGACCTAGAAATGGAACATGTTCTAAATATTTCCGACGGACCTAAAAACGATTGTCTGTATGCTGGTCTGACACATGCTCTAAAGCAAGTATGAGACGGAAGCTATTGGCTACTGGCTATTGAACTTACTTTTTCTAGTCCCATCGTAAATGTTGTACGTCACCACGTTCTGGACGGTTGGACTTTGGGTTGACCATGTGCAGGCAAGACAGCTTGAATGGCATTCCGTCGGCGTTCCGTCGTAGAAACCGTCGGAGTTTATTACGACGGCAAAACCGGTCGTGTGTACGCGGCATAATAGCTAGGGACCACGATCTGTCATTTCCTCTAGGTCAGTCCCCTCCCCCTACTGTAATGCCCCGTACACACAATCGAAAATTCCGACAACAAAATCCATGGATTTTTTTCCGACATGTTGGCTCAAACTTGTCTTGCATACACACAGTCACACAAATCTTGTCGGAAATTCCGAACGTCAAGAACGCGGTGATGTACAACACGTATGATGAGCCGAGAAAAATGAAGTCCGATAGCCAGTGCGGCTCTTCTGCTTGATTCCGAGCATGCGTGGAACTTTGTGCGTCAGAATTGTGTACACACGATCGGAATTTACGACAACGGATTTTGTTGTCGGAAAATTTGAGATCCAGATCTCAAATTTTGTGTGACGGAAATGGAAAATGTCCGATGGAGCCTACACACGGTCGGAATTTCCGACAACAAGCTCCCATCGAACATTTTCCATCGAAAAAACACACTAGGGAACACAGTTAACCTCTTGATCGCCCCCTAGTGTTAACCCCTTCCCTGCCAGTGACATTTTTACAGTAAGCAGTGCATTTTTATAGCACTGATCGCTGTATAAATGCCAATGGTCCCAAAAATGTGTCAGAAGTGTCCGATGTGTCTGCCATAATGTCGCAGTCATGATAAAAATCACAGATCGCCGCCATTACTAGTAAAAAAAAAAAATAATAATAAAAAATGCTATAAATCTACCCCCTATTTTGTAGAAGCTATAACTTTTACGCAAACCAATAAATATACGCTTATTGCAATTTTTTTTTACCAAAAATATGTAGAAGAATACATATCAACCTAAACTGAGAAAAATTTTCATGTAAAAAAAAAAAAAAATGGGGATATTTATTATAGCAAAAAGTACAAAATGTGTTTTTTCTTTCAAAATTGTTGCTCTTTTTTTGTTTATAGCACAAAAAATAATGATATAATTTGTGTGAAGAAAAAAGGATGTCAATTTTGTTTGGGTGCAGCGTTGCATGACCGAGCAATTGTCAGTTAAATCAATGCAGTGCCGAATCGCAAAAAACGGCCCGGTCATTCAGCAGCCTGAACAGATCCTGTTCCCTTAAAGCATGTTATACAGCACAGTGCTTGTGCTGTGTAATTTGGCCCTTTCTATCACCTAAAATACCTGGCTGATCCTGCCTGGTTCTGCCCTCTCCCCTGTAAACTGACCACTGTTTATCATGGCTGCTGAGCCCTGACACCGTGGTAAATTTATGTGCCTCCGCCATCTGCAGCTCTCCCCTGTCCTTCTCTGTCCTCCCTGCCTGCCAGCTCTGTGTCAGTGCCCGCCCCCTCCCCTCCTGTTGCTCTCACATAGACTAGGGATGAGCCTGCGGTTCAAGTAAGGCTGCTGCTTACACATATAGTGTAATGAATGAAGAGAGATTAGGCAGCTTAGTTAGTGGCATGCAGACAGTGTATTTGATATATATATAATATAATAATATATATAACATATATACTCTGTATTTAGCGTAGATTGGTCATTCTGTGTAGAATCTTTATTCAGTCAGTACAGGCAGTGTATTTGATATATTTGATATATATATATATATATATATATATATATATATATATATATATATATATATATATATATATATATATATATATATATATATATACAGCCTAGTGTATACTCTGCATTTAGTGTAGATTAGATATTCAGTGTAGAATCTATATTCAGACAGTGTATTATATATATATAATACAGTGTATTAAAGTGTTTAAGGGGAAATTTTACAAAAAATGGCGTCGGGGGTCCCCCCAATATCCATACCGGGCCCTTTTCTGAGCATGCAACCTTGCAGGCCGCAGGAAAAAGGGGGGGGACCAAGAGAGCGCCCCCTCTCCTAGGCCGTACCAGGCCGCATGCTCTCAACATAGGGAGGGTGCTTTGGAGTCCCCAAGATTCCAATAAGCGCCCCTGCCCACAGACCCCTACAACCACCAGGCAAGGGTTGTGGGGATGAGGGCCTTATCCCCATCGACACGGGGACCAGGTGCTTTGGGAGGACCCCAAAGCACCCTCCCCATGTTGAGGGCATGGGGCCTGGTATGGTTCAGGAGGGGAGGGGGTGCTCTCTCATCCCCCTCCCCCTTTTCCTGCGGTCTGCCAGGTTGCGTGCTCGGATGAGGGTCTAGTATGGATTTTGAGGGGAACCCATGCCATTTTTTTGAATTTTGGCGTTGGGTTCCCCTTAATATCAATACCAGACCTAAAGGGCCTGGTATGGATTTTGGGGGGACCCCATGCCTTTATTTTTTAATTTTGGTGTGGGGTTCCCCTTAATATCAATACCAGACCTGAAGGGCCTGTTATGGATTTTGAGGGGGCCCCCACACCATTTTTTTTATTTTGGCACAGGGTTCCCCTTAATATCCATACCAGACCCGAAGGACCTGGTAGTGAACTGGGGGGGGGGGACCCACGCCATGCACAGATGATCTTCTCAGCACTTGCCACTTAAATTTGAACATTACAAACTTTATTTTGAATTTGCATGGACTTTATTATCACTACTGTACTATTATTGTATTGTACATTGATTATGATCATGTTAATTTTATCATTTTTTTTTGGTAATGATTTATTAGCACAGCAGGGGGTAGCACTCCTATTCTGATCATATATTTAAAGGCACATGCACTTTGAGAGCAGCAACCCATTTAGTTAATTACACTTCATTCATTTGTCACTTATCTCTATTTGAAGTCACATATTTATCGCAGGAATCTACAGGTGTTTTACACACATCTACTTACTCACACAGCCATTAATGTCTAAACCACTGGCAACAAAAGTGAATACACCCCTAAGTGAAAATGTCCAAATTGGGCCCAATTAGCCATTTTCCCTCCCTGGTGTAATGTGCAGGTGTGTTAAATTTGGTGTTATCGCTCTCACTCTCTCATACTGCTCACTGGAAGTTCAACATGGCACAGCATGGCAAAGAACTCTCTGAGGATCTGAAAAAAAGAATTGTTGCTCTATAAAGATGGCCTAGGCTATAAGAAGATTGCCAAGACCCTGAAACTGAGCTGCAGCACGGTGGCCAAGACCATACAGCAATTTAACAGAACAGGTTCCACTCAGAACACACCTCACCATGGTCGTCCAAAGAAGTTGAGGTCACGTGCTCAGCGCTATATCCAGAGGTTGTCTTTGGGAAATAGACGTATGAGTGCTGTCAGCATTGCTGCAGAGGTTGAAGGGGTGGGGGGTCAGCCTGTCAGTGCTCAGACCATGCGCCACACACTGCATTAAATTGGTCTGCATGGCCATCATCTCAGAAGAAAGCCTCTTCTAAAGATGATGCACAAGAAAGCCTGCAAACAGTTTGCTGAAGACAAGCAGACTAAGGACATGGATTACTGGAAACATGTCCTGTGGTCTGATGAGACCAAGATAAACTTATTTGGTTCAGATGGTGTGAAGCGTGTGTGGCGGCAACCAGGTAAGGAGTACAAAGACAAGTGTGTCTGGCCTATAGTCAAGCATGGTGGTGGGAGTGTCATGGTCTGGGGCTGCATGAGTGCTGCTGGCACTGGGGAGCTACAGTTGATTGAGGGAACCATGAATGCCAACATGTACTGTGACATACTGAAGCAGAGCATGATCCCCTCCCTCCAGAGACTGGGCCGCAGGGCAGTTTTCCAACTTAATGGCCCCAAACACACCTCCAAGACAACCACTGCCTTGCTAAAGAAGCTGAGGGTAAAGCTGATGGACTGTCCAAGCACTTCTCCGGACTTAAACCCTACTGAGCATTTGTGCAGAATCCTCAAATGGAAGGTGGAGGAGCACAAGGTCTCTAACATCCACCAGCTCTGTGATGTCATCATGGAGGAGTGGAAGAGGACTCCAGTGGCAACCTGTGAAGCTCTGGTGAACTCCATGCCCGAGAGGGTTAAGGCAGTGCTTGAAAATAATGGTGGCCACACAAAATATTGACACTTTGGACCCAATTTGGACATTTTTACTTAGGGGTGTACTCACTTTTGTTGCCAGCGGCTTAGACATTAATGGCTGTGTGTTGAGTTGTTTTGAGAGGACAGCAAATTTACACTGTTATACAAGCTGTACACTCAACATTCAACAAAACTGGTCCAAAAAGATCCGTACACCCACTCTTCAAGTACCACCACTGCGCCAAAGGTAACCTAAATGTGCAATGGCTGCTACTTTAAATGAAATAAATATAAATAAGCATTTACAGTGTAAACTAAAGTAAATAGTAGCGCTAAACAGTATAAATAAATAAACCTGGCGACAGGTGATAGTAATCAACACTAATACATAAATAAACAACTACTAATAAAGTTTGTGCAAAAATCGTCCATAAATGAGACTGGATTGTCTCAAACAAGGAAAGCTTGTTTTTTCTTCAATTTTTGCTTTTTTTTTTAACGTGACGAAGAAAGTAAATAAATAAAACAAATAAAAATGAAGAAAAGGTTTCAATATTAATGGTTACAAGAATAGAAATAAACCAAAAAAAAGGATCATCAGGAAAGCAACAGTTAAGGAAAAAAAGGGGAAGGAGGAGTTAATTCAGATTGATTGGGGAATACAAAGAAACACATTTTATTTAAAAAAAAAAAACTGTTTTAAATCTGCCTGCATCATATGAACCGTATCCCTTTGATCAACAGATGAAAAAAATATTAGATAAAAAAAAGCAACAGTCTTACTTTGTATCCATCTTCTGTCTGATCAATGTTTATAAACAATGTTACTTTGTATCTCTCTATCTCCTGTCTGAACTATGCTTATAAGTAATAATACTTGGAAATCTCAAACCCATGGCAATTTGATGGAGAGGGGTTGGGTTCAGAGGGTGGTAGAAAAGTGAAAAATAATAAAAAACAAAAGATATTAGAACTGATGTAATATCGGTGAGAAAACTGTATAAAAGAGGGAAATTGCAACATTTTCATAAACAACTTCAATTTGGTGTAAATGTCAAAATCTACTATATTAAATACCACATAATGATATAGCAAATTGTCAGACTCTTCCCATGTGGCCCCCTGGGGCAGGAAAGTGTCCCTAAACATTCTAGTCCCACATTGTGGACGGTACACTCACCGGCCACTAGGTTCACCTGTTCAAGTGCTTGCTAATTGCTAATCAGCCAATCACATGGCAGCAACTCAATGCATTTAGGCATCTAGGCGTTGTGAAGACGACTTTCTGAAGTTAAAACTAAGCATCAGAAAAGGGACGAAAGGGGATTTAAGTGACTTTGAACGTGGCATGGTTGTCGGTGCCGAACGGGCTGGTCTGAGGATTTAAAAAACTGCTGATCTCCTGGGATTTTCACACACAACCATCTCTCGGGGTTTACAGAGAATGGTCGGAAAAAGAGAAAATATCCAGTGAGCGGCAGTTGTGTGGAGGAAAATGCCTTGTTAATGTCAGAGGTCAGAGGAGAATGGGCAGACTGGTTCCAGATGATAGAAAGGGAACAGTAACTCAAATAACCACTCGTTACACCCAGGGTATGCAGAATACCATCTCTGAACGCACAACACATCCAACCGTGAAGCAGATGGGCTACAGCAGCAGAAGACCACCTGTCACTCCTGTCAGATAAGAACAGGAAACTAAGGCTAAAATTCACACAGGATCACCAAAATTGGACAATAGAAGATTGGAAAAACGTTGCCTGGTCTGATTAGTCTCAATTTCAGATGCGACATTCAGATGGTCGGGTCAGAATTTGGTGTAAACAACATGAAAGCATGGATCCATCCTGCCTTGTATCACTGGTTCAGGCTGGTGGTAGGGGTGTAATGGTGTGGGGGGGGTATTTTCTTGGCACACTTTGGGCCCCTTAGTACCAACGGAGCATTGTTTAAACACCACGGCCTCTCGAAGTATTGTTGCTGACCATGTCCATCCCTTTATGACTACAGTGTCCCCATCTTCTGATGGCTCCTTCCAGCAGGATAATGCACCATGTCACAAAGCTCCAATCATCTCACCACTGGACAATGAGGTCCCTGTACTCCAATGGCCTCCACACTCACCACATCTCATCCAATAGAGCACATTTGGGATGTGGTGAAACGGGAGATTGGCATCATGGATGTGCAGCCGACAAATCTGCAGCAACTGCCTGATGCTACCATGTCACTATGGAATAGTTGAATCTATGCCACGAAGAATGAAGGCAGTTCTGAGGACAAAAGGGGATCCAACCCGTTACTAGCAAGGTGTACCTAATAAAGTGGCCGGTGAGTGTATATGTCCTGGTCCTTTAATAATACTCTGCGTCAGGAGCGTGGCTTCTCCTACCACTGACAGATCTTTACTTTATGTCTCTTTCCTTAAATCTGCGACTTTGGGGAATAGATTTCCCTCTGTGCACTTCCATCTCGCCATTCGATGATCACCCCCCCACCTGCGCAATAATCGCCCTTCTCTGAGGAAATGTGAGAAAAGGCGTCTGTGAAGTACCTGACGTTACCAGGTTGTTAGAAGAGCTTTAATCTGGCGGAGATGCATTTCCTCTGATGGAGAGAAAACTTCCCTTTAATGTCACCATGTCACTTTCATGACAGCGTGAAAAATGTCATACTCCCCCCCCCTCCCCTGCCATGTGCAAGGTGCTGAAAGGGTTAATAATAGGCTTTGTTCTATCTAGGTCAGTACTGTGATCAGTGGTGTTCAGGTACAGGCGGAGCGCCCCCCTTGTCACCGCGTTAATAGATGATCCCTAGACACCCAACCGGAAAGTGGCACGGTAATTCCCGCGGGGAGAGCTCCATGAAGAATCGCTTTTCGTACAACATCTGGGAGTGGAGCAGCTGTTAGGAAATATTCCTCACATATTTTATTATCAAAGTCAGCTTTAATAGGCATAAAAAAGCTATAAAGTTAACGAAAACCTCCATGAACAAATGCCGGAACGTGGTGGCCCACGAATTTAGCTGCCCCCGGGCCCTTGGGAAACCCTTGTGCACTCAACATTGGTGCTTGAAAGCTGAAGTTTAATGTGGTATTAATCGCAAAACCTAAAATGTAATATATTGCAGCTTACCAATCATTAGATTTGGTGGTTGCATTTGTTTTCCCTTTTTAGGCTTTTTCCCTCAGTTTTCACCTGGTGATCTAGCCAGTAACACCCCTCCAGTATTAGAGTGTCCCCACTTTGGAGGGCATGATACCGGTGATGGTGAAAGACTACGGGCATGAGACAAGAGGTAGTGAAAGACTACAGGCATGGTACAAGGGATGGTGAAAGACAATGAGCATGATACAAGAGATGGTTAAAGACTACGGCATTATACAAGAGATGGTTAAAGACTACGGCATTATACAAGAGATGGTTAAAGACTACAGCATGATACATGAGTGGACTACGGCATGATACAAGAGATAGTGAAAATCATACAGGCATGATACAAGAGATGGTGAAAGACTACAGGCATGATACAAGAGATGGTCAAAGACTACAGACATGACACAAGAGATGGTTAAGGACTACGGCATTATACAAGAGATGGTCAAAGACTACAGGCATGATACAAGAGGTGGTGAAAGACTACGGGCATGATACAAGGGATGGTGAAAGACAATGAGCATGCTACAAGAGATGGTCAAAGACTACGGCATTATACAAGAGATGGTTAAAGACTACAGCATGATACATGAGTAGACTACGGCATGATACAAGAGATAGTGAAAGACATACAGGCATGATACAAGAGATGGTGAAAGACTACAGGCATGATACAAGAGATGGTCAAAGACTACAGACATGACACAAGAGATGGTTAAGGACTACGGCATGATACAAGAGATGGTGAATGACTACAAGCATGATACAAGAGATTGTTAAAGACTACAAGCATGATACAAGAGATGGTGAAAGACTACAAGCATGATACAAGAGATTGTTAAAGACTATAGGCATTATACAAGAGATGGTGAAAGACTACAGGCATGATACAAGGGATGGTGAAAGACAATGAGCATGATACAAGAGATGGTTAAAGACTACAGCATGCTACAAGAGATGGTCAAAGACTACGGCATTATACAAGAGATGGTTAAAGACTACAGCATGATACATGAGTGGACTACGGCATGATACAAGAGATAGTGAAAGACATACAGGCATGATACAAGAGATGGTGAAAGACTACAGGCATGATACAAGAGATGGTCAAAGACTACAGACATGACACAAGAGATGGTTAAGGACTACGGCATGATACAAGAGATGGTTAAAGACTACAGCATGATACATGAGTGGACTACGGCATGATACAAGAGATGGTGAAAGACTACAGGCATGATACAAGAGATGGTCAAAGACTACAGGCATGATACAAGAGGTGGTGAAAGATTACAAGCATGATACAAGAGATTGTTAAAGACTATAGGCATTATACAAGAGATGGTGAAAGACTACGGCATGCAACAAGAGATGGTGAAAGACTACGGCATGATACAAGAGATGGTGAAAGACTACAGGCATGGTACAAGAGATGGTGAAAGACTACAGGCATGGTACAAGAGGTGGTTAAAGACTATAGGCATTATACAAGAGATGGTTAAGGACTACGGCATGATACAAGAGATGGTGAATGACTACAAGCATGATACAAGAGATTGTTAAAGACTACAAGCATGATACAAGAGATGGTGAAAGACTACAAGCATGGTACAAGAGATGGTGAAAGACTACGGCATGATAGAATAGATGGTTAAAGACTACGGCATGATAGAATAGATGGTTAAAGACTACGGGCATGATGAAAGAGACGGTGAACGACTACGGTTATGATACAAGAGATGGTTAAAAACTATGGCATGATACAAGAGATGATAAAAGACTACAGGCATGATACAAGAGATGGTTAAAGACTACGGCATGACACAAGAGATGGTGAAAGACTACAGGTATTATACATCAGATGGTCTTAAAAAGGCTCTGCCTAACCCTAGATGGCCACCAGAGCCACATGAGGTGGCAGCATCCAATCCGAGAGCACCCCCAGGTACCCAGGAAACCATAAATGAACATACCTGCCAACTTTTAAAGATGGGAACGAGGGGCACCTATTAGAAAACGTATGTAGGCATAGGACACACCCCTGACACGCCCCCTTAAAGGAGAATTATACAAAAAATATTAGTTAAACTGACAAGTGCTTTTTTTCACGACTACTATTCCTTTATATTGGCTTTAAAAATTTACAAATGCAG
Organism: Lithobates clamitans; assembly: GCA_037952925.1. NCBI lineage: Eukaryota > Metazoa > Chordata > Amphibia > Anura > Ranidae > Lithobates > Lithobates clamitans. Next base: position 1,131,643 of record JBBGZY010002682.1, read on the forward strand.
AAACTTAGAATATGGATAAAAGGTTTAGCACTGGGAAACCGTTTCTGAAAAATAAAAAGTGCATTTCATATACAATTATATAGATCAGACCAAAATGAGAGACAAATGAGGAGGAAAGAGGGACAGAGGGATTTTGTTCCAAATCAGGGACAGTCCCTCAAAATCAGGGACAGTTGAGAGCTAGGGAGGAACCGTGTTCCTTTTGACTTCCTCTCCCCCTGCAATACCGCTGCGGTTGAGCGCCACCTGCAGTGGAGAAAGTAGACTGCACCTGCCTATAAGTTAACCATAGTTATTGTATGCAGGGGTTCCAAGTGCCAAACAAAAAAAAAAGTCAGAGGTCTGCAGGTTGGCCACCAGGGTTCAAAATCCTGTTTGTTGTTTTTCTTGTAGCTACTTAGCAAAGTTTGAAGTTCTGCCTGCTAATATTGAGCGATTGTTCAATTTCTATCCTATCAACGGGAGAACCGTACGTTGAATCCAGGAAGGCGTGTGACAACCAATTTTGTTTTGATTTTATCCCTTGGCGGAACTTTTTCAGGCATTTGACCCCTGACCTTTGTCCCTGGTCCAGCCAGCAAGCCTCAAAAATCCTCTCTCCTTGTCTCCCGGTGATAGTGATGAATGTGAGGGATATTTGGAACAACTGAACCAACAGATGATGAATTGCTGCTTGCTTATACTTTCTTTTGTGATCTGCTTTAACAAACATTTTTCACAGCCCAGAAATTTGGAGAATTTGGAACCTTTTCATATCTCGGCTTTCAGTAATCTGTTTCTAATGCTTTATGTTATGGCAGCACCCCACCCTACACTCATCACCGGGCTAGCTGTATCTCTGGGAGAAGATTGATGAAGTGTCCTGAGATGTATCTTGTCCTCCTAAGATCCTCTCTAGCTCTTATCTGCTCAGATGGCTTCTATCTCCCACCGATTCCTCTCTAGGTTTTTATACAGCAGAGTCGTATCCTCGACGTCCCTTCTGTAGACGGGATACAAATGAAAGACCAAAATGCTGATTCGTGGAAATGAAGGAATGCTAGCATTTTTTTTTGTCTACTGACCTTGGCCGAAATCTAAATGTATTCAAGACTTGGAACCACCCTCAGCTTCAGCTTATGCGTTTCAGATGGTGAACCGATTTTTTTTCTAAGCACTCCCAAAAATCCTTTTTTTCTCCAAGCTGGTTATTAGTAAAGCCCCATTCATTTGTCCACCGACTCAATCAGCTTTTATGGTTTTCTAAGGCCAAAATTCATCAGTGAGGCTAAACCTAAAGTGTTACTAAACCCAGGAGCCTGCATTCACTATATCTGGTCTCCCACAGCACACAGAACATGGAAATGCAATTATTTTTAACAAATAAACACTGCTAAATACCTTTTCTCATCAGCAGTATATAGCAGTCTTGTGACTTCTATCAGTGTCCGGCCATCACTGACCCTCTGTCTGGACAATGCCGATTGGCCCTGTGCTGATCACATGAACACTCCCAAAAAAAACAAAAAAACCTATAGCAATACACACCAAACTGAGCATGTGCAGAGTGACTCCGAGCCTCTGTCTTATCAGGAGATGGATTGGGGACAGTAAAAGAAGGGGAGGCTCAGAGAAGAGAGGATCAAACAGCCTTTTTACACAATACGCAGACTCCACAGTGAGTATAACAAACATGCTTTACTGCATATACAGACTGATTTTACAGTTGCGGGTTTAGTAACACTTTAAAGCTGAAATCTATTCTGCTTATAGTTTGCCTTCCCTGGTTCCTTCTCCACCTCTCCTCGCCAACATGCTAATGATATTTTTAAATTAAATATTTCTGTTTTTAATAAAAATCTTAGTTTATCCATAACTGGGTCTCTGTGCTTCTCGGTCGGCCAGGAGGCTGTACATGGCCAGGAGGCATCACGCTGCCTCAGTACTCCTCTTAAGAGCCCCTCCGCCTTGATGGAAGCAGTGGGCTGGCTCTTGGGAGGAGTTATACAAATGCCAAAATGCCTTGATAGGAGGATGTCGGTCCAGAGAAGTGGGCCTTTTTGGAAGACTGTATTGCATGCAGAGCATCCTAGGCAATGCCCATGTGTGATGCCAAGCCTTCATGAATTGAACAGTCTGTAACATGAATGAATGATTCCTCTGGTGAGCCAGGAACAGGGGAAGGAAGGGCAGGTATCTAGACATCCCCTTATTGCTAAAAGTGGCTTCAAGATTCTGATAACCCCTTACTTTCAGACCCCCACAACCACTGGGCCCGGGTTGTGGGGAAGAGGCCCTTGTCTGCATCAACATAGAAAAAAGGTACTTTGGGGGGGGGGTTATCCCCCCCCATGTTGAGGGCATGTGGCCTTGTGTGGTTCAGGAAGAGGGCCACACATTCCTTCCCCCTCTTCCAAACCCCCTCAACCACTGGGCCCTGGTTGTGGGGAAGAGGCCCTTGTCTGCATCAATATAGGAAAAAGGTACTTTGCCAGGTTATCCCCCCCCCCCCATGTTGAGGGCATGTGGCCTTGTGTGTTTCAGGAAGAGGGCCACAAGTTCCTTCCCCTTCTTTTACCTGGTCTGCTAGGCTTGCATGTTCGGATAAGTGTCTGGTATGGTATTTTGGGGGAACCCCATGCTTTTATTTTTTTAGTTTTTTGCATGGGGATCCCCCTTAAAATTCATATCTTTAATTAGGGAATTTGGGGACCCCAGGTTTTTTTGTGGCTGTGTTTTTTTGTTTGTTTTTTTTGGTTTGTGTGGGATCCCTTATTAACATCTATGTCAGACCCTGATATAAGATTAGGGTCTGGTATAGATGAAGGGAATCCCTAGCTACTTTGTTAACAAACAGAATTAAAGTGGCCCAAGATGTCATTTGCTGGCAATTTAATGAGCTTTTTTTGTATAAATTAGTGTTTCTGTAGTAAGTTAGTGCCTTGAAAAGGTATTTATTCCCCCTGAAATTTTCCACATTTTGTCATGTTACAACCAAAAAGGTTAATGTATTTTATTGGGATTTTATGTGGTAGACCAACAAAAAGTCGCACATAATTGGGAAGTGGAAGAAAATGATAAATGATTTTCAAATTTTTTTACAAATAAATATGTGAAAAGTGTGGTGTGCATTTGTATTCAACCCCTTTTACGCTCATACCCCTAAGTAAAATCTAGTGGAACCAATTGCCTTCAGAAGTCAACTCATTAGTAAATAGAGTCCACCTGTGTGTAATTTAATCTCAGTATAAGTATAGCTTTTCTGTGAAGCCCTCAGAGGTTTCTTAGAGAACCTTAGCAAACAAACAGCATCATGAAGGCCAAGGAACACACCAGGCAGGCCAGGGATAAAGTTGTGGAGAAGTTTAAAGCAGGGTTAGGTTATAAAATATTATCCCAAGATTTGAACATTTCACAGAGCACTGTTCAATCCATCATCCAAAAATGGAAAGAGTATTGCACAATTGCACACTTACCAAGACATGGCCGTCCACCTAAACTGACAGGCCGGGCAAGGAGAGCATTCATCAGAGAAGCAGCCAAGAGGCCCATGGTAACTCTGGAGGAGCTGCAGAGATCCACATCTCAGGTGGGAGAATCTGTCCAAAGGACAACTATAATGCCCCGTACACACGGTCGGACTTTGTTCGGACATTCCGACAACAAAATCCTGGGATTTTTTCGGACGGATGTTGACTCAAATTTGTCTTGCATAACCACAGTCACACAAAGTTGTCGGAAAATCCGATCGTTCTAAACGCGGTGACGTAAAACACGTACGTCGGGACTATAAACGGGGCAGTGGCCAATAGCTTTCATCTCTTTATTTATTCTGAACATGCGTGGCACTTTGTCCGTCCGATTTGTGTACACACGATCGGAATTTCCGACAACTGATTTTGTTGTTCGAAAATTTTATAGCCTGCTCTCAAACTTTGTGCGTCGGAAAATCCGATGGAAAATGTGTGATGGAGCCCACACACGGTTGGAATTTCCGACAACAAGGTCCTATCACACATTTTCCGTCGGAAAATCCGACCGTGTGTACGGGGCATTAGTCGTGCAGGCCACAAATCAGGTCTTTATGGAAGAGTGGCAAGAAGAAGCCATTGTTGAAAGAAAGCTATAAGAAGTCCCATTTGCAGTTTGCGAGAAGCCATGTGGGGGTCACAGTAAACATGTGGAGGAAGGTGTTCTGGTCAAATGATACCAAAATGTGTGGCGGAAAACTAACTCTGCACATCACCTTGAACACACCACCCCCCAGTGTGAAACATGGTGGTGGCAGTATCATGTTGTGGGGATGCTTTTGTTCAGCAGGGACAGGAAAGCTGGTCAGATTTGATGGGAAGAAATATGGAGCCAAATACAGGGCAATGTTAGAAGAAAACCTGTTAGAGTCTGAAAAAGACTTGAGACTGGGGCGGAGGTTCACCTTCCAGCAGGACAACGACCCTAAACATACAGCCAGAGCTACAATGGAATGGTTTAGATCAAAGCATATTCATGTGTTAGACTGTCCAGAAAGTCCAGACCTAAACCCAATTGAGAATCTGTGGAAAGGCTTGAAAATTGCTGTAAACAGACGCTCTCCATCCAATCTGACAGAGCTTGAGCTGTTTTGCAAAGAAGAATGGGCAAAAATGTCCCTCTCTAGATGTGCAAAGCTGGTAGAGACATCCCCAAAAAGACTTGCAGCTGTAATTGCAGCGAAAGGAGGTTCTACAAAGTATTGACTTAGGAGGGCTAAATACAAATGTACCCCCCACACTTTTCACATATTTATTTGTAAAAAAAATTGAAAACCTTTTTATCAGTTTTCTTCCACTTCACAATTATGTGCCACTTTGTGTTGGTCTATCACATAAAATCCCATTAAAATACATTTATGTTTTTGGTTGTAACATGACAAAATGTGGAAAATTTCAAGGGATATGAATACTTTTCCAAGACACTGTATATGCTTAAAATGTGGCCCTACCTTAACTATATGCCTCTTTTTAAAACTATGCCCATTTTAAATGAATGCCCCACTCCTAATTAATGTAATTCTCCTCCTACAATGACTTGCTGAACCCAAAGCGAAAAAAAGGTTTCCTTGAAAAAAAGGTTTTAAATGTTGGCAACTATGGCATTACACATATGAGATGTTAAACCTAAATGTTGTGTTACTGACTTGAGAATTTTGGAAAAATAAGGGTGGCACTGTGTTCAGTATGACTCCCCATTCCCCTAAGTTTAGGGTTCATCAAACCACAATATTGTCACATCAGGCTTTGGCCTTCTTTGTATTTATACAAAACCCGGCCTGGCCAGAATGTAAGCTCTTGAAAGGATGGGTGTCCCAGGAGGAAATAAGATTCTGACTGGACACAAAAACTGCTAGATGGTAAAAAATATAATGTGTTTGTACTTGCAAGACGATGCACTTGGGATGTACAACAGAAGCACTATTATAAGGGTCAGAAAGACCTGTCTGTGGATCAGATGGCCTTGTCTGAGGGTCAAGAAGACTTATCTAAAGGTCAGGAAAACCTGTCTGATGGTCAGAAGGACCTGTCTAGGAGTCAGGAGGACCAGTCTGAGGCTCAGGAAAACTTGTCAGAGAAACAGGAGGGCCTGTGTGAGAGTCAGGAGAACCTGTCTGAAAGTCAGGGGAACTTGTTTGAGGATTAGGGGGACATTCCTTGAGTCAGGCCTGACTCAAGGAATGTCCCCCTAACCCTAAAAAGGATGTGTCTGAGATATAGGAGGACCTGTCTGAGGGTCAGGAGGCTTGTTTGAGAGTCAGGGTGACTTGTCTGGGCGTTAGAAGGACCTGTCTGAGATTTAGGAGACCCAAATGGGAAGTGAGGCAGGCAACAAAAGCCTTTGGAAGAGCCCAGAGCTGATACGTGTGGGGCAGGTGGGACCTGTGCAACAACATCACGCTGGGAGGGGCCAGGTGCTATCTTGCTGAGCTGACATATCTACACTGTGTGACTGCATGTTGTGAACAGACACTTGTATGTATCTCTCTGCATTCTGAGTGTTATTCCTTTTAATTCTTTTAATAAAAAGTCACTGAAAATATTACACTATTGGATCATCTTTGCATATACCTCTTTGGGCCTTTTTATGCAAGAGCTGTGGAATATAGAGATGTGACCCTAGTACTGCTGACCTGTTGTCTATGTGATTTAGGTGCTTTTGACCACCTTGATTATTTTAAGAGGTCCATCACATCAGGTGAGGAGACACCCAATTGGGCACATGGGTGACACTCTTTGGTGGCAATCTGTGGTGGAAGATTTACTTTAATTGTGGAACATTAACTGTGGTGGTGTTTTTTCTGGACACTTACACTCTAATTGGATTTTTTAACCTAAATAGATGATATATGGGACTGTTCTCACGTTTTTTTTACTTACAACCTAGTTGGATGATGTATGGGATTGTTTTCACAAATTTTACTTTTTTCTGCACATGATTTATGATAATTGTGTAAATTTACAAGCATTGTTGTTTATATGCACATTTGAGTCCATATTTGATAATTTTATGAAGAAGCGCTTCACTGTTAGTTAGTAGGTAGGCAAAAAAAGTGGTGTAAGTTTTGTCGTGCTAGATCCTAAATCAGTCTCCCTTTGTATGGCACTAGGGTTGACAAACTAGCTATTGGAGAAATACAAAAATTAGGAGGTTTTGGACACAGACAGTGATTAAATTCAGACGAATCTCCCAATCCCTAATTATAACCAAATAGAACAAAAGTTGTGATTCCTACACAAAGAATGGGATTTTTGTAAGGAGATAATACGTCTATATTCAAGTAGGCAGTAGTAGGTGCTCTCCACCTTCTGTTTTCTAGGGGGGATTACAATATAGATGGATGAGGAGCTGTGGGACCCTGTCTAGTCAGTCTCCTCCTCTCTTCCTCCTTATAAATTACATCTTGTCAATAAAGAATGGTCATTGCAACCGAGATATATTTATTTATGTACACCCATGCATGCCTGTTTGGCTTTTAAGGGAAAGATCCCTGTATGGTGTTATGACTGTGCATAATTACACAAGGCTATTTACCTGTTATCGGATTTGTTTTACTTTTTTGTATAGTCTTTTGCGGGGCTATTTTATGTAGGCATCCCCCTTTGCCAGGATTATCACGTACAGTGCTGTTGTTGTTGCCACAGACAGGGGGACTCGGACGTCCCTGCGTAAGGGGGCAGAGAGTTCTATATCCGCCCCATATGCCCTCACTTTGTATCGTGGTGTGGGCAGTGCGCGAGCGTCCGCTGTAGTGATTGCGCGTGCGCACTTGGTGAGATGCGCGCACATCATGTGCGGGGACGTCCGGACCGGAGGTGATGGCGGAGGTCATTCGTGACCTGTTCACTTCCGGTAGGACCACACAAAAGATGGCGGCGCTGGTGTGTAGTCTAACAGACACACTCGGCGCCGGTCCGTCCTTACTGGCAGGAGGAGACACCTTGTAGCGATCAATCACGATTCGTCGGCCTCTGCAGGTATTTACTTTTTGGCTATCTAGGATAGCTTTTGGTTGCTTTGGGGACCTTATGCATTGTATGTTATATCTGCTTGTTATGCAGTAATACATAGTGGCTGTCTATTTGTTTATTTCTTGGGGCTTGGCAGCCACTTACAATATAGGATCTGGGGACCTGTATTAGTCATATATAGCATTATACAAATGCTATATGGCCCTTATATATATTATATATGTTTTGTCAACCCTATCTATTGCTCAAGATAATATCAATACTTCCCATTTAGTTGCCTGCAGTTTGTAGGGCACTATGTGTTTAAAACTACCTACAGATAGTCAAAACCTCTTCTATACACCAGATATGATCCTGTACATGGATATAGTTATCTGCTTCCTACTTTGTAAGGTGTATCTTTTAACATATATGACCATGACTATATTTCACTCATTTATGTTATGCTTTGGCATAGTCTGAGTGATAAGTGCCATATTGTATAGATTAATCATAATTTTTCTTGGAACTAGGAACTTATTGGCTCTATTTTCTTTTCTTTTTATACTTTATTAGACCTTTGTCCTGCTATTGTGTGGTCCATTTCCCCTGTTGGCATTATCCAGTTGGGATCTGGCACACTTGGAATTTTTTGCACCAGTTGGTACAGTGGATGAAGCCTGGCAATGGTGGTGTGTGCATTGATTTTAGATTCACAACAGTAGGTGAGGTTACTAGATTGATAGTTTTGATTATGTACCTTATGTGGTTATATTAATATGTATGACCATCTTACAACCCTAGATTATTTATCTGTTGTTTATATAGTTCAAATGAACCTATGATGTCGATCTATGCCCCGATGAAGCAATAAACATGTTGGCTTACAGACACGAATGAATTTTGAACACAATACTGGCTGGTCATATTTTTGTATATTTATATATCTGTTTTGTATCCTAATAATTTAATAAAAATTATATTTTTTTAATTATCTACTCATCTATGCTTACTTGAATATAGACGTATTATCTCCTTACAAAAATCCCATTCTTTGTGTAAGAATCACAACTTTTGTTCTATTTAGCTATTGGAGAAATCCTACCACCCCTTTATTCTATCTTCAATTCAAAGTCCTCATTAAACCACTGCTAAATGTTTTTTTTAAAGCTGCGGTTGGAGGTTCAGGCTGAACACCCATTTAGTTTGGCCGTTTAACGAATCTCCAAACATACCTAGTTAGAAAACCCATTTTTGAGGGTCAGAATGACTTGTCTGAGAGACTGGCATACCTTCTGTGAATCAGAAGGACCTGTCTGTGCATTAGAATGATCCATCTGAAAGTCAGAAGGAACTGTCTGGGATTTAGAAGGACCTGTCTGAGGGTCAGGAGACCAGTTTGAGATTCATAAGGACCTGTCTTAGATTTAGGAGGACCTGTCTGAGGGTTAGGAGACAAGTTTGAGAGTCAGGAGGACCTGTTTGAGAATTTGGAGCTCCTGCCTGAGGGCCAGGACACCTGTTTGAGAGTCAGGAGGACCTGTCAGATATTTGGGAGGATTTGTCTGAGGGTCGGGAGACCTGTTTGAGAGTCAGGAGGACCTGTCTGAGGGTCAGGAGACCTTTTCAGGAGTCAGGTAGACCTGTCCGAGGGTCAGGAGAACCTATCCTCTGCTCAGATTTTTCGCTTTCTCATCTCGCTGTTTTTTGCTGTGTACTTTCTTTACTCTGTTTCGTTATTGTTAGAAATAGAAGCAAACAAATACCTCCTACTCGGCACAGCCAGGAATTATGATTTTTTTTCCTGCATCTGTCGGAGTCTGCAAAGCACATTGTGGGGAAATTTGAATTCAGAAAAGGAGAAATATGTCCTTGTTTTCTTTCGGTAAGCAGATGTTCTTCGCTGTTTATCTAGTCTTAGTGAGCACTCACCTCCCATTACGCCCTGTAACGGCAATCTAGGGAAACAAGCAACCGCTCGAGAATGTCACTGGAGCCTTAAAAGTGATGTCTACCTACAATGCCATTAAACATCACCTCAACAAGGGAGCTGCTACCACTACAAAAAGCTTGCTGCAACTCAATAAAGAAGAACTGAAGTTTTATTAAAAATTGATATAACAAATATTTAAAATTTAATGTTATTAAAAATTACCTCTCTATTCCAATCTGCAGACACTCTATTTTTTTTTTTCTTACAACCGACAAAAAGAAAAAAAAATCTTATTCTTGCAGCAATGCTGACAATATTCAGCTGTAGTGATTTTTTTTTCCAGATCCTGCTTGGTAAGAAGTTTGTTTGCCTGCCCTGCACAGTGCAATATATCCTAAAGCCGAACTCCAGGATAAGCAAATATTGTCATGGAGGCGTGTGTATCCTTATTTCTGGAGTACCTTTATTTTAGACATGTGACCGTGTAGCACTCACCCCTGGAGAAGTTGTTGGATATTGATGAGCTCTCTGCAGGGCCAAGACAAGAGGTGGGCAAAAGGGACTGCCGCCCAGGGCGCAACTGTGGGGGAGGGCGCACCCTGACCACTTGTAAGCTACAGATTAGTGACTAGCAACCAGGGGCCACAGTTTTATGTCTTCGCTGACCACTACTGCTGTCACACCGTACTCCAACATACCTGTCCTTCAGTCCACCCCATCTGCCCACAGCTGATACAAAGCAAAAACACACCTTATATGTACAACTGCCTTCTAGCCAAAAGAAAGCAAGTGATTGGCCTTGTAGGGGCAGTGCACACTCCATGCCAACCTTGGCCAGTTGGAGCAAAGGGACAAATGGTGCCACCCATGGTACACCCATTCTTGGGCATGCATTAAGAAGGGGGCACAGTTCTGAATCCTTACCCTGGGCAATCGACAACCCCTTCCTAGTACTGGTTCTCTGACCCTTCCTAATGGTGACCCGCTTTCAGAATCATGGTACACCCATTTTTAGGCATGCATTAGGAAGGGGGCACAGTTCGGAATCTTTGCCCTGGCTGACCAACAAACCCGTCCCGGTACTGGCTCTCTGACCCTTCCTAATGCTGACCTGCTTTCAGAATCATGGTACACCCATTCTTAGGCATGCTTTAGGAAGGGGGCACAGTTCGGAATCTTTGCCCTGGATGACCAACAAACCCATCCCGGTACTGGCTCTCTGACCCTTCCTAATGCTGACCCGCTTTCAGAATCATGGTACACCCATTCTTAGGCATGCTTTAGGAAGGGGGCACAGTTCTGAATCCTTGCTCTGGGTGAATGACAAACCTGTCCCAGCACTGGCTCTCTGACCCTTCCTAATGGTGACCCACTTTCAGAATCAGGCTTCATTTTCTTTCGTTTTAAAGGGTTATTTGCTTAATGACTTGTGGAGACATCTAACAGACAGAGCTGGAGAGACCTCAGGAGACAAGGGTTGAACCTATAATATATGTTTAACCCTGGTTGACCTAACATTATATATTTTTTCAGTTAATACTACTGCATAATATATTGTTTATTGAATTTTTGCTTCCCCTCTCTCCAGCCCTGTCTGTTAGATGTCCTCACGCTCGCCCTCCAGGGAATCCGAGGCATGGCATGTGTCTCTTTGGGTTTTTCTGGTGCTTATGTGAGTAGACACGTGTGTTTCCTTTCGTTAGGATTTGTTTTTCGGGACGAAAATTTCATTTTTTGGAGATTCTTGAGTTGAGACTATTGTGGGCAAGAAGAGAACCTGGAATTTTGGCAGAGCAATCTCACTGTTGGAGCAACCAGACATAGGAAGCCAAGCTGTCTCTGCAAACCAGGCTTCACATAAAACTAAAATATTATTTTTCATTGGACTGGGCCTTGGATGAAGAGACCAAAACACATTTGTATCAGAATATAATACTTCTCAGTCTTAATATATCAGAACATTGGGGGGGTCCACACAAGTCTATAATCCGCGTTTCTCTCTCCACAATCCTCCTGTTGCCCTGCACAGTTGTGAATAACGCACAGACTCCGATTTCAGAGATTTCATTTATGGGGGATTTACTTAACGTCGTGATTTTACACTGGGGGAATACAATGAAGATGTTGTAAGACAGCCACAGGCATATATAATGGGATGATTGCGCTGGGAGGGGATTCAGTGTCATTGGATAATTCTCCAGCCTTGGGGTTCACATGTAAGTTACTCAATAAATCCTTGTGTGAATATCACAAATGTTCCCCACGTGAGTTCCGGGTGGAGTCCAGTTGTACAGAAAAGCATCCATTTAAATATTTCAGCAACATTTAAGACTTTCTGGATCAGACATTTGACGGTGTATTCTGGCCAGGCAGAGGCTGGTTATGTTCTGTTTCTGATAAGTTGGTGAAGTTCTGCCTGTCCTCCTGGAAGGTCTCTTTATAATTCTTCTGTCTCCGTCTTTATTTGTTTTTTTATTGCTGTGGCTGAGATGATGAACAGTTATCAGTAAGTAAGCCAGCGCATGTCAGGGGGAGCCAAGTGATGGTTGAGATTTGGAAACGTAGAACTGATATCTGGAATATTCTTGTTTAACCACTTGACCTTAAGAAGGTTGTACTCCCTTCATGGCCAGATAATTTTTTTTATATGCTTTGCAACACTGTGCTACTTTAATTGGCAATTGCGCGATCAAATAATCACAACAAAGGAGAAATGGCGCTGCTAAAAAGAATGTGAAAGAGACATATATATATATCACCTAACCTTGGAGATATTTAAATATGTGTATGACAATGTGAGATCTTCATAGGACAATACAAATGATATATAAAGGTGAGTCCTTAGGTAATGTAATATACCATATCCAAAATGTATAAAGTAAAAAGTTATAAAAACTCTGTTCACATCTGAGAAATGTGAGTGTGTGAGGTTTATATAGGCCAATAAGTAGTGTAGTACACCATATGCAAAAATACAAAAATGATAAAAATGATAAAAACTCTATTCACATCTAAGAAGTGTGAGTGTGCATCATATATAGAATGGCTACCAAGTGCTGGTTGCTATATGAAATAAATAAATATATCTGTATATATATTTATAATGAAGTGAACCACTAGTATGTATGCGGAACAAGTGAATAATAGTAGTGAGCATACAATACATAAATAAGAAAAACTATATAAAAAGACTTTATGCAGGCACAACAACAAAAAACGTCAATGTATATATATATATATATATATATATATATATATATATCAACAAAAGTGATAAATCCTCAGTCCATAAGTGAAAATATATATATATATATATATATATATATATATATATATATATATATATATATATATATATATATATATATATATAAAAAGAAATAACCTTTTAATAGTAGATATCCATATTCCCAATAAAGTGACTTGTGCTGATTTTCAAGTGATGCAACTTTATCACGACTTCTGTGCAGCAAATAGGTGACTTCTTGTGCTCCCCCTTAGGTATATACACTCACCAGAAGCCCTCACCCCTGCAGAAAATAATAAGTTCCCCAATCCAGATGTCCCTGGGACCAGTAGTCTCTCCTGCTCCGGAATAAGGTGAATGCAATGCGGTATCCACATAGGAATCAAAAACGGGCATCCATAGTGTAAATCCAATAAAAAATTGTTTATTTAACATGAATAAAAAAAAATATGATATAAAAAAGGACTTTCCATAAGCATAAAAGATAAAAGGCTCCGATTGGTTACGGACAAGTTCCTAAGTCTGGGCGGCGTGAGTTCCACAGACTGTAACCAGAGAACTGGAAGTAACTAGCAATGACGTTGACATGTACCAAGGCCCGCCTTGCGCGTTTTGTCACTAGACGTCGTCGGAGGCGTAGCCATCTTGGGACACCTCACGTCATTATATAATAGGTGGAGGTACCGCCGCATGTGTTGCCAATCATGCCAAATCTGGCGGGAAGATTTATAAATCAAGATGGCAAACCATTAGGTATGTACGAGGGAAACCCAATGTCCATATAAGGCAAAGCAACCTTACTGTTGCATTGCGTTGTATTGCGCAATCAAGAAACACTGTACACAAACAAAATTTATGTCATTTTTTTCACATAAATAGAGCTTTCTCTTGGTGGTATTTGATCACCACTGTGTATTTTTTGTGATATAAATGAAAAAGATGGACAATTTTGAAAAAAGTAGATATATTTTTGTTCTCTGCCATAAAATGTATCCCATAAAAAAAATTGACAAACTCAAATTTCTTCTTCTTCAAATTTTCTTCTCAAATGTCTTTGGTAAAAAAAAAAAAAAAAAAAAAAAATCTCAGTAAGTGTATATTATTTGGTTTGCATAAAAGTTATAGTGTCTGGTAAAGATACTGGAATATATATATTAGAAGAGCAGTATGGTGGCCTGAATTTATGGGAGGAGCCCTTGCTCTCTGTCGGTTCCAGTGCGTGATTCGTTACGTCATCAGGCCGACTCTTCAGCTCACCGCGTTCGTCTGTTGTTCCGAATACAGTACGTTGAGGTTGCTTATTCGTGGTTTGTCGCTCAAAGTCTTGCTCGCTGTCACAGGTAGGATTCGTTACCCCCCTTGTCGTATCACGTTCAACCAGCTTGTTTCTCGTTTTGTTCCCCATTCCTCGTTTGGTGCTGCTGTGGAGCTTACGAATCGTTCGTAGGCCTCCAGTACGCAGCAGTCACAGGCCCGTACCTGTTTTTTCTCCGATTCACAACGAATGCATGGCACACTTACCACAGTCTGATTTGTACTTAGTCACATCAGCAGCAATACGGATTGCATCGGACATATACCGCTCATCCCCATACCCTACTAACGATTCGTTGTCTCACTCCCATGCACCGATTCGAAGCGGTTCGTACCATACCCTACGATTCGTTATTCACATTGTTGTTCTGCCCCGATTCGGATCGTATCAGCAGGTACATGCATCACACTCCTAACCGAACCTAGTCGCATCGGTGGCACAACGGTTCGCATCACAAGTATTCCACACTCAACTCGTTACACTCCCTATCATAAATCTACGATTCGTTACGTATGCCATTTTTCACAGTTTGTTCCTACACATACTATTTCTGCTATTCTTTTTCTTTTTGCCTATCAGTAGGTTACCTTTGTTGCAATCGATGCAAGAATACGCATCGCATTGCAATAAGCAATCGCTGCAAAACTTGTATCTCAGCATATACCCATTGCATTTGCTACAAATACACTCCTTGCAATCGCTGCAAGTACTCGCATCTCAGCAGTTACCCATTCTCTACGCCACAAACTCTCAGCCTAATACTCCTTGCAAACGCTGCAAGCACGCATCTCAACATAACTTCTTGCAAAGCGATGCAAGCACACTCAGTGCCGGTTCACACTACAGCAACTTGGGATCCGACTTGTCAGACCTCAAGTTGCCCCAAGTCGCTGGACATAAGAAATTCCATTGAAGTTGTACATTACTGAATTCGCTCTAACTTCAGAAAAGGTTCCTGTACTACTTCAAGGCGACTTCTAGCCGACTTGTACCCATAGATTTCAATGGAAGTCACCTCCAAGTCAGATCCTTACTTTAAGTGCCGGTTCACACAGAGGCGACTTGTCAGGCGACCTAGTCGCCTGACAAGTCGCCTCCCATTCTGTACAATTGAACCGTTCTAATCGGAGCGACGCAGGTCGCTCCGACTTAGAAAAAGGTTCCTGTACTACTTTGGGGGCGACTTGCATAGACTTGCATAGACTTCTATACAGAAGTCGTTTTGCAAGTCGCCGTGGCAGTCGTGTGCAGTCGTGTGAGCCGAGCCTTATTGATGTGATTTGGATCTGACATTACAGGAAGATTATCCAGGAATTCCCTGAAGTTGCCTCAAAGTTGCCTCAAAGTTGCCTCGAAGTTGCCTTGAAGTTGCCTCGAAGTTGCCTCGGAGTTGCCTGGCAAAGTTGTGCCGACTTTCAGGTTGCTGCAGTGTGAACTGGCACTCAGTGGCACTCACACAGCCACACTTCATTTTAGTGGCACTTAATCGGCCACTCGTCTCCAGTGGCATTCATACGAGCCACTCATGATTTTCCTCTGTCTTTCTCCCTCGGGTCAGTCGAGTTCAGGTGCCATCCTGTACCAGGTTGGATGTTATTTCCCAGAAAAAAAAAAAAAAAGCAATGATTGCATCTTCACCAGGGCCAGTTGCACACAAAGGGCAAAAAAAGGGGGAATTGGAAAAAAAAAAAAAAATTATTAAATAAATCTCTTGCCCCACTTATGTCACCCCTACTACAGATATTCCTGGTCGACCAAGTTCGATCCTAACCAGGACTTTGCTACTAGTGAGTGTCAGTCAGGTGCGTAGCTCACGGGTTTCTCCATCACTCTGCAGCACCCTTGCACTATATCGTTACTTTACATACATCATTGGACGTACTCTTCAGGCGTTAGTTTCTGTCACATATGTCTATACATGACACTCTATTTTCGAAGGTCGCCCTTCACCTCGCAGACAAGGTCGCTTAACAGTAGGCTTGCTGGCAGAACAAATAAACCATTAAACGAAATAAAGAGGTGGTTACGGGGAACCTTTGGGGTCAGGGATGTTTACAATGCAGTATAATCTGGGGGGTTTGTCATGGGAGAGCAACTATGATCTATTTGGGATCAGGAGGACCAAGGCTTCCATTTCATATCATAGAAGGGTGTCTCTTCTTAAACATGAGCACCCCCCGGCCCCTTTTGTCTTCTAGTCGGAGCCAAGTCACAAGCTGGCAGCGAGGACCCCACACCTGCCCCTCTGTCACACTCCACGGGCTCAGAGTGCGGCAGCGTACAGTCCGTCAGGGGATGGACCATCCCCAAGCTCATTTCTGAGCTGGGACGCAGAGATATTCGCTTTCCCACCACGGCCAGGAAAGCAGAGCTTTTCAGGCTCCTCTTCCTGCCTCCAGCTACAGCCAGGCCCAGCACCCAGTTGGCATCCCTGCAATCCATCTCCGGGGGCCATTTCCCAGCTGCATTCTTTGATCTCCTCCTTAACTGCAACAGCTTCAGTTGTCCAGGCCAGAGTCACCCTTTTTGGCCCTCCCTGATCTGGTCATGGCCCTGATGACAGCTTCTCCTTCTGCAGGTACACCAGGCTCTACACCTATTGTCCTCCCCGCTCATCTTGTCCCGCCCAGTGTCGGGAAGGATATACTAGAGGGCAATAATATAATGGCCTCCACTCTTTTGGGAAGACTTTCAACAAGAGTTTGGAGTGTGTGTGGGAATTTGTGCCCATTTGTGAGGTCAGGTACTCATGATTAGGGATGAGCTTCGTGTTCGAGTCGAACCCATGTTCGACTCGAACATCGGCTGTTCGACCGTCCGTCGAATTGCGAACGATATGGGCCGTTCGCGCCAAATTCGTGTGGCGCGTCACGGCCCATAATTCACTGCGGCATCGCAGTGCATTGCTGGCTGATGATTGGCCAAGCATGCACTATGACCCGCATGCTTGGCCAATCACAGCGCCGCCTGAACAGAGAGCCGTAATTGGCCAAAGCCAAGGAGGCTTTGGCCAATTATGGCTCAGGGGATTTAGTACACGCCCCACACTATATAAGGCCGCCTGCACGGCGGCCCTGTGTAGTGTGTGTTCCGGCGTTGAAAGAGATAGACAGAGAGACAGTGTTTGATTTGAGTTAGATAGATTAGGCAGAACAGTCAGTCAGTTAGCTGCACTTACAGTGTATTGTGTATATATATGCATCCCAGGTGTTGCATATATATATATACACTGTATTCAGTTTAGCTAGATCCGTTCCTGTTATCTTCTATCTAGACTATTTACATTCAGTGCAGTGTGTCCTGCTCACAGTGTTCAGCTAGATCCGTTCCTGCTATTTACATTCAGTACAGTGCTTCCTGCTCACAGTGTTCAGCTAGATCCGTTCCTGCTATTTACATTCAGTGCAGTGCGTGCTGCTCACAGTGTTCAGCTAGATCCGTTCCTGCTATTTACATTCAGTGCAGTGCGTGCTGCTCACAGTGTTCAGCTAGATCCGTTCCTGCTATTTACATTCAGTGCAGTGCGTCCTGCTCACAGTGTTCAGCTAGATCCGTTCCTGCTATTTACATTCAGTGCAGTGCGTCCTGCTCACAGTGTTCAGCTAGATCCGTTCCTGCTATTTACATTCAGTGCAGTGCGTGCTGCTCACAGTGTTCAGCTAGATCCGTTCCTGCTATTTACATTCAGTGCAGTGCGTCCTGCTCACAGTGTTCAGCTAGATCCGTTCCTGTTATCTTCCTACTGACAGGCAGGCTTGTCTGGTTACAGTATATAAAGCTACCTGAAGAAAATTACAGGTGTTCTTTTTGATCCTATTAGTACCACGGTCAGGCAGCTAGACTATTTACATTTAGTACAGTGTGTCCTGCTCACAGTGTTCAGCTAGATCCGTTCCTGTTATTTACATTCAGTGCAGTGTGTCCTGCTCACAGTGTTCAGCTAGATCCGTTCCTGCTATTTACATTCAGTACAGTGCGTGCTGCTCACAGTGTTCAGCTAGATCCGTTCCTGCTATATACATTTAGTGCAGTACGTCCTGCTCACAGTGTTCAGCTAGATCCGTTCCTGTTATCTTCCTACTGACAGGCAGGCTTGTCTGGTTACAGTATATAAAGCTACCTGAAGAAAATTACAGGTGTTCTTTTTGATCCTATTAGTACCACGGTCAGGCAGCTAGACTATTTACATTTAGTACAGTGTGTCCTGCTCACAGTGTTCAGCTAGATCCGTTCCTGTTATTTACATTCAGTGCAGTGTGTCCTGCTCACAGTGTTCAGCTAGATCCGTTCCTGCTATTTACATTCAGTACAGTGCGTCCTGCTCACAGTGTTCAGCTAGATCCGTTCCTGCTATTTACATTCAGTGCAGTGCGTGCTGCTCACAGTGTTCAGCTAGATCCGTTCCTGCTATATACATTTAGTGCAGTACGTCCTGCTCACAGTGTTCAGCTAGATCCGTTCCTGTTATCTTCCTACTGACAGGCAGGCTTGTCTGGTTACAGTATATAAAGCTACCTGAAGAAAATTACAGGTGTTCTATCCCAGCTTAGTGCAGCTACAGGCCATTAGTATGTCTGGAAGGCCAAGAAGGAGAGGCAGACAGTCACAAGCCAATAAGAGAGGGCAAGCAGGCTCTGTGTCTAGTGCTGGTCGTGGAGACGGTGCATCCTCATCAGCACGTGGCCATGGGACACGCTTGGCCTTTTTTTCGGCAGCTGGCCGTGTTGAGCCGCAACATGCGGAAGACTTGGTCGAGTGGATGACCAAGCCGTCCTCATCCTCCTCATCCTCTCTCACCCATGCCCAGGGTGCTTTGTCTGGCAAAGCAGCGGCCTCTTCCCTCAGCTCAATGTCATCAGTGACTCCTTCCCTAGCCCCACCATGTCCTCCTGAGGATTCCCTCGAACTGTTTGACCACAGTGTTGGGTACATGCTCCAGGAGGATGCCCAGCGTTTGGAAGGCTCTGATGATGATACTGAGCTCAATGAAGGCAGTAACATGAGCACGGACAGAGGGGGTGCCCAAGAAGGACAGCAATCTGGCAGTCATGCTCCCCCTGCTGCAGCATACTGCCAGGTTTGCTCCAGTGATGAGGAGGGAGGGGATGATGAGGTCACTGACTCAACGTGGGTGCCTGATAGGAGAGAGGAGGAGGAGGAGGAGGAGGAGGAGGAGGAGGAGGAGGTGGCACATCACCAACTAGGCAGGATGCCCTCCAGGGGCCAGCCTAAGGGCAGCACATTGACTGCATCACACCCCAAAGCTCCACATGTGCAGGGCGCTGCAGTCTCTGCGCGTTATTCAAAAAGTTCTTTGGTGTGGGCCTTTTTTGAGACGAGTGCATCAGATCGCACCGCTGCTATTTGCAATATATGTCTCAAGCGTATCTCGCGTGGCCAAAACATCTCCCGCTTGGGTACCACATGCTTGACCAGACATATGTTGACCTGCCATGCAGTTCGTTGGCAAGCGTATCTAAAAGACCCACACCAAAGAACAAAGACGATCTCTCCTTGCTCCTCATCAGCTGAGATTTCCAACCCCACTAGACCTTCAGTCCTCTCTGCGACCTGCAGTGAGAGGAATGAAGGTGTAGAATTAGGTGTGTCACAGCCAAGTACTTATGGGCAATCTGCTTTTGGTACACCGACGTCAGATTGTACCAGGCAAATTTCCCTGCCCCAGCTGCTGCACCGCCGAAAGAAGTTTGCTCCCAGCCATCCACATGCCCAGCGGTTGAATGCTAGCTTGGCAAAATTGCTAGCACTTCAACTGCTGCCTTTTCAGTTGGTAGACTCTGCCCCCTTCCGTGAGTTTGTGGAATGTGCGGTTCCTCAGTGGCAGGTACCCAAACGCCACTTTTTCTCACGGAAGGCGATTCCGGCTCTCTACCGGCATGTGGAAGGCAATGTCCATGCCTCGCTGGACAGGGCGGTCAGCGGTAAGGTGCATATTACCGCTGACTCATGGTCCAGCAGGCATGGACAGGGACGTTACTTAAGTTTCACGGCGCATTGGGTGACTCTGCTGGCAGCTGGGAAGGATGCAGGACAAGGTGCAGTAGTGTTGGAGGTTGTTCCGCCACCACGCCTCCAAAATGCTGATTGTGACACACCTCTCTCCTCCACCCCCTCCTCTTCTTCTTCCTCCATGGCCTCTTCCTCGGAACCAGCGGTGCTCCGTAGGCGTTCAAGGGGCTACGCAAGTACGCAGGCCAAAAGATGCCATGCGGTGCTTGAGCTGGTGTGCTTGGGGGACAGGAGCCACACTGGGGCAGAGGTTCTGTCAGCTCTGCAGGGGCAGGTTCAGAGGTGGTTGACGCCACGCCAACTTAAGGCAGGAATGGTGGTTTGCGACAATGGCACCAACCTCCTCTCTGCCCTCCGACAGGGACAACTGACCCATGTGCCCTGTTTGGCTCACGTCCTTAACTTGGTGGTGCAGCGGTTCTTGGGCAGGTACCCGGGCTTACAGGATGTCCTGAGGCAGGCCAGGAAAGTCTGTGTGCATTTCCGCCGGTCATATAATGCCAGTGCTCGGCTGACGGACCTCCAAAAGGAGTTTAACCTGCCCAAGAACCGCCTAATCTGTGACATGCCCACCAGGTGGAACTCGACGTTGGCCATGCTGCAGCGGCTGCACACGCAGCAGAGGGCCATCAATGAGTACCTGTGCGACTATGGCACCAGGACAGGGTCAGGGGACCTTGGTTTTTTTTCCCCACGCCAGTGGGCCATGATCAGGGATGCATGCACTGTCCTGTCACCATTCGAGGAGGCCACGAGGATGGTGAGCACTGACAGTGCATGCATCAGTGACACTGTCCCCCTTGTCCACCTGTTGGAGCACACGCTGCGTGGGATAATGGACAGGGCACTTGAGGCAGAACAGAGGCAGGAAGAGGAGGACTTCCTTAGCTCTCAAGGCCCCCTTTATCCAGACAGTGTTCCTGCGTGCCCGCCGATCACACAGGAAGAGGACGAGGAGGAGGAGGAGGAGGAGGAGGAAGATTGTGTCAGTATGGAGGTGGAGCCTGGCACTCAGCATCAGCAGTCTTTAAGGGATCAGTCCCAAGGAACACATGGACTTGTACGTGGCTGGGAGGAGGTGGCTGCGGACGTTGTTGTCCTTAGTGACCCAGAGGACTCCGGACCGAATGCCTCAGCAAACCTACGCTGCATGGCCTCCCTGATCCTGCAAAGCCTGCGTAAGGATCCTCGTATTCGTGGTATCAAGGAGAAGGACCAATACTGGCTGGCAACCCTCCTTGATCCACGTTACAAGGGTAAGGTTGCGGACCTTATCTTGCCATCGCAGAGGGAGCAGAGGATGAAACATCTTCGGGAGGCCTTGCAGAAAGGTCTGTGCAACGCGTTCCCAGAGACTGGGAGGTTACAAACTCCTGTTTCTGGACAACGTGTTGCTGAGGCTTCGGTCAGTCAAAGAAGGAGCGGTGGAGAAGGTGGCCGTCTGACCGATGCGTTCAGACAATTTTTTGGTCCGCAGCCCCAAGGTATGATCGGTTCCAGCAACCATCGCCAGCGTCTGTTTTACATGGTGCAGGAATACCTAGGGGCAAGATCAGACTTGGACACCTTTCCCACCGAAAATCCTCTGGGTTACTGGGTCTTGAGGATGGATCACTGGCCAGAGCTTGCACAGTATGCAATTGAGCTACTGGCCTGTCCTGCATCCAGCGTTCTTTCGGAACGCACATTCAGTGCTGCTGGAGGCGTGGTAACCGATCACAGGGTGCGTCTGTCCACCGACTCGGTCGATCGGCTGACCTTCATAAAAATGAATCAGTCTTGGATCACCACCAGCTACCAAGCACCTGATGCAGATGTAACCGAATAATTTTTTTTGAAATCTCAGATCCCTTCAAAGACTGCCTATGCTGATGCTGAGTGACTATCCCTGAGTAATTATCCTCTTCCTCCTCAATCATCACGCTGATAGCTTGTAAGAACATTTTTGGTTCTGGGCGCCACCACCAGTGCCTAAGGCACAATTTTTCAGCCCCTGTTTAACAGGGGCGTGTAATTACAATTTTTGATGTAATACTTTGCAGCAGGGCTCGTTCCTGCATTCCAACTAGAGTGTCTGTGAGGGGTTGCAGTGTTGTGGCACCAGCACCAGTGCCTAAGACCCAATTTTTCTGCCCCTGTCTAACAGGGGCGTGTAATTACAATTTTTGATGCAATACTTTGCAGCAGGGCTTGTTCCTGCATTCCAACTAGAGTGTCTGTGAGGGGTTGCAGTGTTGTGGCACCAGCACCAGTGCCTAAGACCCAATTTTTCAGCCCCTGTCTAACAGGGGCGTGTAATTACAATTTTTGATGCAATACTTTGCAGCAGGGCTTGTTCCTGCGTTTCAACTAGAGTGTCTGTGAGGGGTTGCAGTGTTGTGGCACCAGCACCAGTGCCTAAGACCCAATTTTTCAGCCCCTGTCTAACAGGGGCGTGTAATTACAATTTTTGATGCAATACTTTGCAGCTGGGCTTGTTCCTGCGTTTCAACTAGAGTGTCTGTGAGGGGTTGCAGTGTTGTGGCACCAGCACCAGTGCCTAAGGCCTAATTTTTCAGCTCCTGTTCAACAGGGGCATGTAATTACAATTCTTGATCTAATATTTCACAGCAGGGCCCTGTGAGGGCTTACAGTGTTTTGGCCACAGCAACACCTAAGGCCCAAATTTCTGCTGAGTATATAGGGCAGGACCCTACTTTCAAACATCTAACTTACAAACGACTCCTACTTGCAAACGGAAGGAGACAACAGGAAGTGAGATGAAATCTACCCCTAAGGAAGGGAAATTCTCTCCTGTAAGAGTTAATATGGGAAAACAATTTTTCCTTTCCACTGATGCTTTCCAATCCTTGTTCCACAAAAAAACCCAAATTTTCAAAAAACATTTTTCATTGGGACAAAAAAGTGAGGTGAAATCTTCTGAAGAGGAGGAAAGACGCAAAACAAATGTCACAGGGGTGATAACCCTTCCCTATGTTTTCCAAAAAGCTTAGAAAAGATTTTTTGGCTGGAGCTAAACACATTAAAAATGTTCAAAATTACAAACAGATTCTACTTAACAACAAACCTACAGTCCCTGTCTTGTTTGCACCGCCTGTATACTGCTGTTCAGAGTATATAGGGACCTTTCCTTATTTTAATTTGGGTGCGGGGTTCCCCTTAATATCCATACAAGACCCAAAGGGCCTGGTAATGGACTGGGGGGTACCCATGCCGTTTGTCTCACTGATTTTCATCCATATTGCCATGACCCGACATGACATTAAACCCGCAAGCAGTTTTAAATGAGATTTTTTCCTTTAAAAATGACATTTGGTGCAGGGACTGTTCTAAACATGGGAAACACGCGTCACTTTACAGGCATACTATAGACACCCCCCAGGTACGATATTTAAAGGAATATTTCACTTTTTTTTTTTTACTTTAAGCATCATTAAAATCACTGCTCCCGAAAAAACGGCCGTTTTTAAAAGTTTTTTTTGCATTGATACATGTCCCCTGGGGTAGGACCCGGGTCCCCAAACCCTTTTTAGGACAATACCATGCAAATTAGCCTTTAAAATGAGCACTTTTGATTTCGAACGTTCGAGTCCCATAGACGTCAATGGGGTTCTAACGTTCGTGCGAACTTGCGGTCCGTTCGCGGGTTCTGGTGCGAACCGAACCGGGGGGTGTTCGGCTCATCCCTACTCATGATGGAAGAGAAGACCTGACTCACAATCCACATTCCAATTCATCTCAAAGGTGATCAGTAGTGTAGAGGTTAGCTCCTCCACACCAAACTGTTAAACCATGTCTTTATGGAGTTGGCTTTGTGCCTAGAGGCACAGTCACGCTGGAAAAGCCTTCTCCAAAATGTTATTAAAAGGCTAAAAACACATAATTGTCTAAAAAAAAATATGTATTGTGTAGGACAGAGTTCTCCAAACTTTCTAAACAAGAGGCCAGTTTACTGTCATTCAGATTTTAGGGAGGCTGGACTGTGGCCAGTGGGAGTAGGAAATGTCCTGGTGTCAGTGGGAGTAAACAATGCCACATCTTTAGTAGGAGAAATAGTGCCCCATGATTGGTGGCCCCATTGTTGGTGTCAGTGGAAGTAATAGTGCCCCATGATTGGTGTCAGTGTGAGGAATAGTGCCCTATTGTTGGTGTCAGTGAGAAGAAAAGTGCCTCATCATTGGTGTCTAGTGGAAGGAACATAGGCGTGAGCACGGAGTGTGCTGGGTGTGCCTGGACACACCCTAATGACCCGTGCTGTCTACCGAGATTTGCCCCGAAATGTTGCAACCAAGAGAGTGTGTAGCCCCCGCTGCCTGTGAAACAGTTTCACAGGCAGCAGTCTGTGAGGTTTACCAGAACCGCTGAGTGTGTGAACTGTCATATGTCACTGCTTGCAGTGAGAGAGACCAGCTGTCAAAATTCAGCAGTGATGTCGGGTGGGCAGGACCGAACGGCTATCAAATACTAACCAATGGGATGGGGTCTGGGCGGGCCGCTATGTTTATGTGGCTCCGCCCCTTTTTTTAGCTGCCCAATAATTGGCTGGAGTTGATAGCTACTTGGTCCCGCTCTTCCCCGACATCGCGGCTGAGTTATGACAGCTCCTCTCTCTTCCTGCAAGTAGCTACATTAGCTGACAGTTTCACACACCGAGCAGCTCTGGAAATTCTGTCTGCTGCATGTGAAACTCCTCTCCCCTACCAGTGCAAATCAATGCTGCCAATCAGTGCCAAACAATACCAACCAATGCTGCCAAACAATGCCAGCCAATGCTGCCTATCAGTGAAAACCAATGCTGTCTATCTGTGCCAACCAGTGCCAACCAATGCTGCCTATCAGTGACAACCAGTGCCAACCAATGCTGCCTATCAGTGCTAACCAATGCTGCCAATCAGTGCCAACCAATGCTGCCTATCAGTGCCAACCAGTGCCAAGTGCCAACCAATGCTGCCTATCAGTGCCAACCAATGTTGCCATGCCAATCAGTGTCAATCAATGCCAATCAATGCTACCAATCAGTGCCACCTATCAGTGCCAATCAATGCTGCCAATCAGTGGCAACTAAAGCTGCCTATCAGTGGCAATCAGTGCTGCCAATCAGTGCCAATCAATGCTGCCTATCAGTGCCAATCGGTGCAGCCATTCAGTGCCAATCGGTGCTGCCTATCAGTGCCAACCAGTGCTGCCTATCAGTGCCAATCAATGCTGCAAATCAGTGCCAATCAATGCTGCCTATCAGTGCCAATCAGTGCCAATCAATACTGCCTATCAGTGGCAATCAATGCTGCCAATCAGTGCTGCCAATCAGTGGCAATCAGTGTCAATCAGTGCTGCAAATCAATGCCCATCAGTGCCGCCTATCAATGTCCATCAGTGCCATCTATCAGTGCTGACAAACGGTGCCCACTAGTGCTGCCTATCAGTGCTGCCAGTCAGTGCTGCCTATCAGTGCCACATATCAGTGCCCATCAGTGATACCAATTAGTGCCCATCAACGCTGTCAGTCAGTGCAGCCAATTAGTGCCCATCAGTGCCAATCAGTGCCCATTAATGCTGCCAATCAGTGCCCAACAGTGCGGCCTATCAGTGCTACAAATCAGTGCCCATCATTGCTGCCAATCAGTGCCAATCAATGCTGCCAATCAGTCCAATCATTGCTGCCTAACAGTGCCACCAATCAGTGCTGCCAATTAGTGCTAATTAGTGCTAACAATCTGTACTGCCTATTAGTGCCAATCAGTGCTGCCAATCATTGCCATTTGCCACGTATCAGTGTCCATCGGGGGCAGCTATTAGTGCCCATCATTGCTGCCTATCAGTGCCACCTATCAGTGCCAATCAGTGCCACCTATCAGTGCCAATCAGTGACCATCAGTGCTGCCAATTAGTGCCCATCAGTGTTGCTAATCAGTTCCCATCAGTGCACTGAGTGCAGGGATGGGGAGATGAATTTAGCAGCCAGGCACATTGTCCATGGGGGGGCAGCCTGGTGGGGCACAACTGAAATCCGTCAATATTTAATAATGCCACATGCTGATCTTTGGTATAATAGATAATCACCACACTACTATTTACGATAAACTACTGGAGATAAAATAAAAAAGTGTCAGTAAAAGGCCTGCCGCTAAGCACTGTTATGTGTTCCCACACTACAAAAAAAAGTGCAGCGCTAACTTACTATTCAATAACTTAACAATAATGGTGGAACCCTCTAATGTATGGAAATCTCAATAAACTTCAATATTACCACAATACCGGTCTCTGTGATATGTAACGTCACATATAATACACATCAAAGTGAAAACAAGACATACAGTAGGTGACCGCGATATTGTGTCAACCTTGCCGCTGTTATCGGCGAGATTTGACACCTGCGAGTCCCGTCACGGGAGCCAGCGCCGAGCTGGCTTGCTCATCGGGTAAGGAAAAATGTGTTTTTTCCTTTCCCAATGAGCGGCAAGCATTGCTGACATGTGTTTGGTATGAATCATGAGGGGGAACTCCACGCCAAATTTTAAATAAAAAACTGGCATGGGTTCCCCTCCAAGCGCATACCAGGCCCTTAGGTCTGGTATGGATTGTAAGGGGAACCCCCTACGCCAAAAAAACGGCGCGGGGGTCCCCTCAGAATCCACATCAGACCCTTATGCGAGCACGCAGCCCGTCCGGTCAGGAAGGGGGGTGGGGACGAGCGAGCGCCCCCCCCCTCCTGAACCGTACAAGGCCGCATGCCCTCAGTCCCGGGGCATGGTGGGACTGTGACATCATAACGGGCGGGGTCACCAAGTGACATCACCCGGTGACCACGCCCTATGCCTATATAAGTCGTTGCACACCTCGCACACGGCATTACAGCGGGAGAGAGCGTCGCGTCAACATCGGAAGAAGAGAAGAGGGAACAAGACGATGGAGAAGACCGGGCCACCGCTAGCAAAAGAGCGTCAAAAGAGCAGAAGATAGCAGAAGAACCCGGAGAGCAGGAGAAGAACCGGAGACCTGGAGAAGAGGTCGGAGAGCAGGAGAAGAACCGGACACCGGGAGAAGAGGCCGGAGAGAGCAGTGTAGTCGGAAGAGACCCCCGAAGTCGGAAGAAGACCCCCGGAGCTGCCTAATAAATTACTTTAAAAACCTGTGTAGTGTGTTTTTTTATTGACACTTTTTTTCCCCCTTATTAAAGGGGGCTCCCAGATTACGATAAGCCCTCCGCCAGCAGACCCTGACAACCAACGGCCAGGGTTGTCGGGAAGAGGCCCTTGTCCTCATCAACATGGGGACAAGGTGCTTTGGGATGGGGGGGCCGCAGGGCGCCCCCCTTCCCTAAAGCACCCACCCCCCCATGTTGAAGGCATGCGGCCTGGTACGGTTCAGGAGGGGGGCTTTCACTCGTCCCCACCCCCCTTCTTGACCGGCCGGGCTGCGTGCTCAGATGAGGGTCTGGTATGGATTTTTGGGGGGACCCCCACGCCGTTTTTCGGCGTAGGGGGTTCCCCTTAAAATCCATACCAGGCCTGAGGGCCTGGTATGCTCCTGGAGGGGAATTCCCTCTCGCGCTCGCTGCAATAGGAAGATGTGTTTTTCCTATTGCAGCCAGAGCGAGATGTACAGTACCCTGTAGCCGAGAACCAGCGCGGCGGGATCGTGCTGGAAACACATTCTTGCGGGCAGGTACTGTAACAAATGAAACTTAGCAGGGATGGCGGAAACCCCTCTACAGATAATTGCAATACAAACTAACTTCAAATGCAACAACTTTATAGTTGGGAGGTTTACTTCATTATAGCACTTTGGAATTTAAATTTTTTAGATTGTTACACTTAATTTTATATGTTTTAGTTACTGTTATAATGTGAATTATTGCACTTGAAGTTAATTTTCCACCACCCCTGCTAAGTCCATGTCTTTATGGACCTTGCTTTGTGCACTGGTGTGCAGTCATGTTGGAACAGGAAGGGGCCGTCCCCAAACTGTTCCCACAAAGTTGGGAGCATGAAATTTTCCAAAATGTCTTGGTATGCTGATGCCTTAAGTGTTCCTTCACTGGAACTAAGGGGCCAATCCCAACCCCTGAGAAACAACCCCAGACCATAATCCCCCCCACCCCCACCAAAGTATTTGGACCAGTGCGCAAAGCAAAGTCCATAAAGACATGGATGAGTGAGTTTGGGGTGGAGGAACTTGACTGGCCTGCACAGAGTCCTGACCTCAACCCGATAGAACACCTTTGGGATGAATTTGAGTGGGGACTGCGAGCCAGACCTTCTTGTCCAACATCAGTGCCTGACCTCACAAATGCTCTTCTGGAAGAATGGTGCTAGGAGTATGTATGTGTGGTTTTCTTGAGAAATGTTTTATTGCTGCTGTAAAGGGTATCCGAAAAAATTTTGTTGTATGTATACAATGACAATAAAGTATATCTTGATCTTGATGGTCAAACATTCCCATAGACACACTCCTAAACCTTGTGGACAGCCTTCCCAGAAGAGTTGAAGCTGTTATAGCTGTAAAGGGTGGGCCAACTCAATATTGAACCCTACAGACTAAGACTGGGATGCCATTAAAGTTCATGTGCGTGTAAAGCCAGGTGTCCCAATACTTTTGAAGATATAATGTGTGTGTGTATATAAATAAATATATATATATATATATATATATATATATATATATATATATATATATGTATGTGTGTGTGTATATATATATATATATATGTATATATATGTATATATATATATATATTTACACATATGTGTGTGTTGAGCACTACTATGGGGAGGAATAGTGGCACATTGTTGGTGTCAGTGGGAGGAATAGTGCCCCACCCATTATTGGAGCACAGGTGTGTCAGGAGGAAGGTCTCTCTGAAGCTGCTCCAGGTGATCCGTGTGAGAGGGGAGTGGTGGTGAAATCTATCCCAGCTCTCCTGGCCCCTTTCTGGGGAAGCCATGGAGGCCAGCAGGGCCTCTCCTGCTGGAAGCTCTCAGCCATCTCCTGGGCCATCAGGTAACATACCTGCCCCTGTGCAAACCATGGCTGGGGATCTCTCTACCCCTGGTGAGAATGAAGGCTCAGAGGCAATTCAGGAGCGAGTGGTGGCCGGGATTAAGGTCCTGAATAGGGAGAGAGACAAACTCTATAAACTGAGAGCGGAGCTGAAGCGCTTGAGAAGGCAGCGTGAGGGCTTGCATAGCCAGAAACGTGGATCCATGGATCCGGAGATCCAACTGGCCAAGGTCCGGGTTGAACATCAGGAGACAATTGTGGCCATGATGGAAGGCAGAGATGGGCCCTTTAAGGAAAAATTCTGCAATGACCGAAGGTTTGCCAGGATGACAAAAATGGAGGTGGAGGAGGAGACCCCCAGTTCAGACCCCCTGCCCCCTCAGGGAGAGGTAAGCAGCCCCATGCCTTCCCAGGACTCAGGAGGCATGCTCAGGGTAATCCAGGCAATGGAGTCTCCTAAGCGGGAAGATCAGCTGGTGTTCCATGAAGAGGACATTGCTGATAATGTGCCTGACAAGGTAAAGCCTGTCAAGCCCCATGTGGTGCATAAAACTGTTTTTGTGAACACTGTGACTGATACTGACAATGTGCCCAGTGACAATCGGGCTGCTAATACCATGTGTGGCAATGCTGTGCCTGCTGATGCTGCAGTGCAGCAAAAAATGCATTTAAAAAATGACATTCCTGCAGAGGAACTACAAGATTCAGCAGAAACAATTAACCCCCCTTTAGCTGAGTCTAAAGTTGTTTGCCCCACAGCTGCTGAGGACTCTACAGCACAGCTTCAGGAGACAGCTGGTATTACATCAGAAACTGTGACTATTCCTGATGGGAATGTGAATGTGTGTGTGACTGATAGCAATCGTCCCAAAACAAGTGTGATGGACAGTCCTACCAACTCCGTTCCAGCAGATAATAATAATAATAATTGTAATATACAGACTAATGTGACTTCAGTGTGGGGCCTTGGCCCTGATAAACCTACATTTGCTCAGGTGGTACGCTCTGCTCCTGGTGGCTCCGCCCCCAAGCGGGTTTTCCCCCTGCAGCCTACCACTTTGAGCACCCCAGGATCTGGTCTTGGGTCTCTGGCTTCTGCTGGGGGTCCGAGACGAAATGTAGTGATTCTTAAATGGGAAGGTTGTGCAATCCCTCCAGCACGGCGTGCAGTGGTGGATATGATTTTGGAGATGGGTTTTGGGGCAAAGGATCTGTACATGCTCTAATACATGTTGCTGGGAGCCGGGAATA
This sequence comes from Lithobates clamitans, assembly GCA_037952925.1. NCBI lineage: Eukaryota > Metazoa > Chordata > Amphibia > Anura > Ranidae > Lithobates > Lithobates clamitans. The sequence continues at coordinate 1,161,879 of JBBGZY010002682.1, forward strand.
TACTATTAGTTTCACCAGGCCAGAGGGTCTTGACCTGTTCTGGGAGCGATATGAGGCTCGGTGCAGGTCAAGACCCGAATGGGAAGGTCTGGCCCCAGTTGCGGTTTCACAAAGGTCTACAGTGAAAAAAATCACAATTATTCTCACTAATGAGAGTGTTCCTGCTCGAGATTTAGAGGTCTGGTTAAAGAATTATGGTGAGGTATTGACTAAGCCCGATAAAATACTTGATGAACGTAACATCTGGACTGGGGGTTGGTCGGTTACAGTCAGGTTGGCCAGGGATGGCAATGTTGCCCGTCACCTACCCTCCTCAGCTTTTATAGGGAGGGATAGGATGACTATTTTCTACGGTGGTCAGCCGAAGCTGTGTCACCGCTGTGGAGAAAAGGGACATTTGAGCTCCTCCTGTTCAGCCTTGATATGTTCAGTGTGTCGGGGTCAGGGTCATATGGCCAAGGACTGCACCGAGATGATCAGGTGCAACCTGTGCCTGCGCCTTGGCCACCCCTATAGCAGATGTCCTGAAGCCTGGCACAATATGGCGAAGGAGGTACTAGATGACTTGTCAAGGCTGGACAGGATGAAGGGTGATGCCCCTGGTGTACCATCCTCCTCTGCGGTGAGGGACTCCCCTGGTCCTGTTCAGGATCCCTCTCCAGTTCCTGCGGCCACCCCTCCTGTGTCTGTAAGTATTCCTTCTGTATCTGTCTCTGTGTCCCCCCCGCCTACTGTACCCTCTCCTCTTGTGTCAGAACCTTCCAAGTCTGTGCCCCCCCGAGTCAGTTCCCCCCCAGGAGTCTCCTAAGTCTGACTCAAAGGGAGCACCCCCCCCCACCAGGAGTGGTAGCGGGTACTAAAAAGGTTGCTTCTTCCTCTGTAAAGGAGTCTTCTGTAAAGACTTCACAGAAAAAAGTAAGAGATGAGGGCATCTCTGAAGCTGACCTGCAGTACCTGGAGGAGAGAAGGAAGGTTGGAAAGCGGAAGAAGCAGGTTGTGAGGACGGAACAGGCTCCAGTGCCTGTCTCCAACCGTTATAGGTCCTCTAACTGGGATATTTCTTCATCTGGAGCTTCTTCGGAGCGAAGTTCCGATTCTGAGATGGAATTTGAGGCGGCCTCAAGAAAGAGAGAGGCTTCTGGTGATGAGCAGCAGAGGGGAGCTAAGAAGCAATCCACCCAATAACCCAAATGGCGGTTCCCCCTCCGTTAAAAGTGGTGACAATAAATGTCGCCAGCATTAAGTCAGTAAGAGCTCGTTCTATGGCCTTCTTTTTGTTCAGCCAATTAGATGCTGAAATTTTATTTTTGCAAGAGACTAGGCTCACCTCCATGGCAGATATTCATATGGCCAAGAGAGAGTGGAGGTATGGTCCATCTTACTGGTCTCTTGCGGCCGAGCCTTACGGCGGTGTGGCGGTGTTGTTTAAAACCGGCATGGTAACTGTCCGGCGGGTTATTGAGGTGGAGATCGGGAGATGTATGGTCTTAGACGTCCTTGTGGGAGGGCATGACCTGCGCCTAATTATTGTTTATGGGCCGCACACAAAGTGGGACAGGAAGTGCCTTTTTACAAGGATCAAGCCATTTCTTTTTACATCCCGGCAAGTGGTCTTTGGAGGTGACTTTAATACAGTAACTAGGCCCAAGGACAGGAAGGACTTCAAGGACAGGCTGGGATATGATAGCGTTTTTTTAAATAGTATGGTTAGGGATGCTGGTCTTGTGGATGTGCACATTAAGCACCTCCCGGATGACACTGGGTTCACCTTTCATCGAGGTAATAGTCAGAGTAGGATAGATAGGTTTTTTTTGAAGGAGACCTCTGCTTTCTCACCCCCAGTGGTGCAGGCAGTAGAGTTCTCTGATCACTGTATGCTATCTGTGGTCCTGAATGCTTCAGACGCCCCTCAGAGGGGCAAGGGCATCTGGAGATTGAATTCGACTCTACTCAAGGAAGAACATGTTAGACAATCCTTTGAGGAATTCTTTCAGGCACAGGTGACCATCCTGGACTTTTGTAGCAGCAAGGCTGAGTGGTGGGAGCTGACCAAAAAGAGGATCGCTGGATTCTTCAGGGGCCTAGCCAATAGAAAACAGTTTAATAAATACATGACCTACCAACGTTTACGGAGGAAGCTGGATATTCTTGTCTCGAGAGGAGGAGATCCTGGGGAAATCTCTGAAGTGAAACTCCTTCTCAGGAAGTGTCAATATGACCGGCATACCTCTTTGGTTCTGGAGAGGGACTATGGGAAGTACCACTCGCCTGACCCTTACCAGAACTGCAAACAAGCTGTAGCAGTTAAAACGGTCGTTGGTCTTAAGGACAGTACAGGTTCCTTGACAAAGTCCAGGTCAGGGATTCTGGAGGTCGTGAGGTCCTTTTATGCTGACCTTCTTGGGAGGAAAGAGCTTGACCGTGACAAGATGGAAAGCTTTTTGGACTCTACTCCAGGTCTAAATGATGAAGATGTCCCATTGATGAATTTGACAGAGGAGATCACAGTTGAAGAGGTGATAAGGACAATTGAACAGCTTGCCATCAAAAAGTCACCTGGACCGGATGGCTTGACGGCTGAGTTTTACAAAGCTTTTAAGTCTATTCTGGCCCCACATTTGGTAGAGGTTTTTAACAGTTGCCTTGCTGAGGGGGTACTTCCCCCTTCCATGAGGCACTCAGCTGTGATTCTTCTTTCAAAGGGTAAAGATCCTTCGATGATTGAGAATTGGCGCCCCATCAGCCTTCTTAATGTCGAGGGAAAGATACTGGCAAAGATCATTTTCTGGCGCCTATCGTCAGTAGCAGAGTCTTTGCTTTCTCGCCATCAGCACTGTTCGGTCCAGGGTAGGTGCACCTTCACAGCAGTTTTAGCTGTCCGGGAGGCCTTGGAGCGGTGCAGGGCTGCAGGCTGGGGAAAGTATTTGCTGACATTGGATCAGGCAAAAGCTTTTGATCGTGTTAACCATGAGTACCTGTGGTTGCTCCTTAGTAAGTACGGTCTGCCGGGTGGTTTTGTCGATTGGTTAAAAGTCTTGTATAAGGGGGCAGAAAGCTTTCCTCTTGTTAATGGTTGGGTTGGGCAGTCCTTTGAGGTTGGCTCCGGGGTGCGCCAGGGTTGTCCCCTGAGTCCCCTGCTCTATGTGTTTGCAATCGACCCCTTCATCAGGAGGCTAGAGAGCAGCATGTTGTGTGGGGTGCCAGTGGGGCTCCCGGGTGAGCCGCCTTTGGGGGTTGTTGCCTATGCGGACGATGTGTCGGCAGGGGCGGACTGACCAGTCGTTCCAATCGGACATGGACCGAGGGCCCGGCCGCTAAAGGGGGCCCGCCAGCGCCACCTGCTGGAGCCTTTAGGGCTGGTGATCATCTTTTCGGGCCCGCACGGGCCCCAGCGCTGCCTCGGAGGGTAAGGGGGAGGAGGGCAGGCGCCGCCGGATTACATAGAGCGGGGATCTCCCGCTTACCGATGTCATCCGATGTCCCGCCTCCTTTGATAAATATCTCACTGACTGGTCCAATGCCGGGACGTGTGATGTCTAACAAAGGAGGCGGGACATCCGATGACAGTGGTCGCCAGGTGTCACAGCGGGAGTTACCCGCTCTGTGTAATCCGGCAGCTATTCCCCATGCACTGATCAGGCTGCATAGAGGGGGGAGGGGGCACTCTGAGGCTGCATAGAGGGGGCACTCTGAGGCTGCATGGAGGGAGCACTCTGAGGCTGCATGGAGGGGGCACTCTGAGGCTGTATAGAGGGAGCACTCTGAGGTTGCATGGAGGGAGCACTCTGAGGCTGCATGGAGGGGGCACTCTGAGGCTGCATGGAGGGGGCACTCTGAGGCTGCATGGAGGGGGCACTCTGAGGCTGCATGGAGGGGGCACTCTGAGGCTGCATGGAGGGGGCACTCTGAGGCTGCATGGAGGGGGCACTCTGAGGCTGCATGGAGGGGGCACTCTGAGGCTGCATGGAGGGGGCACTCTGAGGTTGCATGGAGGGAGCACTCTGAGGCTGCATGGAGGGGGCACTCTGAGGCTGCATAGAGAGAGCACTCTGAGGTTGCATGGAGGGAGCACTCTGAGGCTGCATGGAGGGGGCACTCTGAGGCTGCATGGAGGGGGCACTCTGAGGTTGCATGGAGGGGGCACTCTGAGGCTGCATGGAGGGGGCACTCTGAGGCTGCATGGAGGGGGCACTCTGAGGCTGCATGGAGGGGGCACTCAGGTTGCATGGAGGGGGCACTCTGAGGCTGCATGGAGGGGGCACTCTGGTGAGGCTGCATGGAGGGGGCACTCTGGTGAGGCTGCATGGAGGGGGCACTCTAGGTGAGGCTGCATGGAGGGGGCACTCTAGGTGAGGCTGCATGGAGGGGGCACTCTGGTGAGGCTGCATGGAGGGGGCACTCTGGTGAGGCTGCATGGAGGGGGCACTCTAGGTGAGGCTGCATGGAGGGGGCACTCTAGGTGAGGCTGCATGGAGGGGGCACTCTAGGTGAGGCTGCATGGAGGGGGCACTCTAGGTGAGGCTGCATGGAGGGGGCACTCTAGGTGAGGCTGCATGGAGGGGGCACTCTAGGTGAGGCTGCATGGAGGGGGCACTCTAGGTGAGGCTGCATGGAGGGGGCACTCTAGGTGAGGCTGCATGGAGGGGGCACTCTGGTGAGGCTGCATGGAGGGGGCACTCTGGTGAGGCTGCATGGAGGGGGCACTCTGGTGAGGCTGCATGGAGGGAGCAGTCTGGTGAGGCTGCATGGAGGGAGCAGTCTGGTGAGGTTGCATGGAGGGAGCACTCTGGTGAGGCTGCATGGAGGGGGCACTCTGGTGAGGCTGCATGGAGGGGGCACTCTGGTGAGGCTGCATGGAGGGGGCACTCTGGTGAGGCTGCATGGAGGAGACACTCTGGTGAGGCTGCATGGAGGGGGCACTCTGGTGAGGCTGCATTGAGGGGCACACTGGTAAAACTGTATTGAGGCTGCATTAAGGGGCACTGGTGAGGCTGCATTGATGGGCACTTTTCAGGCTGCATTAATGGGCACTGATCAGGCTGTATTAATGGGCACTGGTGAAGCTGCATTCATGGTGAGGCTGCACTGATTGGCACTGGTGAGGCTGCACTGATTGGTACTGGTGAGGCTGCATTGATGGGTACTGATGAGGGCTTTTTCTAACATAGACTCTCAAATGGGCACAGAGAGGACCCGCACACGCAGGCAACGTCATTATGTGTTGCGCCACGTGTCTCCGCGCACAGGGCCTGCTGCAAAACCTTCTAGATCTACCGTCCCGGATAGGGCAAAGGTCACCACTTCCCTCCAAGTACCTCCCTCACCTCGGCAAACAGTTCTCGAAATGGCGGAAGAGGGGAGGACACACCAGCCAGCCAGGGTGCCAGCCAGCCACCCACCCACAGCAGGGCCAGGGTGCCAGCCAACCACCCACGGTGACCCACCCACAGTGGGGCCAGGGTGCGTGCCACCCAACCACCCAAGGTGTCCCACCCACAGCAAGGCCAGGGTACCAGCCACGAACCCACAGTGACCCACCCACACCAGGGAGCCAGCCAGCCACCCACAGGAACCAACCACAGAGGATGCGGGAGCCAGCCAACCACAGAGGATGTGGGAACCAGCTAGCCACAGAGGATGCGGGAACCAGCCACAGCTACAGTACACATAGTTAAGGTAAGAAGAGCTCTACACAGTGCCCATTTTATTTCTTCTTTGTGAGAGGTTGGGGCAGGGGTGAGAGTGATGGCACAAGGAGGGGGTCCTATGAGGACCAGAGTGAATGAAGGTGTTCACTGTACACTCTGTTAGAAAGAGGCCCCCCTCCAGTTCCCATTATACTCCTTTGTAGTCTCTAATAGGTCCTGGAGGGGGGTCTCTCTCTCTAACAGAGATTCTCTAATGGACACTGTTAGAGAGAGACCCCCCTCCAGGTCCCATAAAAAAAAAAGGCAGAAGTTGTACTTTGTGCAAAATGTAGGGGCGAGGTCAGGGGCAGGCCATGGGCGGGGTTAGGGTGAGTCATGGGCGGGGCCTGACAGGGGGCCCTTGCTTTATTTGGTCCGGGGGCCCTGAGTGTTGTCAGTCCGCCCCTGTGTGTCGGTGATTGTCACTGGGGCGGATGAAGCAGAGGAGGTGGTCTCTCTGACATCACGGTATTCTGAAGCATCAGGCTCCAAGATCAATCAGGAAAAGAGTGAAGTTTTCTGGATGGGAAAGGAAGGTGAGGGGTTTGATCTCCCGGACACCTTTCCAGTGCCCCAGGAAAGAATTAAGATTTTAGGCATTGAATTCGGACCTGGCGATTATGGCCTCAAAAACTGGGAAGGCAGACTGGAAATTGCCAATACTAAGGTGGTCATCTGGAAGAGATGGAAGTTATCTATGAGGGAAAGGGTTGATCTGATTAAGACTTACCTGATTCCGATCTTCTTGTATGTCAGCTTTGTCTGCATCTTGCCAGTGTCTCTCTATGCCAGGGTCAGTAGTGTGTTCTTCCAGATGTTGTGGGGGAACAGACTGAACCCCATCAAGAGGAATGTCACCTATCTATCCAGGAGGGAGGGTGGCTTAGGTATGGTCAACCCAGTTCTTTTCTTTTCACTGCTTTTTCTCAAGTTTAATATTGGTAATATGCTTGCAGTGGAACCTCCTGGATGGGAAGGCATATTTAGATCTTGGTTTAGGCCTTTTCTACGACTTTGGGAAGAAGGTGGCCAAGTGAAGAATCTCAGGGGTCATCGTGGTCAGCTACCAGCCTATGTCGCTCCGTGCCTGAAGTTACTACGGCAGTGGCGATTGTCGGCAGAAGATCTCAGATCGGTTCCGAGGAAAGTCCTTATGAGTCGAGTCTTGAGCGAAGTCTTTCATGACCCACTGGCCTTAAGGGATTGCCCAGGCCCAGTTTTGAGGGCAGGGTTAAGACTTATTAATTTGGACAGAGTACCCCCTAAATTCAGGGATCTGGCCTGGTTGTGCTTCCATGGGAGGCTCTATGTTAGGGGCAATTTGAAATTCCGCAGTGGGATGGATCGTAGCTGTCCTCGGGAGGAGTGTGCAGGTGAGGAGGAGACTATGGACCATTTTCTGCTTCATTGCCCTTTTAACATAGAGGTGTACAAACAGGTGGGGCGGGCCCTCGGTGTTCCTTTCCTCTCCAGGCTGGGTTATGCTGAGTGGGTGTACGGAGCATTCAATACTGGTGGGGTTTTTTGTTTAGATACACTTTTTCTAGTTAGCCTAGTAGTCCGTTATTTCACTTGGAACGCACGGTGTCAGGTCAGCATTCGGCGTAAAATCCTTCCTGTTGAGGTGGTGGTGTATGACATTCTGCATGAGGTGGAGAAGATTCGGGTACTTGAGAGAGACAAGCGGAGTCAGGGGGCTTGGTTGAAGGCGTGGAGGGGTTTCAAGCCTCCCTGACTGCCAGGAGTCTCTTTCCCGGGTGTGGCTGTCTGTCTCTTATCACCCTAGATTATTATTTTTTTGGATTAATTTTTGATAAATGGCTGCATACATAGGTGATGGGTTGTGCCTCTTAGGCCCTCTCTGCTGCTTTATGTAAATAGTTTTCTAAATATGTTTTGGTAGTGGCAGTGGCGTAACTAGAACCTTCAGGGCCCCGGTGCAAGAAACCATTAAGGGCCCCCCTGAACCCCAGCCGGGGCCCTTCCCTCCATGTCAGCTGGTGGAACTCCAGGGCCCGATTACAGGTACGACCTTTGTGAGCCCTGTAGTTCTGCCACTGGTATCAGTAGTTTTTTATTATTTTTTTACAATTTTTTAGGAGCCCCGTGGGGGGGCTTTGGTGACATTTCAGGGGTCTAAACAGACCTATGATGTTCCACCTTTAAGACAAACAGGAAGACTGAGCCCCCAATCTCCTTCTTTGTAGCCTCAGCTACATAGAATGAATGGACAGGAATAGCTCTATACAGAGCTTCCTGCCCATTCATAAACTGAAGCATAGTAAACGCAGTTTACTATATGCCACAGTTATGAATGGACAGAGTCAGTGATCGCTACACATTTACTGGCCCATTTCCCACTCTCCGTCTTGACAGATCCCCGGCAGCAGCCAGCAGGAAAGAGGATGGAGGAACCTGGCAGAGCCGACGAGAAGGTCCGGGAAAGAGCACACAGGGGCTGGAGTGCACACCTTGCTGCTACTGCTGTACCCATCTCCAATGACCGCATGCTGGTACTGCTGTACCTCCGCCCCCTGGTGTCCAGTGACCCCTGATGGTACACCCCCCAAATAGCTGGGGATTCAGATTTCCTCTGTGTGTTCTGCCCCCTCCTCCATCCTGGCACCCTAGGATGGCTGATGCCAGCCTTGCCAGCCATTATGGTCTGTAGATGGGGTTTCTGTTCTTAGGGGAGGTGGGGTCCCAAGGTAAGATGGAGTCCCCATAGCCAGGGGAGATGAGGTTCCTGTCCCTAGGGAGGATGGGGTCCCAGTCCCCAGGTGAGAAGATGGTCCCTGTCCCCAGGTGAGAGGAGGTCCCTGTCCCCAGATGAGAAGGGGTTCCTGTCCCCAGATGAGAAGGGGTCCCTGTCAACAGGGGAGATGGGGTCCCTTTCCCCAGGGGAGATGAGGTCCCTTTCCCCAGGGGAGATGAGTTCCCTGTCCTTAGGGGAGATGGGGTCCTTGTCCCCAGGGGTGATAGGGTTCCTGTCTCAGGGGTGATGGGGTCCCTGTCCCCAGGGGTGATGGGGTCCCTGTCCTTAGGGGTGATGGGGTCCCTGTCCTTAGGGGTGATGGGGTCCCTGTCCTTAGGGGAGATGGGGTCCCTGTCCTTAGGGGAGATGGGGTCCCTGTCCTTAGGGGAGATGGGGTCCCTGTCTCAGAGGTGATGGGGTCCCTGTCCCCAGGGGAGATGGGGTCCCTTTCCCCAGGGGAGATGGGGTCCCTTTCCCCAGGGGAGATGAGTTCCCTGTCCTTAGGGGAGATGGGGTCCTTGTCCCCAGGGGTGATAGGGTTCCTGTCTCAGGGGTGATGGGGTCCCTGTCCCCAGGGGTGATGGGGTCCCTGTCCTTAGGGGAGATGGGGTCCCTGTCCTTAGGGGAGATGGGGTCCCTGTCCTTAGGGGAGATGGGGTCCCTGTCCTTAGGGGAGATGGGGTCCCTGTCCTTAGGGGAGATGGGGTCCCTGTCCTTAGGGGAGATGGGGTCCCTGTCCTTAGGGGAGATGAGGTCCCTGTCCTTAGGGGAGATGAGGTCCCTGTCCTTTAGGGGAGATGAGGTCCCTGTCCTTAGGGGAGATGGGGTCCCTGTCCCCAGGGGAGATGAGGTCCCTGTCCTTTAGGGGAGATGAGGTCCCTGTCCTTAGGGGAGATGAGGTCCCTGTCCTTAGGGGAGATGGGGTCCCTGTCCCCAGGGGAGATGAGGTCCCTGTCTCAGGGGTGATGGAGGTGGGTATGTGATAGTATGTGTGGGGGATGGGGTTATCTCACTCACCATGACCAAGCTGCAGGCCGGGCACTCATCCATGGTGACCTGGGCTCTCTCCAGCATGCTGCACAGAAGATCAGTTTATCTTCCAGAAAGACCTGTCATCTGTGTATGACGGGGGAGAAGGGGGGATGGCAGACAAGCCTGCGATATCCTCCGAGGAGCCGGCTCTCACATGGTTGCACTGCATCTGTGTGCTTAGTTTGTTTGCCCTGGAGAAGCATGCAGTGCAGTGTGAGCCGACTCAGGGGGCGGGACTAACACGGACTGAGCGGCGCTGCATGAAGCAGGAGAGGGGGACCCAGAGGAGCTGGCTGTGGACACAGGTCATGAGGGGAATGCACAACTAAAGAGCAGCCAGTGCGGTACTCGAGCATGGAGCTCTGCTAGTCACTCCCCGCCTCTAGCCAGCAGCCACCCGTGCGCACGGCGCACGCACTGGTACTCCTAGCATATGATGCCGCCGGCCATGTGTAAAGGGGGGCCGCATGGGCCCCCTGCAGCACAGGGCCCAGTCGCGGCTGCGACTCTTGCGCCCCCTATAGTTACGCCCCTGGGTAGTGGATTATGTATATATTGTAAATATTCTGAACATGGATGTGTATTCCTTGGATTTCTGCTGAAGTTTTGTACTATGGTTTTGTTTTTTACTTTTTGTATAAAATTGGTTGCTTGATTCTTTTCAATAAAAGATCAATATTGCCCCAAGGACGGATAAAGGCAAGCAAAGGGCCGCAGTTTGGAGACCACTGGGATTAACAATACCCTTCTCCGGAGACGCTGGAACTCAATAATTTGGAGGGGAATTCACATACATCCGGCCATATAGGTAGCTGTGATGGTCGGGTCTTTACAAACTTTTGGTCATACAGTAAAGTTTATCACCTAGGTGAGTGCTCTCCTGTATGCCAAAGATGGTGTTTTAGGAGACATATAAGAAGATTTTTCTTAGGGAAATGAATGTGTTTTGAAATAAGAGATGCTTCGGTGATGATCCTCCGTAATACGGAGAGTCGCTGAGTAATGTAATATCTCTCCAAAGCGCCCGTCTCCCTCCCCGCCGGGGCCAGGCTCGGCACTCTCTCGATTTCAGATTCCGGTCATGGCAGATCATGAATGAAATCCATTACTTTCCATGGACCATCTAGCAAAAAATATTCACATTCAGGAAGATTAAAGCCTTGTGTCACTCTGCGAGAGCCGTCGAGAGTAGATGGAGGATTATGCCGCCTTCGCAGCCTTTTCCCCTTTAGGGCGAGAAATCCCAATATAGCAGCACCTAATCTATTTTCTATCCGTCGCCATAAAAGCGGAGCAGAATATTGAGCGTACCGCAGATCTATCACACGTCTGCGCCGGAGCACCTGTTAAACGTCACTTGTCGGGGTGCAAAGCCGGGCAGGTGGCATCGGCGGGGGCCCAAAAAATGTGCTCAGGACAGGCATGTGGGACGCGAGAAAAGCTTTCTTCATGCTTCCACGTGTTTCATTTTGGTGGAAACCCAAACTAATTACTTCAAGGCGATCCGTTTGGCCCGCGTTCTCATCTTTTTCCGGTCTCGTGTAGATTAGAAGCGCTGATCCCTCATTGATGGCGTTTTTTTTTTTTTTTTTCAAAGGGCGAGACCCGCTGCCAGCAGAATTTCACACCTCCCCCCCCCCCTTTTTTTTTCTGTTCATGCCCTTTGATATTCTAGTAATATAAAACATTTTTAAAAAATACTATTCTCCATAAAGGACGTGAGTCGGCTCTTTAAACGTTATGTCGTCTATGAATCCCCAGATGTCTCTGGCGGCTCAGAGAAGTCACCTCTAATCCAATGCCGTCGGAGCAAACGCAGTCGGTATTTTTATGATCCCCCCCCCCTTTCCTGGTAATCCCTTTATGATGGAATTACAATGCTATGCGTTTCTGGTGCCACTTTTAAAGCTATGCACACTTTTTTTTTTTTTTTACTCTGTGAACCATATTTGGGTGAAATTGAACATTTTCCACCAATGCTTACCAAAACTCATAGCAGGTGGAAGGTGTATATGTAGGAAAATGGTGGACAGCGTCACCAAGGGCCCCCTGGGTAAAACCATTTTTTTGGCTCCCATTTCTATTACTTGGCTGGACTTATTCGTCATGTGTCTATTAACCACCAGATAGAAAGAAGTGATTTGCGTTCAAGTCTATATGGTATTTCGAGAGGCCCCGACCCCGAACTTACCCACATCTAGTATAAAGGGCCCATAGGTGTGGGCAGCCTATTTCATTTGGGTGTGCACCCTAAAGCTCAAACACACATGCATGTACATGTGCCTATATAAATATATACAGTATATATATATATATATATATATATATATATATATATATATATATACAGTGACTTGCAAAAGTATTCACCCCCCTTGGCTTTTTATCTATTTTGTAACATTACAGCCTTTAGTTCAATGTTTTTTTTAATCTGAATTATATGTGATGGATCAGAACACAATAGTCTAAGTTGGTGAAGTAAAATTAGAAAAATATATACATAAAACTATTTTTCTTTTGATGGACTTCCGACGGACTTTTGAACGAATGGACTTGCCTACACACGATCACACCAAAGTCCGACGGATTCGTACGTGATGACGTACACCGGACTAAAATAATGAAGTTGATAGCCAGTAGCCAATAGCTGCCCTAGCGTCGGTTTTCGTCCGTCGGACTAGCATACAGACGAGCGGATTTTTCGACCGGACTCAAGTCCGTCGTAAAGATTTGAAACATGTTCCAAATCTAAAGTCCGTCTGATTTTCGACCGAGAAAGTCAGCTGCAGGTCCGATCAAGCCCACACACGGTCGGATTGTCCGACGGATTCGTCCTGGTAGACCAGTCCGGTTGAAAAGTCCGCCCGTGTGTACACGATATTGGTCTCACATGATCTGTCATTACATATACACACCTTTTTGAAAGGCCCCAGAGGCTGCAACACCTAAGCAAGAGGCACCACTAACCAAACACTGCCATGAAGACCAAGGAACTCTCCAAACAAGTAAGGGACAATGTTGTTGAGAAGTACAAGTCAGGGTTAGGTTATAAAAAAATATCCAAATCTTTGATGATCCCTAGGAGCACCATCAAATCTATCATAACCAAATGGAAAGAACATGGCACAACAGCAATTCTGGCAAGAGACGGCCGCACACCAAAACTCATGGACCGGGCAAGGAGGGCATTAATCAGAGAAGCAGCACAGAGACCTAAGGTAACCCTGGAGGAGCTGCAGAGTTCCACAGCAGAGACTGGAGTATCTGTACATAGGACGACAATAAGCCATAGAGTTGGGCTTTATGGCAAAGTGGACAGAAGAAAGCCATTTCTTTCAGCAAAAAATAAAATGGCACGCATTGAGTTTGTGAAAAGGCATGTGGGAGACTCCCAAAATGTATGGAGGAAGGTGCTCTGGTCTGATGAGACTAGAATTGAACTTTTTGTCCATCAAAGAAAACGCTATGTCTGGCTCAAACCCAACACATTACATCACCCAAAGAACACCATCCCCACTGTGAAACATGGTGGTGGCAGCATCATGCTGTGGGGATGTTTTTCAGCAGTCGGGACTGGGAAACTGGTCAGGGTTGAGGGAAAGATGGATGGTGCTAAATACAGGGATATTCATGAGCAAAACCTGTACCACTCTGTGTGTGATTTGAGGCTAGGACGGAGGTTCATCTTCCAGCAGGACAATGACCCCAAACAAGTAACACTTGAGTGTTTTAAGGGGAAACATGTAAATGTGTTGGAATGGCCTAGTCAAAGCCCAGACCTCAATCCAATAGAAAATCTGTGGTCAGACTTAAAGATTGCTGTTCACAAACTTGAAGGAGCTGGAGCAGTTTTGCAAGGAGGAATGGGCAAAAATCCCAGTGGTAAGATGTGGCAAGCTCATAGAGACTTATCCAAAGCAACTTGGAGCTGTGATAGCCACAAAAGGTGGCTCTACAAAGTATTGGCTTTAGGGGGGTGAATAGTTATGCACATTGACTTTTTCTGTTATTTTATCCTATATGTTGTTTGCTTCACAATAGAAAAAAAAAATCTTCAAAGTTGTGGGCATGTTCTGAAAAATAAATGATGCAAATCCTCAAACAATCCATGTTAATTCCAGGTTGTGAGGCAACAAAACACGAAAAATGCCAAGGGGGGTGAATACTTTTGCAAGGCACTGTATATATAAACATATATATTCATTTATGGTCATGGCCCTAAGACCAAGACCGATATGGATCACATAAACACGCGACAAGACATACAATATGTGCCTTGGTGGCCTTGGTGGTCTGGTTGGTATGCCAAGAAAAGGGGGCATACCCAAGGCAATTTTGTATCTCTAGGACATCTTTAGTATTTACTGTTTGTGTTGTTCTAAAAGGCCTTGACGAAGCGGGGTTCCCGTGAAACGCGTAGGCCACACTTTATGATATTCCATACCAGGACTCGCACAACCTGGATCAACTTAAGAGTAAAATTGTATTTTATCTTAAACTGTAATGTTTTAAATATTTGCATCCAAGGATGGTAAATAAAGTATCTTTATGAATTTTTTAACCACATGCCGACCGAGCCATAGCTGAAAGACGGCTACAGCGCGGTCGGCTTATTCTGGGAGGGCACCCATGGACATCCTCACAGAATCGCGCTCCCGCGCGCACCCAGGAATGTCCGTCACCGCCGGGTCCTCCGGACCCAGGGCGTCACGGAATGGGGTAAAGGGTCAATCACAGCAGCCCTTTACCATGTGATTGCTCCATCCAATGACGAAGCGATCACTTGTCAACAAACCGGAGCTTGTCCTGTGCAGCTCCTCCCCTCTCCTCGCACTGATCAGTACAGTGTGTGAGTAGAGGAGGGAGCCGGGAGCAGAAGCACTGTGGGCTGTCTCTGGAGTGCCCACAGTGCTGATCTGTGCCCATCCATGCTCCACATGTGCTGAAAACATGCCTCATATGTGCCCATCCATGCTCCACATGTGCTGAAAACATGCCTCATATGTGCCCATCCATGCTCCACATGTGCTGAAAACATGCCTCATATGTGCTCATCTATACTCCATCCATCCCTGGCTCATCCGTGCTCCATCCATCCCTGGCTCATCCATGCTCCATCCATCCCTGGCTCATCCATGCTCCATCCATCCCTGGCTCATCCATTCTCCATCCATCCCTGGCTCATCCGTGCTCGTCCATGCTCAATCCGTGCTCCATTCCTGGCTCATCCATTCTCCATCCATCCCTGGCTCATCCGTGCTCATCCATCTCTGGCTCATTCATGCTCCATCCATCCCTGGCTCATCCATGCTCCATCCATCCCTGGGGTGTTTACTTTCCTAAATGGGGTCATTTTGTGGACGTTCCCATTGTCCTGGTGCTCCAGGGCCTTCAAAAGTGTAAGAGGTAGTCAAAAAATGAAATGTGTAATTTATGTCCCTAGAACGCCTGACGTTGCTCCCTGCATGTTGGGCCTCTGTATGTGGCCAGGCTGTGTAAAAGTCTCACAAATGTGGTATCGCCATACTCAGGAGGAGTAGTAGAATGTGTTTTGGGGTATAATTTGCGGTATGCATATGCTGTGTGAGAGAAATAACCTGTTAATATGACAATTCTGTGGAAAAAAAAAAGAAAAGAAAATCTTCATGTTGCAAAGAATTGTGGGGAAAAAAACTCACAATGCCTCTTACTAAATACCTTGGATTATCTACTTTACAAAAATGGGGTCATTTCGGGGGTATTTGTACTTTCCTGGCTTGTTAGTGTTTCCAGAAATGAGATGAGACCGTCAGTACATCAGGTGTGATCAATTTTCAGTGATTGGCACCATAGCTTGTAGAATCTATAGCTTTCACAAAGACCAAATAATATACACTGATTTGGATTATTTTTACCAAAGATATTTGGCAGTATAAATTTTGGCCAAAATTTATGAAGAAAAATTACTAATTTGCTAAATTTTGAAACCGAAACAAATTTTTTTTTTACAAATTTTTCAGTCTTTTTAGGAAGGGGGTTTAAGTGCCCTCTGGTTAAAAAAACATTGTGTCATAAATCATTGTCTTTACTCCACCGAGGCACATGCAAAGTCCCAATCCACGTTCTTCTCTAAATTTTGTTTCTACTAGGGACGGTGCCTCCGTGTGGGTCATAATTATCTCACGCCTACCCCACACTCACTTGCCAAGGTAATGGGTAGTTATGGAGAAGGATGTGTTGAGAAGTGCCTTGAAAAAAGGGAAGAGAGGGAGGGTATCGCTCACTGGAACCGACAAAGAGCCATGGGCGTGTGGGCTGCTTAAATACCCCCCTCCCGGGCCCCTCCCATAAATTCAAGCCACTATATATATATATATATATATATATATATATATATATATATATATATATATATATATATATATATATATATATATATATATATATATATATATATATATATATATATTATAGGATATAATATACACATTATATATATATATATACACATTATATTGTCAAAAGTATTGGGACACCTGTCTTTACATGAACTGTAATGGCATCCCAGTCTTAGTCCGTAGGGTTCAATATTGGGTTGGCCCACCCTTTGCAGCTATAACAGCTTAAACTCTTCTGGGAAGGCCGTCTTTTCTCCCTGATCTCCCTGAGTTGATTTCAGGGAGAAGAAATAGCCAGATCACGGTTCTGTGTTTGGTGTGTGTTTAGTGTTCTGTGTTTTTTGTAAACACAGAACTCTGTGCTGTGATCCCCCACAGACGGTCAGCAGGTATACAGCCAAAATCATTGGATGATGTAACCTGCTGACAAACTCGTGCTGTGTCCAATCACAGCATTGATCAGTAGGGAAAGCGCGCCCGAAAGCCAGGAAGTGCACAGCGACATACAGGTACATTGCCGTGTCTGTGCTGCTCACTAGCAGCAAATGTACTGTTAGCAGGAGGCAAGTTGTTAAATAAGACCTGAACCTTCTCACTGTACGCACAGCACACATATGTCATAGTCCTTACACAATCCATAGTGGTTACCAAAGTAAATAACTCCTTTGGTAGTAAGTATGTAATATACAACATAGCATAAAAAATCAAGGGCCAGGAATACATTAGGTGCTTAGAGTGCAGTGGTTAGGAGTATACAATGTACAACCTAACTTCTGAGCAGGACTCAGAGGTATATAACATAGAGAATGCAGGGGTCAGGAATGTGTATCGTACAGGGTGTAGGGGTCAGGAATGTGTATCGTACAGGGTGTAGGGGTCAGGAATGTGTATTGCACAGAGGGGTCTGGAGTAGTTATTGCACAAGATGCAGTAGTCAGTATTACAAAGTGCAGATGGAAGGGGTACATAATACACAGTGTGCAGTGGTTCAGAATGCATAATGTATAGAGTGCAGGAGTCAGGAATGCATTATGCATAGAGTTCAGGAGTAAGAAACACAGAGTGCAGGAGTCAGGAGTATGTAGCATACAGAGTGTAGAGGTCAGGAGTATGTAACAGAGTGCAGGGGCCATGAGTATGTAGCATACAGAGTGTAGAGGTTAGGAGTATTAAACAGAGTTCAGGGGTCAGAAGTAAGTAACACACAGTGTGCAGGGGTCAGAAGTAAGTAACACACAGTGTGCAGGGGTCAGAAGTAAGTAACACACAGTGTGCAGGAGTCAGAAGTAAGTAACACACAGAGTGTAGGGGTCAGATGTAAGTAACACCACAGAGTGCAGGGGTCAGGAGTAAGTAACAAACACAGTGCAGTAGTTGGGAGTAAGTAACACACAGAGTGCAGGGGTCAGAAGTAAGTAACACACAGATTGCAGGGGTCAGGAGTATGTAGCATACAAAGTGCAGGAGTCAGTAGTATGTAGAATACAGACTGCAGGGGTCAAGAGTAAGCAACACACAGAGTGCAGGAGTCAGGTGTAAATGACACGCAGAGTGCAGGAGTCAGGAGTAACACACAGAGTGCAGGAGTCAGGAGTATGTAGCACACAGAGTGCAGGAGTAATTAACACACAGAGTGCAGGGGTTAGGAGTATGTAGCACACAGAGTGCAGGGGTCAGAAGTAAGCAACACACAGAGTGCAGGAGTCAGGAGTAAGTAACACACAGAGTGCAGGGGTCAGACGTATGTAATGCACAAGCCAGTGTACACCCTAAAACTACACACTCGGTCCAAGCCCAATTCCTCCCCCCACTTCCTGGTACAGATCTCTCTCCCCCCTTCCTGAAACCCATCACCAGACCTTAGATAGGGCAGCAGTTCAAAGTGAGGGGAAGTCCTCCTTTCCGCTGTGTCATGTGACCAATGCCAAAGAAAATCTACGGAGAGCCATTCTCAGCCTTGAACTGCTGCTGCTTCTTGTATCTGAGGTCTAACAGTTGGGCACAAGTGTCGGCTGTAGTGCTATTGGCTCCTCAGCTCCATCTAGTGGCCAAAACCCAGTATTTTACTACTGCTCATTTTAAAAGAACATTTATACAGAAGAGAAAATAGCCTACAGAACATTCGCTTAGCCCAATTTGCATGCAGATTCGCTGGATGAATCTCCTTTATAGCTCTCTCATCTCTAGAATTTTTCTTGATCTGCTCTTATTTTACAGAACATTCCCCCCCCCCTCCTTTCTGACCTCAGTCATAGGTGTCCCCATATAAGTGGAGGACATTGACAGCAGTAACAACCCATTAATTGAATACGCTGTGCAAAAAATGATATAGATTGTAGTGTATACTAAAACTATGTAAAATTAATCAAATTATTATAACTAATAAATAGATATGATATACACACAAAACCAATTTAAAGTGCCTCGTGCATAACTGTGTTTAAAACCATAAACATAAATAACATAAAGAAAAAGTGCTCCTGTGCAATATACAGTGTCCAAATATGTCATAAATGACCGTGCTGAAAATAAACAACACTGCAAGGGAGATGTGATTCAGATCATAAGACAAAGTGCTCATGTGCATATAAATCGCATCCAAATCGCATCCAACTGCGTCTCTAGTAATGTGATAAAGGTTTGTGTAATTCAGGAACAATAAAAAGTGTGATCCAAGACGTGCTGGGGTGTCTTCCCTCAGGTGCCCCCCTTAGGTCCTAAACGCTCACCTTGGAGCGTGCGACTTTGCGATTAAGCTAAGTCAAAGCACGCAGGTGAACCACCTCTGTGCTCTTTAAAATGTCAGGATCCTCACTCACCGATCCGAGTAAGGGGTCGGTCCCGGGCCCCTTACCATGTGATCAGCTGTCAGCCAATGACAGCTGATCACATGATGTAAACAAAAGATCAGTAATTTTTTTTTTTTTTTCTACTCACGCTGATAGCGTGAGTAGAAAAAAAAGCCGATCACCTTCTCACATGTCAGGGACATCGGTCCCGAAGTGGAAGAGGCACATCTGCCTCATCTGTGCCACCTGCCATTGCCACCTAACAGTGCCCACAGGGCCACCTATCAATGCCCACAAGTGCCAGCTATCAATGCCCACAAGTGCCAGCTATCAATGCCCACAAGTGCCAGCTATCAATGCCCACCAGTAGTGCCAATCAGTGCCACCTAGCAGTGCTGCCTATCAGTGTAACCAATCAGTGCCCATTATTGCCACCCATCAGTGCCCATCACTGCCACCCATCTGTGCCCATCACTGCCACCTATCGGTGCCCATCACTGCCACCCATCACTGCCACCTATCGGTGCCCATCACTGCCACCCATCAGTGCCCATCACTGCCACCTATCGGTGCCCATCAGTGCTGCCTCATCGGCGTACATCAATGAAGGAGAAAAATTACCTGTTTTAATTTTTTTATAACAAAATATAAAAAAAAAAAAATTAAATTCAGTCTTTTTAAATTTTTTTAACAAAAAATAAAAACCGCAGAAGAGGCACATCTGCCTCATCTGTGCCACCTGCCATTGCCACCTAACAGTGCCCACAGTGCCACCTATCAATGCCCATGAGTACCACCTATCAATGCCCAAAAGTGCCAGCTATCAATGCCCACAAGTGCCAGCTATCAATGCCCACCAGTAGTGCCAATCAGTGCCACCTAGCAGTGCTGCCTATCAGTGTAACCGATCAGTGCCCATTATTGCCACCCATCAGTGCCCATCACTGCCACCTATCGGTGCCCATCACTGCCACCTATCGGTGCCCATCACTGCCACCCATCAGTGCCCATCACTGCCACCCATCAGTGCCCATCACTGCCACCTATCGGTGCCCATCACTGCCACCCACCATGCCACCTATCGGTGCCCATCACTGCCACCCATCAGTGCCCATCACTGCCACCTATCGGTGCCCATCAGTGCTGCCTCATCGGCGTACATCAATGAAGGAGAAAAATTACCTGTTTTAATTTTTTTATAACAAAATATAAAAAAAAAAAAAAAAAAAATTAAATTCAGCGTTTTTAAATTTTTTTAACAAAAAATAAAAACTGCAGGTAATCAAATACCACCAAAAGAAAGCTCTATTTGTGGGGAAAAAATGATAAAAATTTCATTTGGGTACAGTGTTGTATGACCGCACAATTGTCATTCAAAGTGCGTCAGCGCTGAAAGCTGAAAATTGGTCTGGATAGGAGGCCCAGTAAGCATGTGGTTAAGCATCTAGACAGTGGTGGCTCGCAGGATTTCTTTCTATAGCAGTAACAGCCCAACAGAGGTTTCATTCTTCACTTTTTTTTTTATCCTTTACTTTAAAAAAAGAAAACGGTTGCATCTGAAGTTGTGGCTTAGCTCATCTCTTGCCCTTGTTTGGTGAGGTCCGGTGATGTAGTGTTGATCCTTTTTCGGTAAAAATAGACACTCTACTTGGATGACCTCCGACTCCCCGCGCTGCTGTCCTGATGTCATCTCCATTCTGTCATTGTTTGAATGTTAGAAGACAGCTGCATCTACAAGAAATCCCCTTATCAAAGTGCGATGTGTTTTCCTGCCCTCCCCGGGGAGCCTCGGACGCCCCGAGGTGGACAGAGCCGGAGAGGGGACGGGCAGGAAGACAAGGATGAACTCTATAAGGGATATTCCAGAATTCTCCGCAGCATAGACCCGGCCCTTTGGGGGGGGGGGGCTCTCCACTTCCTGAGGGTTGTGTAGTCTGAGCGGCCAGGAAAAGCCTCGCCCAGGCCATTGTGACACGCTGATAAAAATACATATTCATATAGGATGGGGTTGGTGACACCGATGGAGCTTCTTAACCTTGGATGGCTCCCAGCCAGGAGTTGGATGGGTGGCTCCTAGCCAGGAGGACATTAGTTGGCGCTGGTCATGACGATGACGGTTAATATTTCTGCTTTGTGCTGAATATAACAGGGAATTGTACAAGGTGGGGTAAAGAAAAAGTGACTGAATGGGGAGAACAGTGGGCCAATGAGTACCAGAATCTCCGGAGACCTCATTGTGACTCCCCAATAAGAACCCACGTCAAATCTGATCTCCAGGCTCCGGTCTCCCCCTCAGTCTTTCACAGTTGTACCAGCTCCTCTCTTGGACTGAAAAGCTTACTCAGATTTCACTGCACACTGTGAGCTTCTAACAATGTGCATTAGAAGCCGCAGCTAGTTAGATAGAGCCCACCTCAGGACATGCAGCATCATCTAGCATGGGTGCTCAACCTGTGGCCCTCCACCTGTTGCGAAACTACAAGTCCAATGAGGCATTGCAAGGCTGACAGTTACAAGCATGACTCCCAAAGGCAGAAGCATGAGGTAGTTCCACAGCAGCTTGAGGGCTACAGGTTGAGCACCCATGGACGTTGCTCCCCAGCCTAACTGTCCCTGGTCCGCCCCCTTCATTTATTTGATTTAGAATCCATCAATCACATATGGGCATTACCTACAGCGGTCTGCATGGAAACATGCCAAACCCTCAAGGCTGACCCATCAGGGAATTTTGATAACTCTTGCTTCAGGACTGAGGGCTCTTGAGTGGAGTACTGAGGCAGGGTGCTGTGATGTTTTCAGGAAGCCATGTACAACAAACACCCCACCGGGCCCTTTCACCAGCCATGTTCTGCTTGCATTGTGTAAAAAAGCACAGGGCATAAAAAGCATGCAGAATTGCAACACCCCGCCATCTCTAGGGCCTCTGCTTTAAATATATATTATGTTTGATGGCAATCTGAGTCATTTTCTAGCAAATAAATGATGATTTTTACATGTAGGAGAGAAATGCCAGAATTGGCCTGGGAACTATTAACACTCTCCTGCCCCTCGGGGGCGGTGCCACCCTACTAAGTACTGTACTTCCCAAGAGGAGGATGACTGTTGGATGCCGCCCCTCCACCAGTACTGCCCAGGAGGTGTTCCAGTAAGGCTAAGCTTACACTAGTGTTAAAAGCAGGCGTTTCATCTGCATTTTTGAGACCTCATGAATGGCAGGACATCAAAAGGCGAACCTGGTTACTTTGTTATTTCATCTGCTGCGAGGATTCCTACAGTTCACAAGTAGCGTATTTAGGTCGGTCTTCATACATGGACAGTGAAGGAAGGTTTGTGACACCATCAGGGCTGCTGTTAGAAATCACCGGGCCCCATACAGGCAACCTGACAATGGCCCCATACAGACAACCTGATACGGGCCCCATACAGACAACCTGACACGGGGCCTCGAACAGACAACCTGACACGGGGCCCCGAACAGACAACCTGACACGGGGCTGCATACAGACAACCTGACACGGGGCTCCATACAGACAACCTGACAAGGGGCTCCATAAAGACAACCTGACACGGGGTCCCGAACAGACAACCTGACACGGGGCTGCATACAGACAACCTGACACGGGGCTCCATACAGACAACCTGACAAGGGGCTCCATAAAGACAACCTGACAAGGGCCCCATACAGACAACCTGACACGGAGCCTCATACAGACAACCTGATAAGGGCTCCATACAGACAACCTGAAACAGGGCCCCATACAGACAACCTGACACGGGCCCCATACAGACAACCTGATAAGGGCTCCATACAGACAACCTGAAACAGGGCCCCATACAGACAACCTGACACGGGCCCCATACAGACAACCTGATAAGGGCTCCATAAAGACAACCTGACAAGGGCTTCATACAGACAACCTGACACGGGGCCCCATACATACAACCTGACAAGGGCTCCATACAGACAACCTGACAAGGGCCCCATACAGACAACCTGACACAGGGCTCCATACAGACAACCTGACACGGGGCTCCATACAGACAACCTGACAAGGGCTCCATACAGACAACCTGACAAGGGCCCCATACAGACAACCTGACACGGGGCCCCATACAGACAACCTGACACGGGCCCCATACAGACAACCTGATAAGGGCTCCATACAGACAACCAGACAAGGGCTCCATACAGACAACCTGACACGGGGCCCCATACAGACAACCTGACACGGGCCCCATACAGACAACCTGATAAGGGCTCCATACAGACAACCAGACAAGGGCTTCATACAGACAACCTGACACGGGGCCCCATACAGACAACCTGACAAGGGCCCCATACAGACAACCTGACATGGGGCCCCATACAGACAACCTGACATGGGGCCCCATACAGACAACCTGACACGGGGCCCCATACAAACAACCTGACACGGGGCTCCATACAGGCAACCTGACACGGGGGCCCCATACAGGCAACCTGACACGGGGTTCCATACAGACAACCTGACACGGGACTCTGTACAGACAACCTGACAACGGCTCCATACAGACAACCTGACACTGGGCCCCATACATGCTTCAGTTATGAATGAACACAGTGAGTGATCCGTACTGATTACTCATTGTGTTCATTCAGGAAAGGAAGGGGCTGGTAAATATGACAAATTTACCTAACCCTTCTCCCACTCTCAATCTTGAAGGATCCCATTGTGTGCTTGCAGCTGCTGTGGGGAAGAAGAGGAGGGAAGCCCGCAGTGCTGAGGAGGGGGGTGGGCACACAGGGAGGCCTGGGCAGCATGGGGAAATATATAGTGCACAGAGAGGGTGATCAGTGTGGTATGGGGGGGGGGGGGATTACTAGAACCGATCCCCTGTATGGTTCTCTCTGCAGCAGCTGGAAGTCAACGTGAGGGAGAGGAGAAGAGGCCCATGCAGAGAGAGACCCACACAGGGGATCAGTTCCAGTAATTGCCCCCCTGCCTTACTGATCACTCTCCTCCTTACCCACATCCAATTTACTCTGCTGCCTGGACCCCCTCCCCTGCTGACCCCATAAAGGAGGACTGGTAGTACCCCCTTATCTATGACTCTCGATGCCATGACGAACGCCGGTGTTTTTCCACCAGTTTGTAGAGATTGGTGAATGACAACTAAAAATCTGCTCAGACAGAATTGTGGATTAGTTGGTGTCACTAGGGGGTCCTCTCCCCCGTTTTGTTGTGATAAGTGATGTCAGCGGGGGTGGGGTGGGGGGGGACAGCTCCACGTTCACTTTGACAGAACCCGACTGCGGTGCGATTTCCGTCCCGGTGCGTCTCGTTGAATGTTCTCAATAAAGGCTCACTGCGGCGTGAAACGGCGAGGTAATTACTGCCTGCTCTGTCACACGAAGCTTGACGATTCCTAGTGTGCCGCCATCCTGACTTAATGGCGCAGCTGTACCTCCATTTATAGAATGGGACAGCGGAGCACCGCACAGAACCCAACAGAACGCCGCGGTCCCCGCCTCCCCCCAGGTGTATTATAACCTGAGATGTCACAAAGCCGTAATCAGCAACTGTCAGAGGTGACAATAGAAGGGATGGAAATCCCCCCCAAAATTACAAGTCGGAGCGCAACGGGAGCCGTCGCCGCGAGAAGAGTGCGATGGAGGCGGGCAAATACCTGACATAAAATACCCAAAATATCAGGAAGGCGGATTTCATGTTTTTTTAACTCTATTCTGGGTATAAAAGACGAAACGTGACAACTTTATTATTGTTCCCTGTTTATTATTCCAGTATTGACCAATGTATGAGTGCAGAACATCGCTCCATCCCTAACTGATACATAGTAGTATATTCTGCAGATTATTCCATCATTGACTGTTTTAGAGATCTGCAGAACATCGCTCCATCCCTAACTGATACATAGTAGTATATTCTGCAGATTATTCCATCATTGACTGTTTTAGAGATCTGCAGAACATTGCTCCATCCCATCTCCCTCCTGGCAATAACAAATTAATATATATTCTGCAGATTATTCCATCTCTAACCTTTCTGGAGATCTGCAGAACATTACTCCCTCCCATCTCCTACTGACAGATACATATTAATAAATTCTGCAGATGTTTTTATCTCTCACCCCTCTAGAGATCTGCAGAACATTGCTCTGTCCCATCCCTTACTAACAGATACATACATGCTGGTATATTCTGCAGATCATTCCATCATTGACCTCTCTAGAGATCTGCAGAACATTGCTTCATCCCATCTATATCCTAACAGAATCATATTGATATACTCTGCAGATTATTCCTTCTGTGACCTGTGATCCTGAGATCTGCAGAACATTGCTCTGACCCATCTACATTCTTACAGATAGATATTGATATATTCTGCAGAATATTAACCTTCCTATAGATCTGCAGAACATTGCTCAGTCCCATCCCCTACTGACAGATACATAATAATATATTCTGCATATTATTCCTTCTACAATCTAGAGATCTGCAGAACATTGCTCTATGTCATCTCCACCCTGACATCAATATATGGTATTCTGCAGATTATTCCGTCACTGACCTGTCTAGAGATCTGCAGAACATTGCTTCTTTGCACTTACATCCTGATATATTCATATTGATTGTTCTGCAGATTATTCCATCACTGATCTCTCTAGAGAACTGCAGAACATTTCTCTGTCCCATCCCCTACTGACAGATACATGTTGACGTAATCTGCAGATTATTCCTTCTGTGACCTCTGTAGAGATCTGAAGAACATGGCTCCCTCCTGCCACAATCATATTGATATATTCTGCAGATTATTCCTTCTGTGGCCTCTTCTGTGACCTCTCTAGAGATCTGCAGAACATTACTCCATCTCATCTCCACCCTGACAGATACATATTACTATACAGTATTCTGCAGATTATTCTATCACTGGCCTCTCTATAGATCTGCAGAACATTGCTTCTTCACATCTTCATCCTGATA